>JARHVA010001710.1:2857500-3170741 GCA_037957365.1 Torreya grandis
AATATGAGCATCTTCCCAAGTGGCACTTCTCTCATTGATAGGATCTCATTGTACCAAAATGTATTGAATGTCACTATTATGAAACTTAACACTGTGATGGTCTAGAATTCTCACTAGTTCTAGCTATATCTTTTCCTCTTCTATGACTTTTAAATGATTCTAATCCAAAAAATGAGATGGATTAGGTATATAATTCCTCAATAATGCAACATAAAAAATATAATGAATCCTTGAAAGATAAGGAGGAAGTATCGGTTGATAAGTAATAAGACTGATCTTTTCCACTATGTCAAAAGGTCTAAAAAATCATGGTGCCAACTTGGAAGTCTTTCCAAATTTAATAGAACTTTTATATGGTCTAACGTATAGAAAAAATGTATCCCCTATACTGAATTTCTACAGAGTTCTCTTAATATTTACATAACTTTTCTATCGATCAGAGGCTACCTTTAAATTTTAACTTATTATTTCCATCTACCTATCATATTCTAGTAGTAAATCTATCCCATTAACTACCCTATTTTCTCAGTTATCCTAGCCAATATAAAATAGTTATCCCAGCCAATAGGTGTTTTACACTTAAATCCATATAAATCCTCAAAAGGGGCCATCTTAATAGCTGAATGGTAAGAATTATTATATGAAAATTCAACTAGACGTAGATAATCCTCACATTTGGTTTGTTCATCCATCATATACATGCACAACATGTATTTAACCACTTGTTTTAGTTGTTTAGTTTTCCCATCTATTTTTGGATGGTATGATGAGATAAAATTTAGCTTTGTACCAAATGTTATAGTTAAAGTACACCAAAACCTTGAAGTAAATAATTTGTCCTAATCTGATATGATCACTTTAGGTATCCCATGGAGCCTTAATTCCTCCTTTACAAATAATTCTACAAATAAAAATTCATCATCTATCAAATTTCTATAAATAAAGTGGCTAACTTTAGTTGCTTTATCAATTACCACCATAATTGTGTTATGTTTGCTACATGATTTTGGCTGCCCTAAAACAAAATCTAGTGAGACTACCAGCCACTTATATTTAATAATATCATGAGGGTATTGTAACCCTCCTATATGGCAATGCTTAACTTTAACCCACTGGCATTCCAAGCATTTTACTACAAATCTAGCGACATCATGCTTAATCCCAAGCCAAAAATAGAGTTTTTTCAGCTCGTGCATCATTTTTATTACACCTGGATGAGCACAAAAAGGTGTTTTATGCACTTTTGTAAGTATATAATTTCTCAAGTCACCTATCTTGGGGATATAAATTTTACCTTTATGCTTAATTAAGCCATCTATTGTAACACAAAATTCATCAAATCTCTTTGCTACTAGCTCATCAGCCAAACCTGCACTTACTTGATAGCAGAATTCATCAATAATTTTTTGTTCCAAAATAATTATTCTAAAATTCCCTTGTAATATGGAAAAATTAGCAAGGTACCTACATCTACTGAGTACATCAACCACATGGTTCTCCTTACTTTTGACATATGAAATGTTCATGTAAAAATTGCTCAAGAAATCTAACCACTTGTGCTGGTGCACATTTAAATACTCTTGAGAAAACAAGTACTCAAGGATTTTATGATCATATTTTACTTGGAAAGGTTTTCCTAGTATAAAATGTTTCCATTTTTTAAGCACATGGATAATGGTAGTAAGTTATATATCATGTGTATGATAATTATTTTCATACTCTTTTAATTTTCATGACTTATAGGCTACAAACTTACCATCTTGAGTCAAAATTCCCCCATATCCTTTGTTAGGAGCATCATCCCAAACTTCAAAGTTATTATTTGGGTCTACTATGATCAAAATAGGAGATGTAGTAAGCAACCCTTTAAATTTAATAAAACCTTCCTCACACTGAGGAGTCCATTCAAAATTATTCCCCTTACATTGCAAGGAAGTGATAGGGTAGGCCACACTTGAAAACTTCTCAACAAAGAACTGGTAGTAACTAGCCAAGTGCATGAAGCTCTGAACTTCATGCACATTATAATGAGCAAGCCAATCTTGGATGGCTTTAATCTTGGTGGAGTCAATAGAAATTCCTTTCTTAGAAATGATTTGTCCTAGATAATGAATTTTAGATTCATAGAATACACATTTGGATAATTTCCCATAAAGCTTATGTTGTCTTAGTCTTTATAAGACTAGACAAAGGCATTGGTCATGTTTAGCCTCATCCATTAAATAAATCAAAATATTGTCAAGAAAAACTAGCATAAACTTATCCAAATAATTTCTAAAAAATTTATTCATAAGGTTCATGAAAGTTATAGGTGCATTGGTTAGGCTGAAAGGTAAAACCATAAATTCATAATGCCCTTACTAAGTCCTAAAGGTAGTTTTATGAATGTTCTCTTCCTTGATGCACAATTGATGGTAACCAAACCTTAAGTATATCTTGGAAAATACTACAAAATCCTTCATTTAGTCAAATAAATCATCAATTCTTGGTAAGGGGTAGTAGTTTTTTATTATTACCTTGTTCAAAATGTGGTAATCAATACAAAGTCTTAGAGTATTGTCTTTCTTCTTTACAAATACTACCAAAGAACCCCAAGGAGACACACTAGCTTGTATGTTCCCACTATTTAAAAGTTATTACATCTAAAATTTTAACTCTTGTAGATCAACCATATTCATGAGGTAAGGTGCCTTAAATGTAGGGGCAGATGTAGGTATGATGTCTATAGAAAAGTCAAAATCTCACTTAGGTGGCAACCCAAGCATATTTTTAGGAAAAACATCCATAAATTCTCTTAAATTAGGAAAATATGCTTATTCTTTCTCCTTCTCATTGGAAATTTCTTGCAATTGGACTACATAGAGTTGCAGCCTTTCTTAACCACACTTTTCAATTATAAGGCTGAAAGTGTTTTATGTCTTATGGACCCTTGCATGATTTACAATTCTATAATTTGGCCAAGGTCATTGGTGTTTCACACCCTTTTTTCCACATAATCAAGTGTAGCTTGATGCTCATGCAACCAATCCATCCCAAGGATGAGATTGTATGACCCTAAAGGCATGAGAAATAGATTTGCCTTGGTCTTAACAACACAAATATCCAACTCTACTTGTTCTAAGTAATCAAGAATGGGCACTTTCATTTCAGTACTAAATTCCACTACCCAACCTTCTCTTATCAAGACTGGTTTAATGCTACATTGTTTAATAGAAAAAGGAAAAATAAAACTATCTATTATACCATAATCAATCAAAATATTTAAAGGGAAAACATTTATTACACCTTAGGTCTCAATGGGAGTGGATTACAAGTCAGTATTATAGTTATCAACTACAACATACACCCTATGGTTCATTGTTTAGCCTAATTTTAGCTTAGGATAGTCCTTTTTATAGTGATTGTCATCACATTCCTAACACACAATTAGTCTAGAAGATGCTATAAGAGCCATATTAACACCCATGATAGGCCCATGTGAGTTGTGTTAGTTTTGTTCCTTCTTGTAAGAACCATTTTTGGAAGGCTTGTGAGATTTGAAATTCTTGTTTTGACTTGAAAACTTGTTGTAACTCTTATTTTTCCCTAAAAATCTATGATCAGACTTTCTAAAATTATTGTTCATGGGAGAAAATTTCTTGGCCTTAGACTATTGCTTGATAGACTTGAATTCTTGTATAACCTTTTGGTGAGACTTTTCTTTTTCTTCAACCATGTAAGCTGATTCTATGGTTTCCACTAACATTTTTAGGTTGGTCATGTTAACATCATGCATTAGAATCTCTATAAGTCTATTTTTGAACTTAGTGATCTTAGCTTCTTCATCATGTATATAGTTCACATGATGAAAAAAGTTCAAAAATTCATTCTCATATTTTGCAACAAACATGTTATCTTGCTTTAAGAGCTAAAAATCAGTTAGTTTCCACTCTTTATAGTTTGTGTTTAGATACCTTTTATGGAATTGAGTCTCAAAAATAGTCAAAGATAGATTCAAAGGTTGATACCTTTTGATATTACAAAAGTGATTCCACCATAATGCTATAAGTCCTATTAGCTAATAGTCTATCACTCTGAATTTCACATTGGAAGGCATATTATGTATATTTAATTACTTCTACAAGTTTTATAAATAAGCATCAATGATATCACCATATTATTTGCCTAAAAAGGTAGGTGGAGGAATCTTCATATTTCTTTGATAATTGGTTCAATAGTGGTCAAACGTAATTATTAGATTACAGGTCCTTGCACTTGTCCTATTTCTAACCTTGGTACTTCCTCTTGGGATATCCCTTCAAGATTGTTTAATATTTGTTCCTAATTATCAATCTTCCCTTACAAAGTTTTAAAGGTTGTTAAGATCCCATAGAGGACTTACTCATGTTTATCAATTGGAATCCTGCCAACTACTTCATCATGAGGTACCTCAGTATTATTGTCTACATTATTTACTGGTAGTTTGTCTAGATTATGAATGAAAATGAGCCCTCGATGACTTCTTCTATGTCCTCTACCCCTAACTCTATCAGTATTGAAATTCATAGGATTTTTTTGGATGTTTCCTCCACTTGATCTTGTCTTCACCATCCTAATAAATCACAAGTGAAAACTTTAGGGGATTGCATTAAGTTAGATGAAAATATTCATTCTTAGAGTTCCCTAAAGCAAAACATTACTCTAATACCAAATGAAACAAACTCAAAAAAAATTTGAATCATCTATCAAAGTACACTTTGGATACATGATAGACCCTCTTGATAATGTAATGAGACAAACTACACAATAAAGCAATTAAAAGCAAAGGAGGGGAAACTACGAAAATTCACTAGGCATAATTATGTATAAAAGGTACTATGGGAAAACTAGTTATTTTTAGAGGGATTATGGGATTTTAGGTATATAAATGTATACATACACTTTTATGTCTCAAATTCCATAAGTTTTAGTCAATAAGATCTCATAGGACCATTTTTAGGTCATTAAACCTAGTTAAATGCGTCACTCTTCTTAGTGGGTTTCAATCCGACATGATGATGGCTAGTTTAAAGAAAGGATTAGCTAAAGAGATTATATTTAAGGATTATAGGTTATGGTTAGATTATTCCAACATTTACAAGACATAAAATACAAAATCACTCAAATTTAGTAATAGATTTAACTTCATACTAGTAGATTTAACATTATTTAAGCAACAAAAGTAGGAGTATAAGAGTAGATAGATATAGCATCATTTATATCAAAAATGGATGATTATTCATTCAATACTTTCCAAATTTATAGTTTATTCAACTATTATTAATTGGTATAGGAAATTCTATAGAGTATAAGATCTTTAAGTAATTTATGCAGTTAATCATAAAATCAGACATTCATCATGAAAGACCATCCCTCATTCCCATGCATCTTTTCCTAGATAAATATCAAGGTAGTAATGATTCATTCCATTAATTCAAAACAAAAATTAGAATTAATAACATAATTCACTCAAGTGTTAATATGAGTGGAACCCAAATAAAAGGTTCCAATCAAGGAACTCTTATAAACTTATATTGGCAGTCATGAAAATCTACCAAGTAAGTTAGTTAAAGGGGGAAAGAAAGAAGCATAATTGCAACTATCATATTATTAACCATGCAAAGGTATATGTACATTGTTTAATTTTTTATTATGGTCTTACTTAATTATGGACATAAGGAAAGCATTAAAAATTATCATTACATTTAGGATATATCCATTCTTTAGCCATTACTACATGAATAATTGAGAATAATAATTTATAACTAAAACATACCTTGCCTGCAACTAATAGATCATGATTAATAGATTATTCCTTTTTCCTCATAGCCCAAATTTATGCATTGATACAAGGGTTAGATGTTCTAACATAACTAATAATAACTAGTTATCTTAAGCCATTTCCTTTATTCTAAATCCATGTGTGTGTGTGTGTGTGTGTGTGTGTGTGTGTGTGTGTGTGTGTGTGTGTGTGTGTGTGTGTGTGTGTGTGTGTGTGTGTGTGTGTGTGTGTGTGTGTGTGTGTGTGTGTGTGTGTGTGTGTGTGTGTGTGTGTGTGTGTGTGTGTGTGTGTGTGTGTGTGTGTGTGTGTGTGTGTGTGTGTGTGTGCGTGTGTGTGTGTGTGTGTAATTTAAGAATAATCAAAGGCCTCCATATTGCCTCAAAAATATTCAACTATAACTATATATTTTACAATATTATATCACATTGAGTGACTATCATATATAGATGTAAATTCAAAACAATTGATATCTTTTATTACTTCATATTCATTTAGAAATACATAGCTACAACTATCTAATTCAACAATTTATTTGTTTATACTATCACAAATCAATATTCATTAATCCTTGTATTAATCTAAGTATATATTTTAAAATGGAAACATTTATAAAAATATATTTGTCACATCTATCTAAGTTATTCCCTTTAAAACCAAAAGGAACATAATTGAAAACAATTACTTTAAACATAAGTCAAGTAGCACCAAATATTTTACACATCAGATTACTAAAATTATGAGAGTAGTATAACGATAACAATATGACATTTAGAAATAAATCAATGAATGCCATCTTCCATAATCAAAAGGAACAAGATTAAATAATTCAATTTCAAAGTACTTATACTAGCTTTAATCTTATTTATTTTAACCTCTTGATAATTCATTATAGATTCTATTCATAAGGTCATTAGTAGTCAAAAATATAATTATAATAATAAACTTAACATTAATAACTTATTATAATAAAAATAATAAACACATTATTACTATACTCCATGCAACATTGTTGATAAATAAGTTGAGCATGAACTAGTTGATTAGGATAAGCCCACCCCACCAACCCTATGAACCCCCCATTATTGGTCATTATCACCTCAACCATCAACAAGTTGGTGGTTATAGTAACTAGGAATGGGTAATGTATTATGAGCACATGAAACTCTATACAAGAATATGACCACACAAGACACATACACAACATATACTCATTCCAAGGCAAGATGGGAATACTTAACCCATCGAGGTATAGGTTAAGGGTGAGTATGATTAATTCAACCATTTAATGATATATAATGGATTAAATATTAATCCATTATATATATTTTTAGTTCATTTCTCTTGGACTTAATTTAATACTTTGACCAATATTTAAACATATATACCCTCAACGTATACCTATAACTATTCCAATCTAGTTCAAGAATGGATTTATACACATTCCAATCAATAAGGAAAAGGACATAACCAAAATTATAATAGAAACATTAATTATTAATTTGAATCAGCCAACTTAAACATCTAAGTCAAGATCATAACAAATACAATATACCATAGTATAACTATCATGTTCAATACAGTCAATAAAAAAGAATAGATTTATAATCAAAGCATTAATGAGTAACACATCACTTCAAGTTAAAGACCCTAGATTGAGTGAAAACAAAAGGTTCAAGATATACTTAAATGCATAGACAAATAAAATATAAGTAGATATATTCGATATACCCATATATATATATATATATAGATTTAAATGAAATTAGAAACCCATGACTGAATCAATTAAATATTTCCTTCACACAAATGACATGGTACCATATCCATTCAAATATCCCAATGTTCACCACCCAAGTTAGAGATTTCCCAAATAAATGCATACAACCATAAACAACTCACTCAGTTGAGTTAAGAGATGCAAGAGAAGTTCTCAAACGTGGGCAAGGCATATAAAAGAATGATATAGTCAAATAAAAAATACATTCACTCTCCTAGATATATACTGATGGATTCATCTTACTCATGTAGATTATATCTATTCACAAGGATCCAACTAAACTATACTAATATCTTAAAGAAATAAATAAATACCCATTCGGTCTAGCATCTTTCCACAATAAAAAAACACTTAGTCATAATAAGTAAGGAACATAGCTATGAGTGGAAGCTTCCTCATAAAAAACATAGTCAAGATTAATAACACAAATTGGATTTCCAATGCATGTATGTAGTAACCAGTTATAAGAGAATAACATAGTAGGATAGAACTATTCAACACATAAATAGTTCTTGAAATCATAGTTGCATAATAACCTAGATATGAATTCATAAACACACCCAAGAGCCCATATACCTTTTTATATCATCACAAACTTTAAAATGGTGAAAGAATAGCTGTAGTGATTATAAATATGATATCTGCAACTCTTTTCATTATTTTCACATAAGGAGAAACTCAGTTACAAATAAGAAACTAAGCCAAATAAGTAAATAACCAACCCAAGGAATGGTATAAACTGAGACATTCATTCACAAACTTGAAATGAGCATCATAATGATAAAAAATAGATTCTATGATGCATATATATATATATATATATATATATATATATATATATATATCATTTATTATAGGTTTATATGCAATAAACATGTCTATATATCATTTTATTCAATCTGTGCATGCACCCTAAAGTCTGAAGACTTTCAGTTGCATGCTCAGCCTTATATTTTTATCATTATAGTAACCCAATAAAACAAATATCCAAAATTCCAACTTACACACTTACTTTGAAAACAATGTATTAAAATATAGGAAGAATAACAAGCTCCAAAATGCATCCAATCATCTTGTGTGTGTCATTCTGGCTAGTCCACCATTAAAACTAGGCAAAATAGTTATTGTTTACACCTAGAAATCTATAAATTCCTAACTTTTTATCTGTCATTCACTCTCCCCATACCTTTTCATCCATTCTTGATACTTCCATAAACTTTGCATTGAATTCTAGCAAGACAGAGAAGCTCATCAAATCCCAAGGCAATCCTACCAACCTTGCCATTAATGGTGAGTCTTGAAGGCTCTATGAAAAACCACACCAAAAACCAATATGAAATAGGATTAGATCTAATTAGACTATATTAACCATATAATATATGGATTCACATTCAAACCTTCATCATAATGTCACCTTCCTTAACTAATGAGGTAAAATGTCTTCCTTCACAAGTCATTGACTTAAGTCTATGTGATAAACATCAAAGGATTTAAGCCCCTTTAAAATCAAACCATGAATAATATAGTCATTGAACACTATGCCACATAATCTTAGACAAAATCCAAGTTGAAGGTGGGGTTAGGGTGTCATAAGTGGCAAGGGATTCCAAGGGGAGGTTTAGGTCTAGGTAATTAGTTAATCTTAGGTATGAACTGGGTAGACTAATAGGGTTAAATGGAGAATAGAATGATTTGAAAAACTTGTAGAAATAAATAATAAGATGAGATTATAGAAAAGGTGGTATTTAATAAAATAATCTAAAAATAATGAATAATAATGGCAAGTAACAACCCATAACAAAACCAATAAGGTACAATAGTCAAAACATACACAAGGACCATAGATAATAAACACATAATAATAAATAATGACCAAATTTCATTTTCCAAAGGATAATCAACAATAGTATACATATCATTCATATATATATGTGCTCAAAAACATTATTCTATGAAAATAACTTCCATGAACTTACCTAGCTCATACACAACCTACAACCACCAATATGGAAAAAATGTGTTATGTCATAATCCAATAAATCCATATATATCATAAAATCATTAACAACAACAACAACAACAACAACATAATAATAATAATAATAATAATAATAATAATAATAATAATAATAATAATAATAATAATAATAATAATAATAATAATAAAAATAATAATAATGATGATGATGATGATGATGATGATGATGATGATGATGATGATGATGATAATAATAATAATAATAATAATAATAATAATAATTTTACCACATAATTAATCATAAGATAAGTTCACATCTAGTATTATTGCAAAATGTCCCACATAATCTAGCTAAACAACATCTAACTAGTTTAGTATCAAATAATAAAGAAATAACAGTAGCATAAGTATGAAAATGTGGGATTGTGACATCCTTCTCCCCATGGAAAGGAATCATCCCAATGACTTAATCAAAAAGTCAAGCATAATGTTTTTTGAAAATAAGAGCATCTTCCAAAGTGGTTCTTCTCTCATTGATAGGATCCCATTTTACTAAAACCTACTATATGCTTTATTATGTATCTTAACACTATGATGGTCTAGAAATATCACTTGTTCTATGTAGATATTTTCCTCTTATATGACTCATAAATGAGTCTAATACAAAATAAGAGATGTATTAGGTATATACTTCCTTAATAATACAATATGAAAAACATCATGAATCCTTGAAAGAGGAGGGAGTGCTAACTAGTAAGTAGAAGGACTAATATTTTACACTATGTCAAAAGGTCTGATAAATCATGGTGTCAACTTAGAAGCCTTGCCAAATTTAATAGAACTTTTATGTGGTCTAATGCAAAATTGTTTTTATCCCCTATGATGAATTTCTATAGCTTTCTCTTCAGATCTACATAAATTTTTTATCTATCAGAGGATGCCTTTAAATTGTGCCTTATTACTTCCATCTACCTAACATATTCCAATAGTAAGTTCAACCCATTAACTACCCTATTTTCTAATTTATCCTAGCCAATAGGTGTTCTGCACTTATATCCATATAGAGCCTCAAAAAGGGCCATCTTTATATCTGAATGGTAATAATTATCATATGCAAATTCAACAAAATGTAGACAATCCTCCCATTTGATTTTTTGGTCCATCACATTCATGTCCATCATGTCTTTAACCACTTGGTTGATCCATTTAGTTTTTCCATTTGTTTTTAGATGATATGATGAGCTGAAATTCAGCTTTGTACTAAATGTTGTAGTTAAAGTGCACCAAAACCTTAAAGTAAATAGTTTGTCCCAATTTGATATGATCACTTTAAGTATGCCATGTATTTTTACTACCTCCTTTACAAATCTTTCTACAAATACAAATACATGAGGCTTGGAGGGTAAAATGTTTCTGGTAGGATGAGAGGTATTTTGAGGTTCTGATTATGGAAGTGTTTCTTCACTTGTGTCATAAGGCATTGTAATGGTAGTGGTGTCTTTGAGAATTTGTTTATTAAGTGATGTTTTTTTTTTTTAATTTAGTGATGGGATCTTTGTGGGTTGGTTTACATTGATAATTAAATTTAGTTGAATTCACATATTGAGAATTGGTTTGATATTAGTCATAGCCAACATTAATTATGCATATATCCTCATTGGAATGTTGTGGGTTGTAAATAGATTTTTTTATTTTATTTTTAGAGGAATAAGGTTTAGTGACTTGTTTCTTTTGAGAGCAATTAACATAATCATGATGACATATTTTCATCATAGCATAGTTATTTAATGTATCTCCTAACATAAAATAAACCCAATAAATCTAGTAATCCCATGACATGTTTCATGGGATTGACCCACATCAACATGAAACCAATAAAATTTATTAGGATCATACCATGTAAGTTGGTTATTGGTGTAAGTGAAAAGTTTAGAAGGCAATAAAAAATGTTTCATTTGTTTTATATTATGGGTATATGGGAGGCTTAGGGGTTATCCATTTTGGCTAATCTTGGTTTTGTATGAGGAAGATTGCTAGTGATTACATTAGTGAAGTTTTGGAAATATCTATAATGGTTTTAATTTTGGGCTCAAATGGTTTCATAATAAAGTCTTGTATTTTAGCTTGATCAATGGCATCATTTAGAGTTTGGGGAGAAAAAGTTTGAATTTTATATTTAAGGGAAGGTGTTAATGAATTTATGAAGATTTTGAATAAGTTATCATTAGTCATGCTATGGTCAAATTTATGAACCAAAGATTTTTATTATTTAATGAAATCATGAGTTGATTCAGAAGGGGATTGTTTAACATTGATAAAATGGATAAGATATTCTTTAGGAAGATCATTATGTTGAAATTACTTAACTATAGGATTGAATAAAACCTCAAGTTGCCATATAGAATGTTGAGGGAGTTGATTATACCATTCTAATACATTTATAATGAATGTTTTGAATAAACATTTGGTACTATAAAAGGTGTTAGTTTGAATCCACTCTTTATAAATATCACCAAATGATTTAAGTAAAGATGTAGGGTCTTTAGTCCTATCGTATTTAATAGTTGGAGAGAGATTTTCAATATCAATACAAATAATCAAGGGGCGATAAAGGTTCATTTTGAATATTTTGGAGCATCTTGTTGTGCTTAATAGGTTAGGGAATAATATTTTACATGGCATCTCTAAGAGATAGGTGATGAAATTTTGGTTATTTTGAGGTAGGAGAATAAGAGGTTGATTATCAATGTTTAATTAATGATGTTGCATTTTCATCATTTGAGAAGTATTATATCTTTGAATAATGTTTATTTTTTCACTATTTGTGAAATAATTTGAGTGGTTTCAATTGGTGGATTCGGGTTATTAGTGTTTAAATGTGGATTTTTAGGATTGATAGGAGGAAAATTCCTTAAATTGGTATTAGGGGATGGGTTTTTAGGTGGAGGATTGTTAGGGGATGAGTTTTTGGTGTTTAAGATATTTCCTATAGGGTTATTAGTTAAGATTGTGTTAATTGTCCCTATAGTGTAATAAGGTGATTTAAAGAGATAATTATGGAGAAGTGTGAAATGGATGTAATCCATTAGTGTCATTAGTTAGGGTAATTTAGACCATATTATAGTCCAAATATAAGGGGTTAGAAAACATACACCAAGAATGAGAATCCTATTGGGTAGTAAGGTTAGGAAGCAAATAACATCCCATTTATCATTTAAATGGATTAAGGTTGTCCAAAAAAAAATTGATAGGGGATTTAATGATGCTTGGAATAAGAATATGAAATTAGAGAGAGAAGGTGAAAATTAGGAACAAAGTTAGCTTGATACAAAAAATTATCAACAAAGAGGTATAAAGTCAACTAGGTTGATAGAGTTTGTATAAAATTTTAAGATAAGACACAATCAGATCAGTTGATTATGTTCTATGGGGAAGTATTAATGACCATCTGATGTGAGACTAAATCAAATAGAATGATTGTGTTCTATGGAAAACAAAACTAATTACCCTATGAAAGATTGTGTCAGATAATATGACTATATCCAATGGAGAATAAGACTAACCAACCTATGAGAGACTAGGTTAAACAAGATGACTATGTCCTATAGAAAATTAGAAACTCTAAGTGACATAGTCAAATAGATCAACTATGTTCTAAAGGTAGATAAAGGTTTTGATAGTTATGACTATAGAAAATCTAGTGTTAATTTGTAGAATTTATGTAATAAACACACAAAAAATTGTATCAATCCAGTCAATCCATTTGTGCCACACAACAAAACCTTACAACAATGTTAGATGATAATTTTTTGGTAATATAGTATACAATTATCAAAGAGTAAGCAACAATAATATAAATGCTAATCTATGTGGTCATACCTAAATGTTTTAAATTATAATAATTTTATAAATAAATGTGATAGAGAGTTGGCTATAAAGAAGGAACTAGAATGAAAATCTAAGGATGATTTTAAGTAGTTAAGGCTAAAAGGGATCTATATTGGTAATGGTATTATCTTGGTATTGGGCTTTACCCATTCACTTTACAATCTCACAGTGATAAGGGTTTCATATGCTTTTTCAATATATACCATCAAACTCACATTTATACTTGGCTAGAAAATTGAATTGGATTCCCATTTAGTGATGAAATCTAATTAGTTGTACATTGGATATAATTTGTTTAATATTTTTTTATGTTATGCAATTTGGAAGTGTGTGAAAACTAAAAATAGTGTGAATAAATTGATAAAATAAAACTTCCTATTTAGTCTAATGTGATAATCTAAGCAAGCAAAAAAATGAAAAATGAATTAATTACTAATAAGATGAGTTAATTCCTTTGCTTAAAGAATAAAAGGTTAGTTTAGATGACCAGGTATATAAATAATATAGAATAGAATTGACTAACTTGATGTTGTCAATTAAATCAAGATCTAAAAGAACATAATAAAATGAGTCAACTAAGTATTCTAGGCAAGAAATCAAGCCATAAAACTATGTCAACCTAGTCTACCTAGTTTTCTATAGAATTACAATTTTATAGACAAAAGTTTGTGAAAAATAAGACTATAGATGAAGAACATAAATGAATAAGATGGTGAGAATGAACCTGATATTATTTTAATACGTTGAAAATGTTGTTTTTTATATTTTTTAGTCTAGATAAAGATTTTTAACCTATTAATAGTGTCAATTGGGTCGATTGAGATTTAAAACTTGTATGTAAAGTAAAAAAAAATGTTGGGCTAATCAACTTGGTTATTTATGGTTGAAGATGAATTTCAAAGATAAATACAGAGTCAATTAAGGTTATTATGTGTTGAACCTACACAAAGAATGTTAGACTGAGTCAATATATCTGATCTACTACTATAAAAATGAAAAAGATAATAAATTATGGTGTGAAGGAAATCTTGCAAGGGTTAGTTCACATCAGGTTCACTAGAAGGTATACAAGTTAAAGTGAAGCTAGTCTAAAAATCAATCCTAGCTCGGAGAAGATAAATCACACTAGACCTTCTAGCTATTGGTACATTTAGACAATCAGATCATGACCAATATGGATATGTTAGACCTAACTAAAGTTTCTTTTACCACACAATATCACTAGAGAGGGTCCCAAATCCTCTATTCAAATAATACCACACAATAACCCTAGCTAGGTCCTATATTTTTTTAGTAAAGTAAATACAAAGTAAAGTAAATCTAATCTAGTGCTCACTGAAGCATGTGGCACAAAATGGGGGTAATTAACATGATAATAAACAATCAAAAAATAAATATAATTAAGTTAATATAGATATAATCCTAATGCATGGAGAGAGATGTAAATTCAAAATCCATTATTTATGCTACTTTTATATACTATAATAGAGGTTTAAGAGTTAGCGTTACCTTAAAGATGAACCCATCAAGGTTCAATATCTCCCTTAGCCAATGGTACTTTGGAAGAGGTTATTTTAGTTTGTAAGGATCATAAATATAGGCCATCACTAGGTTATGTGACTTCTAAGCATCCAATAATTTTCCAAAATATAAGATTATTCTCTCCAAGTGTAAACCCTAAATAATGACTCCTAAAGTAGAATGGAGGAAGAGCAGATTGTAAAGAAGTGCAAATCAATGATTAAATCTATCTCTCTCTTAAAAATTGTAAAAATGATGTGCTTATACATTTACATATTACCCTAAACTCTTCCAAAGTTTTAGTTGATATATTCAACCCAATCAAACCTATTTATTTAACAAATAAAGCATTTATGCCCTAGATTAAGATAGTCAAGGCTAACTTAATCCCATAACATGCTTATATTTTAATAGTAGCATTGACTTAGGCTAAATTTATTTGATAAATGATAAAAATAGATTTTGAATTAGGTATGGGTTATTTGAAGTGGTGAATCACTTAGAGGAGTATGTAAGGGGGGGTTAAAGCTAAGGAAAATGTATATGAGATATTTGTGTTGGTTTCAAATGGTGGTATAGGGAACAAAAATCTTTAAAATCATCAATTGTATTCCCACCCATTTCCTGATGCATCTTTTAAGGCATGCACTTAGAGATATTAAGTCTCAATGGATTGATGCAAGAGATAAAGAATCAGTAATTGATAAAATTTTAAAATATTATGTGTTTATAGTGTTATTCATCCCTTATTAGCTTAGAGTGCCAACTCCTCTTAGTGATGACTTATCATTGATGAGACCATCAAAAGTACATGGATAAATACTTTAGACCCTAATTATTTGGATTAGATATATATGATATTCAACTTATGGTGGTAAATCAGGTCCAAGTCATAAGACAGGTTAGGGATGTTTTATCAAAAACATCATGATGGGAATTTCACATTGATGTTTGGATTAATTTTATAAATAATATTAATTAAATAAACTTTGAGTTTGATATATGTGTGGGTTTTTTTAATCCCTTCACACTAAGTTTGCTTAGTGTATGTATTATCTACCTCAAGATGAATGTACCTTTATAACTATCCTTATTGGTGTGCCTTGATAGTAGAGTTGTATAATGATAGTTGACTCTTTATTGGTGAGCCCTAGGCTGGTAGCCCTATTATAGGGTAATGTCCACCTTAGTCTACTAATGTGTGTTAACTAGAGATGTATGTTTGAATGGTATTATGATTTATTAATCAATGAATTATAATTAGATTATATTACCTATTCATGGCATCATATTAGTGTAACTTGTCCCTCTTTATTGTTAAATATAATAAGTAAATGGTATTAAAATCTACTCTTGATCTTAATCTCACTCCAATATGTTTGAATTTTAATTCATATGGAACCCTTATGTGGAAAGTAAATGAATTAAATAATCACATAATAATTATGTGTGTCACACTTCAGTTGCACATTGAATAGATCATAATAGTTAAACCACTAACTACAATTAATAAGCATCATTGAATTAAGTTAAAAATTAAAAAAATTACATGGGGTTTAGGAAAAAATATTGGGCATGGCATTGACCCATACATTTTGTTCTTACATGCCTATAAGAATCTCACTACATGTTTCAAACCAATATACTAACCTACACATACGTGCTCAAATGTTCAATTTAGTTCAATTATACATAGATAGGTGATATCAAACTAGGTTGGTATCATTGCTTGATATTGAATTGAGCCTAATGGTACTAAACCTCTCCCATAAATGTCTAATTTTCAAAATCAATCCTTTAATATAATCATACCATCTCTTTAGCATATTAGTGGCATGATAAATTACCTAATTTAGCTCATATATATACAAATTAATGTCTCACTTAGTAAGGTACTTGAAAATTATCTAATAAACATAGATACACTATTACACATTGATAAATCTACCTTATTCCTCCTAAATTATGAGTCACTCATTAGGATTAGTCACAAGTAAAGTTTTAAACATAATAAATCAAGTTCAAAGTAAGAATTATCATGCATAAATTGTAAGTCATTGTTTTTATTCCTATAGTGAATGATCATAATTGGACAATCACACTAGATTTATATCTACATGTTGATTGATTTACCTCCTTGGATTATAAAAACATAGGTAGTAGTCAATCATAAAATGTGGGTTATTGGGTTCAACTTTCCCATTACACTTTCCCATTTTTTCAGGTTCATATCCCTCAAAAATACACCTAGGGTTTCAAGATGGAGGCTGATTTCTAGAGTTGTGTGTATCATAAAGGTTTTCCATCATACATATAAACCTTATAGATAAAAGAAGGTGACCATATAGTCATAGATGTATATTTTGGCATAATTCATTACCTACTAGTCAAGTCAATATCAATAGTTGATATTAACCCATATCTAATATAACTAACCCTAAACAAATAGATACACAATTCCTGACCAGATGAATCACATTCCTACTTCATTCTATTTTCCACTATTAAAATTTAGTTACAATAAAATAGTTAACTAGAAAAGCTAAGTATGCATCCATTTCTTTAACTTACTATATTTATCATATTACACTTGTAAAATCATTATAATTAGTTTCACTATTTTACATGCAAATGCATGCTTAAATGCCATATATATTAATGTGAATTATGTTACTAGTTTCTATCATATTAGGGTTTCTAAAAACCATAGTAAGGTATACAAATCATTATTAAAATGCAATAATTTTATTTTTATTTTCAAATCTAAAATGAATTAATAAAATATGACATTAGTGAGCATAAAAATTAAGGTTTCATTTATTTATTATTGTTTTAAAATAAGGTGTTTTCATACAATTATAAGGTGGTAAGTGTGCTTACACACCAAAATATTGATCTAAATAGATTTATTTTTTTATAACACTTTTCTAGTTAAAATATTTATATAAATCATAGACTTATAACATCCAAAAAATATACATAAAAAATGATAATAACATATAAAATATCCAAGTTTCATGTGTTCCAAATGTAACTTTAAGAAAGCAAAGGATGGGCTCACCTCCCACCCTTAAAATAATCATTAGGAAGATACCCTAGGCATCCCCTAAGCCAAATAATCCCAAATTTGAATGTGGGTATTAAAAATAAGGATAAAGCAAAGTGAAATGTGGGTAAACTAAGGTGGATAAGAATTCCTAGTTAGCTCCACTTGGGAAATGTTTACTATAATCTAGGCACTCATAATAAAATATGTAATAAACTTAAGTAGAAAAACATCAACACTTTTATATCAGAAGAATATAATAGATAGGTCACTGAATATATTGAAATATTCATGAGCATCTAAATGGATAAGATTCCAATTGTTCAATCAATAGGGATGAAAAATGGGCCTTATGATTTATTCTATTTTCCCAAACCCTTATCCCATTGATGTAGGAGGGATTAGAAAATGAATATTTTCATATTACCCAAACCCTAATCATAATAATCCTATAAGAGGGATTAATAATCTAAATCCTCTTTTCCTAAACCTTACTCCAAGGAAGCATACAAACATTCCTACTTGATATGCTCATTTTGGCAACATAAACTTTATAATTTGAAAACAAATAATGGGTTATTAAAACAATAAAAAAATAAGAGGAATTTTAATCTCAATTATCCTTATAGGTTATTACAGACACCTAAATTTGGCAAAGGACCCTTATTCCCATTATCTTATCCTTAATTTACCTTATTTTGAAAACTTGTACATTTTACCCTTTTTTTAGGAAAATCTGAGCCCTTTATAGGTTTACATGTGGTCCACATTGAGCCTAAAATCACCTATATGGTTATAAAAAGGTATAGATTAAAAAATTTAGACTATTATTAGTTTTTATCCATATTTGCATTAAAAACAAAACATAACTCTTATCTAGGATATACATGTGAATAGTATGGGTCCATCTAGAATGAATCGGTGCACTATATTAGTTTTTTCCATTTATAAGTGGGTTCGTTTAAAATTTTCCATTGATTATGTACCTTTAATTTTTTTTTATATATTGTTAAATTCATCTATCATGTATAATTTATCCTAGATGAGTGTATATATAATTTATTCCTTGAAAAGGGGAAGGTGGGGATAACTATTGACTTTTGCCCTCTATTTTAGGACTTTATAGAGACCATCCCAAGGCATGACTATGGGTATTAGACTCATAAATAGAGTCTATGTGAATATTATCCAAGAGATACACTATTACCACTAGAAGTTCAATACATTGTACTTCACATAGGTCAAGGATAGTTATGAACACATGAGTGTTAGATTTCTTATTTATAAACACAAGGGGAAAGGGATATTTCAATTCCACTAAACAAACATAAAAGAGAGGGAAGGATAAGGTAGATAATATAATCCTTAAATTCTAAAATGAGATCAATGTAATGGTCATTTAATTAAGTGACTCTACCATAGTTATACCACTATAGACCAAGTTTAACTAGAGTTGTACCTCTAAGAGCATATAGTGGGGAGAGTCTAAGGGAACTTAGAGTATGAATTCAATGTAAGTTCATACTAATGATGAGAACTAGGGGTTTATTGTCAAAAAAACATAGTCACCATATGATAATTTACATCTAGTGAGATTTCAAATTTCATTAATGTAGGGGTGTATGCATGCAATTATAAAGCCTAAGAAAATCCCATTAACAGTTACCATTGCTAATGACAAATTTTTTTAACTCTTTTATTCCAAAATTCCATAGAGCCCATGAATATTATGCCTTATACTCTCAAAGCTCCCTAATTACCCCTCAATCCTACTCCATGGTTGATATATCCTCAAACTTGAAGGCTAAAATTGAGTAGCAAGATACCACCTTCCCTATTGGTTTAACTAAGTATAGGCACTACAATGATATATTTAAGGTAATTAAATAGGTCCTAAAATATTCTACTGATGTTGATGACCAGGTAGCTAATTATGAGGATGCCCTTAGTTCTTATATGAAGTGTGGACTATATAGAGTTGTATCTAAACTAGATGTGTTTCCTTGTTATGCACATGTAGGACCCTATTGATGACTAGGTATGTTCACCCACCTCTCAACACCAAATTATTGATATATGTGGGAATGCCTTCAAATCATACTACTCCCTCATAGAATTATCTTTCTCATATAATGTAGTTATAGTGTTGGTATAGATTAACACCTACTAGATATATCACATCCTCTAGAACTAGGTTGAGAAACTTGAATCTAAGTGGGTTAACAAAAAATAAAATCAATGCTTACATATTTTTCCTATTTTAGGAGAAGGTCTGAGTAGGCATGATCCTACTAAAATAGAATTTTGGGGACAAACTACTAGCACATCAAGGATCTTTGGGTGCCCCTTATGCATATGATCCTAACTCACTCAGACATCCTAGACATAAGAGGCTTGATCAAATTAAATTTAGTCCATGGCATTATAGATGCCTGAGATAGAGGTGGCTTCTATGTGATGAGATACTTTATAAATGAAATATATAGGATGTTCTTATTTAAAACTTTAATCTTTCTTGCATGGGATCTTGGTGTCCTAATGATCCATGTGGTCTTCTACAAGTTGTATGGTCACAAGTTCCACCAGCATGTTTGGGATGTCTATGATCACTTATAACTAGTGGTATACTAAGTAGTGAATGAAGTTTTAATGCCTTTATTCTCAAAGGTAATCTAGGACTCTATCATAACCATTAGGGACTGTTGGCTATACAAGGATGAAATGGTGATCTGAGTCCTGAGTTTACTCTAAGACCCCCTTCACTTGCCATATTATGTCCTTGATCACTTAATATAATAAGTGATTGCCTATCATTTGGTAAATGACTTTTTTGGATTCTAAATATAGTGTGAGTATAAGGCATGGCTATATCTCCTAATCACCATTAAAAATCACATATATATAAACTTCCATTTGATATAAAATATGGTGTTTAGGCAAGACATCTTCACCCTGTCAAAATGCAAGATTTAGTAGTGGGGATCTAAAGTGGTGATTCAAGCCCATTTGTCACAATACTCAGCTCAACATTAACTACATCTATCAAGCTAAATATGATGATGAACTCTATTTGAATTTCATTGATTACTAGGAGGTGTTATCCTAGATAACATCAAAGTAGAAGAATAAGGGGAAGAAGGCTCATCCAAGCCCCTCTATAACTCCTATAGCTCCTACCTAGTCTATCGAGGAGCCAAATCTAATAGCTATGGCCATCTTCTAGATAATCTTATAGGGTATCCCATGGGCTTCTCCTCTTTGAGCTTTAGATCTACTTCTACCAATAGTTTGGATCCTCAAGCTTAATCTCAACCTCCACCTCCTCTAATTACTCTTTATGATTTGCCTCCACTTCCTCTAGTAGTGTCAATGACCAAGCCTGGTAAATCCAACCCCAAACTACATGATACCAAGTAGCCTAAGCAAAACCCACTTCATTTTCAACACCATAGTCTTAAAGATTTGATTCAGTCAACAACTTGAGAGAGAGCCTAGAATAAGGAACTTAGTAGGCACCCATCTATGTTCTCCCACTAACTACTCCATTTCCTTCTATTTCCCTTCCACCCATACTCCTACCATGATCTAATTCCCAATTCTTGGACCCACTATTTTGACTTTGATCCTCTATTTTTCATTGCTTACCTTCCATATTTATCCCAAGAAACTTTGAAATTTAAACTCTGAGTGTCCTTGTTTATTCATTCCCCTCCATTCCTCCCATCTAACATATTGGAGTCCTCCTAGTTCCTCCTTTTAGCATGCCCTTAATAGTGGGCATGAATGTATTCTTTAAAATCATACCACTTCTAATAAAGACCCTCTTACCACTACTTTAGTCAACCTGATGCTCCCCTATGTATCTTTAAGTACTTTATCATTGGCCCTGGTAGATCCTATCATCTTGACTGGATCATCCACCACAACCCCCAGAGCCAACTCAGGGAAGATGTCAAATAAGAAATAGATGAAAAACCATACTCCAAATCCATCTTGAATACATTTTGATCTAATTCCACCTCTTTCATAGGTCTTAATAGCTCCCAAAACCTCATTATTAGTAGTTTGGCAATTAGCTCCATGACCCCCTCTCCTTTACCTAAGGTCCTAGTAGCCTCACCTTTAACCAACCCATCTCTTCCTTGTTATTCTATGACCCATTCTCAGGATTGATTCTACCTCAAGTGAACCTCATTAAGGAATAATGGTGAGCTCAAATTTTCCCATGGGCCTCCCCTTTTATTCTCCCTCCTTTCACTCACATTCCGCCTCTACCTCCACTCCTTTCCTCTTTCACTCCTTCCACATCCTCCATCTCTCCTCTGCTTTGTCCTCCACCCTTTACCACCATGTTATCCACACTTCTTAGACCCCCCTATAACCCAAGGGATGGTTCTAGGGTCATAAACACCATAGATGGATGTCTAAGATAAACCATATGTATAATGGAGGTTTGATTGATCCTATAAGAGTATTAAAATGATACTCATGTAGAGATTTGTATAAGAGGGGAACCCAGTGATATGGTAGACACATCAATATCTATTTTTCATCACCAAGGTGAGGATTACCATTGGAGAGGAGAATATTATTGCTGACCCATTATCTATCCTTTGAGCTACCCATAACATGTCTAAGAAGCTCCTATATGAACTCTTGAAGCCAAAGTAAATAGTGCATTCCTAGTTAAACTAATTAGGTAGGTCAAGGATACCCTGATACTACTTTTATTAATCCTTGGGAAAGTAGTGGAGATTCAGGTTGAGAATGATGAAATTGCATAGTGGTCCCAAGCCTACATTAGGAGGATCATAAAAATCAGTGGGAATTGTCAGAAGGTGTAGGTGGTGATCAACAAATTAATTCTATTTTAAATTAAAATCATGCCAACCTTAGACTTGGGGTTATACCAAAATTATACTAGGAATATGAGAGAAGCAATGGAGGATTGGCTAGCCTTGGATTGCACTACAAGATGACCCTTAGAAGATGGAAAGAAGAAGATATTAACCTATTTCAAGGAGGTTAATATCTTTGTAATTTTCCACTTGAATGTCACGTTAATCAACCAAGGGGAATTCAGAGTCCATCTATGTCAATTTGACCAGGTAATGAGGGAGAAAGTGGCCAAGGCAAACTAGATTGATCTTGAGCAGTGCTAGACTTGTCTACTCAATCCATGGAAATCATCAACCAAGTCTTTAGATTCCAAGCATAAATGGAATAAAAGTTCCAAATCTCCTAGAGACTAGGAGCTCAGGCTAAGGTGATCTTCAAGGAGCATCCAATGAACTTGGCCAAGCTAGAAAAGGAATTTGATGTCATGGTAGTTGTGTTGAAATATGAGATTGCCTAGTTAAAGTAATTAGGAGTCAATCCTTCTTAGCCACCTTTGTGTGTTAACTAATGGTCCCCTATAGATCTGTTACAAGTTTTTAGGGATTTTTTTTGGTTTAAAATTTGAAATATAGCTATAAATATAATGAGTGGCCATCATGGTCCAGGTTGGGATCCTCATGTTTTTTAACAGTCATCCCTAATCCTTATCTATTTAAATAAGAGTTGTATTGTATTTTAATATTTAACCCAAAATTTCTAAAAATTGTTGTTAGATTATTTAAGATATTTCACCTACATTTCCTTCCTCACTCTAGACTATAAAAGTGGCCTAGATTGATTATTATAGAAGTATTTCACTCTTTTAATGAATATAATCTCTATTTTCTACAAGTGAGTCTCTTATGTGTTTCAATTTTCTTTCATATTCATGTTTTAATAATCATCAGTGCTAGGTTAATTAGATTAAAACTTTTTTAATTTACATATGTTGTGGTTATTATGTTCTTAGCTATTATAATCTCTATGTGAGTTCTTTCATTTCCCTTTTGGTAGTGTTAATAATTTGTGTGCCTAGCTATAAATTCTCATATGGTTTTTTTGTGGTTTTTACAATAGACCCATAATACTCATCATTGTTAGGAATTCACATTGAAGGCATAATCTCAATTCCCTCAAAGTCTCCCCATTATATGTTATTGGAGGTATAACTCTAGTGAAACCTGGCCTATAGTGGCATAATTGTGGTAGTGTCACTTGGTTCAATAACCATTGCAATCATCTCATTTTAGACTTGGAGGCTTCCCTTCTCTGCCTTACCCTTCCCTCTCTTTTGTGTTATTTTAGTGGAATTTAAATACCCTTTCCCCTTGTGTTTGGAAAGAATAATCCCAACACTCAAGTATTCATAGATATCCTTCACCTATGTGATGTAAAATGTATTGAACATTTGATGGTAATAGTGCATATCTTGGAGACTATTCACTTATAATTTATTTTTGAAGTCCAATATCCATAACCATGCCCTAGGATGATTCCAAATAAATATTAAAACAAAGGATGAAAGTCCATAGTTATCCCCACCTTCCCCTTTTTAAGGAATGCCCAATCTCATGGGCATATCATGATAAGGAAAATATTAGAGTGAACAACATCTAGCGTTAGAATTAGGGCCCAAGAAAATGCATGATTCTCTTTGATTTTAGTTCATTTTATGAATATGTTGAGTTTGATTTTACAATAATAATGTGATAACTATTGTTTGATTGTAAAGCATCATAGACACTAGTTCACTTGATACCAAGGATAGGTCCCATCAAGGTAGGTTGATAATTCCCCCCATAATTTTTCATATAAATTCTAGATCTGATCAACCTAGAACTACTATGATTCCTACCAATTTATCTCTATAACATATTCCAAATGCACAACCCAAGATGGCTTGGTTGGTTGGCTCAACCATTAAAATTTTAGGATTCATTCATGATCTACCTACGAACCTTGAGAGATATCTTCATCATTTCACCCCTAGTTTGGGATAAACTATAGATGACATTGCTTCCTATAATATTTCCCTAAGACTATTAAATGTAGAACATGAGGATGTGGCATGCAAGTTGTTCCCTTTTACCCTAATGGAATCTAACTATGATTTATTCCTAAACCTTCATAAAGACTCTATATGAAGTTGAGACCATTTCAATTCTAATTTTATCACCCAATTTAGACAATTAATAAACCTAATGTCTTATACCATTATTTTTATTATATCAAAAGAGAGCCCAATGAGCCCATTATAAATTTCAATTTTAGGTTCAAAAATATGTATAGATGAGTAACTACACTTTATCAACTAAACCCTCAACTAGCACTTAAAATGTATAAGAATTTTCTAGACCCTTAGTTAACCATGTTATTGATAAGGCATACATCTATAAAAAACCTATCCTTAGAATATGTAGGGGTCATCAAAGTGGATATACAACTAAACCCCTAGGGTCAGACCATGGCCCTCACTCTCGACATGTTACCTTAAATTTCTACATTAAACTACTTACCTATAATCAATTAGAATGTAACTATGTTTTTTTCCACTCCATACAATTCATCAAATCCCACTGGGTTATCCTACTTCAAACCAATAATTAGGTTTCCTAAACCCAAGGGGTCTAGATCTGATTCCCCAAACATAACAATAAGTGATGTTAGCTATAACTAACAACACTTAGACCATGCCTCAAGAGTGAAATAAAATTGATTTATATGCCATTTATAAAATGGTATAGAATATCAATAATGACTTTATAAGGCTATAGACATAGATGATCAAATCTAGTGTAAAATATCTAAAAAAAAATTCATGTAACAAATACCAAACATGATCTATAAACACCCTCACAACTCACCAGAACCTTCACCCAAAAGGCTCCCTAAGATCAATATCTTTGAATTAAGCTTACTTAACTGGTGTTCGATGTATAACATGGAATCACATGGAGAGTTAGACTCATGGAGTTTAGCTTTAGTTTAGATATCTTCAAAAAGGAAATGGAAGAAAATGGGGTAGTCCCCAATCATCTATAATCCTCTAACTTGGGTAAAGCCCTTAGTACTATTATGGTATTAGAAACTTTGGATTTCTTTAGCCAAGAATAAAAAATATGGAGGAAGGTATTAGTGAGGTGTAGGAATTTTAGTAGTTCTAAAGGAGTAGCTACACCCTTAAGAGTAGGCAATAACAACATCCCCTAACTACCTCAACACCCCCAAATAATGGTACAAACCTACTAGAACAAAATGATAGGAATGATCCTCTACCTCTAGACCTCAAGAGACTAAGGTACCTATGGAAACCCCATTAGTCCAAAGAAAAGGGAGTTAAAAAATAGTCAATGATATGAAGAAAATCAAGGATAATATTGCCTTTCGTGAGCTTTCCCAAATCATAGAATAATAATATCTCTTATTAAAGTATTTTAACTCAAAGATGACCCCACCAACATAGCCAGAACTAAGAGCATCACACACCAAAGTCTTTATTAACAATAATGAGATGTAGGATTCCCTATTTCTTTTGATCATCTAGTTATTTAGAAATAATCTACATAACTACTTAGTAGATTCTAGAGCCTTAGCCAAAGTGATGCCAATAGTCATATGTGATAAACTTGGTCTTAACCTAATAAAATTAGACAAGGTAGTGATCTAATTGGACAAGTCATAGGTGAAATTGATATTTGAGTTGATAAATGTCCCCGTATAGTTGGAATTGGAACCTAGAATTCAACACTTTATAGACATTCAACTGGTTAATATCCTAGAATCCTATGACATCCTCCTTAGTAGAGATTGGTCTAAAGCCCTGAATGGGTATATGGCCAAACATGTATCCCATATGTGGTTTATACAGAGAGGGTTATCTAACCAAATAAGAGTGAATATATAACCAAACATGAATCATATTATCATCAAATATAATGCCATTAATGAAAAGATAAACCTAGTTTCTTTAGACCTAGGCATCTATATGTTAAGCACCTAGCCTCCCAAAAACCAAACCAATCACAACATAGGTTTTCTTGGTTTGTGGTCTTTTTATGTAGATGGAGATCACTTACATGAATAACTTAGAAAATTATTAAGCTATAATCTTTGGATTATAACTTGCATTAAGACATGAGGCAATGAACTAAGAGTATTCAATGACTCTAAATTGGTGATCAACCAGATCAAAACTAAGTTTTAGAGTAAACTATCATAACTTAGAAGGTATAAACATAGATCTTGGTATCTAATTTAAATTTTTAATGCATTTAATATCATCCCTATTCACTAGGAGGAAAACTAAGTATCAAACTCACTAACATTAGATGTGATGAACCTAACCCCTTTAGATGACACTAAGCTAAAATTATTCTATATGGACCACATCCCCTATCCTCATATCCATAAAACCATGAATAACATTTAGTTATATGAATATGACCAACAAACCATCTAGTTCCTTAACAATGAGAGGATATTTGAGGCAAAAATCATAGATGAAAAGGACAAAGACCACACTAGGACTGAGTTGGATAAGGATGGGATATTGAGCATTCATGGGAATAGGATATCAAAGGGGATGATTTCATTAGAAAGAGTATTTGATGAATTCTACCTAGCCTTCTAGGGTAAAAGGCCTAAGTTTGAAGACCAAAAGTGCCTACTCATTAATATCAGCCTTGTGGAGAATCTCCAAATAGTTAATATGGATCTGAATTAGATAGATCATGAAATGGAGCAGTTATGGAGGTTAATACTAGGGTAAAAGGACATGATTTATTGGGCCTATAGAGACCTTAATTTATTTGAACCATGAGTAATTACTCACACCATCCCATTAAAATTGAGCCAAAAAAACTTTAGATAAAGGTAAATACTGATAAACCCAATCTTGAAGCCCTTAATTCACAAGGAAGTCCATAAGTTACTCTCTATAGGGATAATTTTCCTAATCTGCCACTCTCCCTAAGTAGATAAACTAGTCCTAGTGTGAAATAAGAATGGTGAAATCCACCTTTACATGGACTCATAAAACTTGAATAGGACCTTAGATAAAGATAACTACCCCTTGCCCTCACTATATGAGTTGATCCAAATAGTGAGTAGGTCTTAGATGATGTCCTTCTTTGATGGATTCTTGGGCTACAACTAGGTCTTGGTTAACCAAAGAGATAGAACAAAGAATTATTTCACCATAAAGTGGGGCATATTCACTAATAAATGGATGCCTTTTGGGCTAATAAATGATGGTGCAACATTTCAAAGGGTAACTGACTTTGCTTTTGAAGGCCTAATAGGTAAATGCATAATAATATATATGGATGATGTAATTATGTTTTATAAATATATTTTAGATCATGTGCACCACTTAGAAATGGTATTTGAAATATGGAAAAGGTATGGAATCTCTTTAAACCCAAAGAAGAATGTGTGTGGTGTCACCAAAGGTAAGCTTCTTAGTCATATTATCACAAAAAAAGGTATTGCTATCAATCCCTAAAGGGTGGATGTAATTTATAAACTAACTTTTACTAACAAGAACGAACTAAAATATTTATTTGGGTAAATCAACTTTATACATAAGTTTATTTTTTTATTTTCTAAAATAGTGAAACCCTTGAATATAATATTGAAATAGGATGATAAAGTTGAGTGGTAAGTAGAATCAAGGAAAACCTTTTAGGATATTAAAGATACAATCATTAAAGACCTAGTACTCATCTACGCATACTATATGCATGAATTATATTCCTACCCTTTCACTTTAGATCACACCATTATCACTTGTCTCACCTAGAGGTTAGAAGGATAAGACCACCATGTGGCTTTTATGAGCACTAATCATAAATATGCCAAACTTTAGTATTCTTCCCTAGATAATAATGCATATGCCTTGGTCAAGTTAGTGAATAAATTTAGGCATTACATCCTTAAGAATAGAGTGCATGCCATTATCCAGACCCAACTATAAATCAAATGTTTGGGTAGAATGAGTTAGGTGAAAGGAGAGGTTGATAGATGACAAAATTACAAGAATATGACTTAGAAATCAAGCCATACAAATAGGTTAGGAGACAAGGCCTTACCCATATAATCATAGATATAGAACCAAGAATGATGGTATCTTAGGTAGGTCAACAAAGTTTATGACACTTAGATTTGTATGCCAAGGTCATGCACTTCCTACTCTATAAAAATATAACTTTGGGACTCAACCATACATAGATAAGGTCTTTTTGGTTGAAAGAAGAAAATTATATGCTAAACAAAGGATTTATATTTAGAACAAACCATAAAAGAATCTACCTCTAGTATCTATCCCAAGAATATGCCAAGGACATAATGGTAAGTTTTAATGAAAAAATAGGATCCAAACATCTTATATCTAATGCTATGGCTCACAAGGTTTTCTGGGTAGGTTACTATTGGCCCACACTTTTTAGAGATGTCCACACTAATGTTCATTTCTAACACCAATGCCAAACCTTTGATAAAAGAGAAATTGATGCCATAATGACACCATAACCTATTGTAGAGTCTATGTGATTCACATAATGGGGACTAGATTTTGTGGTAGTGATTAAACCCAATTCATCAATTGATCATAAATTCATCCTTACAAGCATGTAATAATGCACTAGATGGTTTGAATTAGTTGCAACCAAAAGGAGTACTACCATAAAATTCATCAAGTTTTTGTAAAACTCCATAGTCACCCATTTTGGGTCCCTATTTCTTTAGTCTATGATAATAGCCCTACCTTGTAGTCTACAAAATTTAAAGAGTGGGCTTATGATATTGGGATCACACTAAAGCTCTCCTCTAATCACTGCCCATAGGGTAATGGATTGGTGTAATCCACCAAAAAAAATTGATCAATGCCATCAATAAATTATCTAGAGATAATCCTCAAGAATGACACCATTAATTAAGTTTACCTTATGGGTAGACTACACCAACTATAAGCAAGCCCTCAAAATCTCTCCTATATTTCTTGTCTATAGATTAGATCCAATCATGTTAGTTTCTCTCAAAATTTGAAATGATAAGTTCATGAAAAAATTCATAGAACTAGATGAAAAAATTAATTCCAAACTCCTAGACCTAATTTAGTTAGAGGAAGGTTGAGATGAAGCTTTGTTGAGCCTTAACAAGACCAAGACATAGTGAAGAGGTGGTTTGAAAAGAAGGAAAATGTTAATACCTTAAGAATATAAGACATAATACTAATGTGGGATAAGGCCCATGAAAATAAAGGACAAAATTTTAAATTTTATCCCCTATGGATTATGTCATACTAGATAGCCAAAATAATGGGCTAGAATGCCTTTTGTCTCATTGATCTTAGAGATAATGACTTACTGATTCCAGCAAATGGGCAGTTCTTAAAGCACTATTTCTTGGATGTCTATTCCAAAGTAGTTTTTGATTAATATAAATAGGACATGGTAATGTATATATTAGATATATTTTCTTTAGTTATGTGTTTGATTTTGTCATCTATTTATTTCTACCTTGTGTTTTTATTTTATTTTGTTTTTCACCTTTGGCCCTTTCTTTATTATACATTATTCCTGATAAGGAATCCTGATACCAACTGTCAGGATCCAACTCCTCAATAAGATTACAATATGATTACCTTGTATAAGCAACTAAACACGGAATTATACCAGAATTAACAAGTAACTAGAATTCACAAATGACACAGAATATGAGAGACAATACACAATCTTGTATTAATACTCATGCCAGAAGGAAATACAATGAAGATGCCACAATCTTCCACACCTCTCAGATGTATAGATCTCTTTCCCTCAAGATTTCACTCTCTTACCAAAAATGGCCCCAACACACAACTCAAACACAGAGTTATTATTCGCCTCCAACCAGTCAGTAATAACACTACTAGTACACAAGTAATCAAAGTAATTCAAGTAGATCTCCCATGAACTTGCAATAACATACAACTCAAATGATCTTACTTACCATGTAGAACTTCTCCCTAATCTTTTAATAACCTGCAGATCACCCTGTTCTTACAATTGGAAGGATCTACCTTGCCTTCCTCTATTGCTCTTAATTACAATACATGCCAATGGGTATATAAATAGATCCCATACTAAAAAATAACTAACTTATAATTTATAATAATTAGACATGTAGATCAAGACTCAAAATAGCCTTTTACATGCAAATAATTAGTTCAACAAACTAACTGTTTGTGCAACAAACAATTCTAGAACCGCATAGGCGACTGACATCAGTCGCTGTCTGACTAGAGGTGACTGACATCGGCCAACTCCTACCGATGTCAGTTTCCCTTTGCACTGAAGATGACTAACATCGGTTGTGCTACTGATGTTGGTATCCCTGGAACTCAGCAACTTCCTCCATGTCTGCATCAGTGAAGCTTTTAGCACCACAACCTAATAGTTCCTTTAATACCCAACCCTTATTAGTAAATATTTTAGGTGGTGGATGAAACCCAAAAGGATTTTTGAGGAATATGAAAGCCCAAGTTGAAACCTTAGATCCAAGTGATTAAAAAATAGTAATGGAAATGATTGACATCATAGATCTGAGAAGCCAATGATTTTAAGAGAAATAAGTGGATTTTAAAACAACCTACATCCTAATATGGACATTGAGATGCACTTAAAATAATAGCTCAAGAATATACTACATTATTCAAGTTTATCAAGGACTAGTTGGCTATTTTTAACTCCCCCTTATCCATCCACCCTTGGCTTGGTCTCTAATCCTTAATGGATAAGACTCATTATTGACTAATGTTGACCTTCCTAGTCAAAATGTCAACCCCCTATAATTAAAAATTGGATTGTCATGATTAACTTACCATTTTTATGGTTATCTTGGATTTTGGATGTTCTTTTATGTGCTCATGTAACCTTTATTAACATGGTTTATGGTTGTTTTGACAATATTAAGGTAAATATAGTTTTGACCTTGTCTTGTCTAGTCATCATTTTACCAATGTTCCAATTTGATCAAAAAGTCTCAAGAGGTATATGTGTTCAAGTGGGGTCACCTAATATATTTAAATATAATTTTATTACCCCATGGTTCATAAAAACACAATAAATGAGGTGACCATAGTCATTTCAATCATTGCATATTACCTTGACTTGTTTGTTGTTCACTTATAATGTCCAAAACAAGGTTTTATGATAAAAAGATAAGTGTATGGTATAAAATTGAGATTAAAAAAAATACATAACCATAAAAATATTCCAAAATATTTATATACACGTCACATACCATCTTAATCAGCTTTCAGGTAGAGCAGATAGTTTCCATTATAGAGAAAGAGGGTTTTTTGTTGGTCTATATAGGCGTCTCAAAGAAAAATCCTAATCAAGCATGTTTAAATATTAATTTATGTCCCCCATTCCAATATACATGATTTGGAGGTACTTTCAAGTCAAAAATAAGTCAAAATTTTACCTCCTTCCTCCATCAAGATCTTTGGCAACTTTGTAGAGCCCATCAAGTTTGTGAATAATATAGATAGGAGAGAGAAGATGAAGGTCTAAGATTTTGGGAAGAGGAGGGGACCCTATATGGATTAAATATTTTGTCGTTTTTTTATATTTCCTTCCATTTTGTTATGAAAAATCACTAAAAAAGTGATGGTCTCACAATGTCTTCTCCATCCAAGTAGAGTGTTAGTTTACTCCATTTTCTCCTTTTTTGAGCATGATAAAAGAGAAATGGTAGGTTGAAGAGATTATTAGGAGTCTAAAAAAAATTATAAAACATTATCAAGACCCAATTCACATGTTTGAGCTATAAAAATATTAGAAAAACCTTTAGTTTGGCTAATCTATAGGAAGGTGGTAGTAAGTTTTTTAATAAATTTTAGGTCTAAACCATTGAAATCATTTCTTATGTCATGATTATTTATGGTTAATATTAATAATTTCAATACCACTCTCATTTCCATCCTATTAAATTTCATACAATATTTATGAGGGCCTTTTAAACTAACTCATGGTAGTATGTTCATGAGAGAGAAGGTGGTAGTTATAAATATACAAATGGTTCTACATTATCTAGATGCGAGGGAGGGTTCAAAGGTCTAAAAGATAGAATGGGTATACCCTCATAGCAATATTTCACCCATAAATATAATTATCATCCAATTTTATATGAATGATCACTTAAAAGAGTCCTAACATATCTTTTCTAGGTTGTCAAGAAGATTGGTGAACCTACCCTATAGGTTTGCAAGACCTCTAGATCACCTTGGGTACCAAAAGGATAGTTTATTTAGGTAACATGGTATTTTGGAATCCAAATTTAGTTTAATACTCATGAGTTCATCTAACCATAGGAATTTTGGTGAACATATCAATTATATTCTACCTTCAATTCTAAGTGACTATGTGGACTGAGTTAAATTATGGAGGGTTTAAAACCTTCTAGTCAATACTATAATGGTTATAACATTGATTAAGATGTTAGGTTAGTATCCAGGATCTATTAAGAGGATATCATAAAAAATAATTATTTTATAGGGATCTTTAACCCAATATATCATAATTCTATGAATTTTCCTTGTAGGATACCCAACTTAAACATTGAACTTAAGGATTCCTAACAAACTTGTATCAAGTGTGGATCTTGACTAGACGTGTCTATGCTATAATGAATGACCAGTTTAGTTAGGATATCTTCCATACCTCCAAGAACATTTCAATGGATATTTCAAGCCAAAATAATTATATAAGGTCATTTAAATATCTGTGGGAAGGACCAAATTTTTAAAAGGCATCCAAACTGCAACAGGCTCTCAAAATGTATTTAAATAACTCAAGTTTCCTCCCATAGGTCCATATGAAAAGATAATGTAGCTAAGTTAATGATGTATTAGTTAATAAATTAATAGGATTATAAATATATGTTTAACATATGTAATATGATTTCAAGGATAAAAAACCAAATAAGAATCCAACCTAAAGAAGTTTATTTGGATAATCTATAGTCTTGAGGCTAGGAGCTCCTTAAGGATTATCATAGGGTTGAGTGAGTCTTTGAAGAGATATAAGGTTACAAAGTTTTTATACACATGAGAATTTAAACCTAAATGTTTTAACACCCTAAAAAATTTTACTAAAATAACTAATCCAAGCCTAAAAGAGTTGAAGGTTCGTCTAGGCCTATTAGGCATAGATAGGCAATCATAAGCCTGTGGATGGACATGTGAAAAGATCAAAGGTATAATGGGTAAAAATAAACATGGGGGGATATATAGGTATTTTTTATGAATTTAAAAATTATGATTAGTGATATAAATCTTTAAAATATTCTAATCGATTAAGAACATCATCTCTCAACTCTCACATGGTCAAAGCACATAAGACACTACAGGCAAGTAGGACCTTAGTAAGAAGATGTAAGTGTTGGACACCATATAAGGAGTTGAATTATATAGATTGTAAATATGGCATCTAAATTATTTTTAAAATTTTCTTAGTGTTTTTTATTTTAAAATTTGTATGCCTTTGGTGATGAAAAAATCCTAATGGCCTAATTAGGCCCAATAGGCCTAACAAGGCATATACAGGCCTAAGTATGAAAATATGAGGATTTTCATATGTTTAAGGGGTATAATATGAGTTTATAAGAGAATAATTTTTTTAAAAAAATATTAATGGTCATATTCATCACATATACTGTGTAAATCAATCTCAAGTGCTAACAAAAGGAGAAATTCATACTCATAACACAGGCAGGACTAAGAACACTTGCATGTAGAGTCATGAGAAGATGAGTTAAAGGTATTAAACCCTGTATAAGGGTGAATAACTAGAATAAAATCCTATATATGGTTTAATAAATATACTAAAAGTGTATTTCCTAAATTTCCTTATAATTATACATAATGTTTCCTTTCGGTTAGTCTAGCCCCTATAGGCAAATGAGAACCTAATGGCCTATGAGGCCTAAAAAGGCCTAAACAAGACTATGAATAAAAATTAGATATAGATTACATATATATGAGTGTTTAAAATTTTAAATAATCAAAAGGGTGGAGATATAAATGTCATAATATGGGTCAATAGGTTCTGAACTCATAAATGTAGGAGAAAATTCAAGTTGCAAGCCTCTAGGGTTAAACTAGCCTAAATGCCTATGAAACCTAGGCAGAAGAATGGGAGGTTTGAATACCATTTAATGAGTGATAAAGTAAAAAATACCATGCGAAAATTTGTATTTGGTTATTACAAACCCTTAAGAATCATTATTGGTCAAACTAAACATGTTTCAATCTTTTGTAACCTCTTTCTCTTTATCAACCCCCCTAGAAAGTATTTTTTCAACCTGAAAGAAAATTTCTTCATGTCAAAACTATATGGAGAAGATTCATGGTATACTCAATATATATTTAAGGTTGAATGGGGATTTATAATTAGAATTCTTGGCATTTTTTTGTAATTTAAGCCTCCATGATTATGAATAACCATTAAGAGGTCAAACATCGCTCAACTTGCCAAAACTAGTCAAAAGAACCCAATGGAGGAAACCTTGAGATATATGCACTAAAATTCATTTAATTTTTATTGGAAACCACTTTAACTCATTTTCCACTCTAAGAAGGTCCCATCCATACCATTTATTGTATGTAAATATGTATGCATTTGTTAGAAACAATACTTTTACTAGGTTTTAGGTTGGAAACATGGTTCTAAAAAATTTAAAGATTTTTATAACATTTAATAGAGTTATATGATATCATTTTCATCTTATCAATCCAAAAAATTCTCTTATATACTCTTGGAAATGCTTCTACAAGTCAAAAAAGGCCAATCTAGAAGAACTAGTGAGAAGTGACATAATCACCTAGATAGGTAAAGTTACAAGTGTGTAATGTGTGAAAATACTAATTCATGGTGTGATATTATGTTTCAAACCTAAAATAGGTTCAATAAAACATATTTAATTTCTTATTCAATCCTCATGGTCATCCAAGTAACTAAGATCAATTTACTAGGCCTTGTTGCCTAGTAGGCCTATTTGGTCTACAAGGGAATATGAACATTGGCATAAATGGGATGATAAAGGAGTCAATAAAATGCCATTACACCTAAAAAATTACCTCATGAAGTAAATATAACACACTTCTCATGGTCATAATGGAGAATGAGTAGTTTCTTAGCCTAATCAACATGTAAAAGAGGATGGTGGGCTACTTAATACATCATGGAGGTCTAATTGGAGTATAATGCACCTTTATAACTACTAAAGGGAAGAGATGATTTAAAATATTTGGGTCATCATGAAATTTTTTATGTCAAATATGATTTAATTATCCTCCATCACTTCATCCCAACACCCAAAAGTCTCATTGAGGAATACCAACAATGAAGGCAATGCATGCAAGGAGTATGGGGGTTGTTATAACTATTGTTTGAGTGTATTGTGGTCATTCATGACCTATAAATGTAACCTCCATGCCAATATTACATTATATCACCTTCTATTCTTATGTAAATTTTTTATCTTAGACCATTGTATACATCCCTCAGCCAGGTATGATATGACTCTACCAAAATTGTATCTTGTAAGCCTTGTGAATCAATAAAAAGGAATGTTTACATATTTTATTTATATATTATTATGCTATGGTTTATTTATTTTTCATAAATTTCAAATTTATTATCCTTTTCAAGTTCTTTCCCTCACCTAGTTACTAGAATGCCATCCTATGCAAGTCATGTTATGTGCCAAAGTGTTGGTAGTTGTGATTGAAGAGAAATATGGTTGATAGTGTCTTAAATAGGCATCTTATCCATTACCATTAAGTTTAAGACATACATAATATATTTTACATGAAATATTTATGCTTAGGATTTCATTATAAATCTTGTTTTAGTCATTAGTTTTTACTTGATTCATAAAATATTGATTGAATATTTGTTAGAGTGGATAGATCAATATTGGTGCATCACCTCATTAGGTTAGATTTCTTTCATGCATTTCTCTATCTCTTTTCACCCAAAAAAATTAGTAAGTCTTATTAAGTGATATAAAATTTATTCACTAAGGGATTTATCCCTATAAACTAGAGGTTTGGTCTTCCTATAGGTCACCCATATCCTTTGAACCAATCCCATGTTACCCCAAAATTGGAGACAACTAAACCATCTTCTCTTAAGGGTGTAATTTTGAGTTTTAATAGTTTGTTCTCACCTAGTGGGACTATATTCAATAACATTGGAGTACATACTATCATCAAGTATTTGAAATCATTGAAGAAGCAAATTTGTATTAGAGATATCATGCCAAGGGTCATCAAAAGATATTGATATAAGGGTAAGTATAAGCTAGATCTATTCTTTGTTATCTTGTTATTTATTTAACTCATGACATATGGAGTGAGTTTTAACCCTACATTTAATTATCAATATTATTATGGTTTATACCATCCTTATGGTACTCATTACCATCCCCCTTAGCAACCCAACATGGACCTTATTACCCTCCTTGTGAACCATCTCAGTTTCATGATCATCTTTCTTATCAACCCCCTTGATAGAATTCATACCAAGATTACTATTCCCCCATCCCTCCCCAACTAAAATTTCAAACCACACATAGTTTCTTTGATGAGTTGGAGGAGTTTAAGAATATGAATCAAATAATTGAGAATGAGTTATTGGCCTTGAAGGAGGAACAATCTCAATGCAATCAATCATATGAGTTTCCACCTACTACTACCCCATACCAATATCTTTGGAGTGTTATTTCCATACAAAAACTAAACCAAGAAGAGAGGAATTTTGTAGAAGTCATGACAAGGAAATTTCTATGATTTCAAGACCTCTCATCTCCTCCTCAATCCCGAGTTGTACATGAATGCCTAGGAATGTAAGGATAGAGGGAAATTATGAGTGTCAAACCTAGGAATATTTCAAGTTGGAAGATTTCCCCTTCACCCCTAAACCCACTAAAGAGCATCCCATGTAACCTTATATCCCTACTCCACTAGCTATCCATTCTTGACCTCCCATGATCTCCTTATTTAAGGGAGGACCTGTGGTTTAGAGAGTAGATAAGAAGCATAAAAATGAATATGAGTGTATTGAAGATATCTCAAGATTTTTTTATGTGTTTCAAGTTATCCATGAGTTATTATTGATGAAGTAATTCATGAGAATCAAGATACACCTAGGTGTGGTAAAGAAATTGAGGAGTGGGATAGGAAGAATATAATATCTTTAGATGTTTGCTTTTCTCCATCTCTTCAAAAACATAATGATCAACCTAATGATCTTAAGGATCCAAATTAGAAGAAAAATTTAGCATTTATTAATAAATACCATGAATCTTATCTCCCTCCCATCCTCTTATACTATGAAGAAAGGCTAAATCTATTGAATGCAGAGTTGGAGCATCTAGACATGAGAAATAACTTGATAAATAATATTGATAGGGTGGAAGTCTTTTAAGAGCCTAGCTATGTTGTATATGAAGTGGATTCTAAGAATATCTTAAAGATGAAACTCTAAGCACATATTATGGGTAAATCACTTTGGTACTCCTATTCATCCTAGTAGATCAGACTTTGAGACTACATGGGAGGTTGATGATGTGGATCAAACACAATGGCATGAATTTTAAATGGAAGACACACAAACAACTTCTATTCTAGGATACTACCATTAGTATATCCCTCATGAACCCATGTTTTAATCTAATAGTACGTCATAGAATTAGGATGATCATGCTGCATTAAAACATGTTCCTTATCATGACTCTATTAAAGAGTTAAAGGCTCTTGATTAGCATGTTCCCTCACAAGGAGATGATAAGAGTGATAGTAAGGTCCATGTCCTTTTGACTGATCATTAAGAGATTATCTTTTGGTAATCCTTAGAGACATTTTTCTCAAGTTTGGATGATGCATCTTCACATCCACAAGAGAATTATAACATTATCAACTTGACCAATGAACATGGTGAAGAGCTCAAAAAGGGTCCTAAGGAGAGCACTATGGTAGATGGTCCTATTGAGCCTCAAGAGCAAATCCAAAGTCCTGATCACATAAGGTATTCCTACTTAAACATTGTTAGGGATCCTAAAGAGATTGGTAAATAAATACCCCAATAAGAACAAGGTAAAGTTGTTGAGGAATAATGCAAGGTTCAATTTCGAAAAGTTTAGTATCAAAGGCTACCAAGGCATGGTTACTATGGTACCTTCCAAGGTGAGAAAAGGTTGGTCTTCGCAAATAAAATTCAAACATAGATTGAGGTTACAATCAAATATGGAGAATTTGAAGATGAACCTAACCATATGATTCAAAAGGAATGCCTAACTATACCTGATCCTTTTGAGATAACATCTAGTCAATATGATGGAGTTCTAAAACATAGTGGTTTGCTTCAAGTGGACATGTCTATCCAGAAAGAGTCTACTAATAGGGAAAATATGGTGTTTTTTGTAAAAAATAACTAGATTTGTGATGAATATGACTTTATAATAGATTCACATATTCAACCCATGCATAAGGAAATAAATAAATAAGGTATGGTTACTTCTAAAGGAAACTGATAGTACATCAATATCATAAAATATGAGTGAAGGTTCTCACTCCATAAGAAGCATATGATTACACCCTACTTAGCATATTTAAATCCAATATTATGGGAACATGATGATCTAATAATTTTTCCCTTTAATCTAAGAGGTGGAAGGATTGTCCAGGTTAATTGTATATATTCAATTTCCTTCTTGTATTCTTGGTTTCCAATAAGTGTTCTCAATATAATGTCTTATCTTGTTGCTTTCTTAGGTGTCTAGGAGTTCTTTTCTTTTTGTGTCATTATGTGTGGTTGTTATTAAAATCCTATAAGGTTTTATAAGGTAATGGTCCAATTATCAGTCTAATAAAATTAGTAATTTTAGGTCATGTTGTCTTAAGATATCTGGTTCTCTTGATCAGTAGGTTAGTCAACCCCTAGGAGTCACCAATGATGTTGGCTAATTTTGACCTTCTAGGTTAAAATGTCAACATCATATAATTGAAAATTAGCTTATCATGAGTACCTTATCCTTTTTTATGGTCATATTGGATTTTTCATGTTCTTAAAAGTTCTCATGTAACCCTTATTAGCATGGTTTAAGGTTATTTTAACAATATTAAGGTAAATATAGTTTTGACCTTGTCTTGTCTAGTCACCCTTTTACTAATGTTCCAAGTTGATCAAAGAGTATCAAGAGGTATAAGTGGTAAATTTGGTTCACCTAATGTATTTCAAGATAATTTTATGGCCCCATGGTCTATATAAACATAATAAATGAGGTGGTCATAGTCACTTCAAGCATTGCATATTACTTTGAATTATTTGATTGTCACTTGTAACATCTAAAACAAGGTTTTATGAGAAAAGGAAAAATGTAAAATATAAAACGGAGATGGATAATCACTATAGGAATATAAAAATATTTCAAAATCTTTAGGTACACCTGACATACCATATCAATCAACTTTTAGGTAGAGTAGATAGTTTCCATGGTAGAGAAAGGGGGTTTTCAACTAGTTTGTATAGGTGTTTTAGAGAAAGATCCTATTCAGGAATGTATAATACTTATTTTATGTCCCCCAAAAAAGTATTCATTATTTTTAGGGAGATTCAAGTCAAAAAATGACCTCCTTCCTCCATCAAGCTCTTTGGCATCTTTGAAGAGGTTTATTAATGTTATGGATAGGAAAGAGAAGATAAGGGTTTAAGATTTTGGGTAGAAGAGGGGAACATAGGTGGATTAGATATTGTGGAATTTTTACTTATATTTCCTTCCCCTTTTTTTTAAATAATAACTAATAAGGTGAAGGTCTCACAATGTCTTCTCCATTCAAACATGGTGCTAGTTTACTCCATTTTCTCATTTTATGAGCATGATGAAAGAGAAATGTAAGGTTGGAGAGATGATTATGAGTATAAAAAAAATTATAAACCATTATTAATAACCAATTGACAAATTTTATCCGTTATTTTAAATAAAGGTTAAAACCTTTAGTTTGGTTAATTTGTAGGAAGGTGGTAGTGGGTATTTTTGATAAATTTTAGGTCTAGACCACTGAAATCATTTTTGTGTCATAATTCTTGATGGTTCCTCTTAGTCATGTCAATCCCAATCTCATTTAAATCCTATAAAATTATTTAAAATATTTAGGATGGTCCTTTAAACCAACTCATGGTAACATGTTCATGAGAGAGAAGGTGGTAGTCACAAATGTACAAATGGTTCTAAATTATAGAGATGTGAGGGAGGGTTCAAATGTCCAAAACATAAGATGAAAAGACCATAAAAGGCCTATACCATCCATAAATATAATTATCATACAAATTTACATGAATTATCACTCAAAGGATTCCTAACATCTCTTCTCTAGGTTGTCAAGAAGATTGGTGAACCTACCCTATAGGTCTGCAAGACCTCTAGATCACCTTAGGTACCATAAGGCTCGTTGATGCAAGTAACATGGTTTTTTAGAATCCAAATTTAGTTAAATACTCATAAAATCATATAACCATAGGAATTTTATTGAACATACAAAGTATAGTCTACCTTGGACTCTAAGTGATTGTGTGGACTAAGTTAAATTGTCTAGGGTTTGAAACCTTTTAGTCAATGTTATAATGGTTATAACATTGATTAAGAAGCTAGGTCAGTAGCCAAGATTTGTTAGGAGGAGATCACAAATAATAATCAATTTAAAGGGATCCTCAACCCAATATATCATAATTCCATGAATGTTTTCCTGGTAGGGTACCCAATTCAAATGTTAAACTTAAGGAGTACTAACAAACTTGTGTCAAGTGTGGATCTTATTTGGAGGTGTCTACACTAGAATGAATGACCAACTAAGTTAGGAGATACTCCATACCTCTAATCACATATAAATGGATAATTTGATCCAAAATAATTATATTAGTTCATTGATAGATCTATGGAAAGGAGTTGAGTTCTAAAAGACATCCAAACTACAAGAGGCTCTTAGAATGTAGTCAAAGAACTCAAGCTGCTTCCTATAGGTCCATATGATAAGATAATGTAGCTAAGTGAATGATGTATTAGTAAACAAAATCATAGGTTTATATAGATAGAGATACCTTATGAAATATGATTTCAAGGATTAAAAACCAAACAAGAAGCCAACTTAAGGAAGTCTATTTGGATAATCTACATTTTTGAGGCTAAAAACTCATTAAGGCTTATGGAAGGATTGAGTGAGTTTTTGAAGATATTTTGGGTTACCAAGTTTTAAGACACATTATAATTTCACCCTAAATGCTGACACACCCATAAAATTTGAACTAAAATAACTAAACACTACCTAAAAAATTAGAAGGTTCATTTAGGCCTATTAGGCCTAAATAGATAGTCACAAGCCTATGAATGGACATGTGAAAAAATTAGGGTTCTCCTCAGTAAACATCAACATGGGGAGATATATATGGATATTTTATATATTTACAAGAAATGGTTAATGATATCAATATTTTAGTTACTCCAATCTAGGAAGAACCTCATCTCTTAGCTCTCACACAACCAAAGCACATAAGACACCTACAGGGAGGAAGGACCTTAGTAGGAAGATGTAAGTGTTGGAAACCATAGAAGGAGGTGAAGTATAGAGATTTAAAATAGGGTATCTACCTTATTTTATAAATTCTCTCATTTTTTTTCATTTTAAATTATTTATTCCTTTGATGATGAGAAACCCCTTATGGCCTAATTAGGTCTAATAGGCCTAAATAAGCATGTAGAGATCTAGGTATGAAATTCTAAGATTTTTTGAATGTTTAGGGGATATTATGAGGTTTTAAGAGACTAATAAGGTCTAATCGCATAATAATTGTCATATTCATCATGTATAATACAAAAATAAGTCTCAAGTGCTAACAAAATGAGAAATTCATACTTATAACCTAGGCAGGACTAAGAACACTTGCAAGTAGAGTCATGAGAAAAGGAGTCAAAGGTATTGAAACTTACATAAGGTTGAATAACCAAACGGAAATTATATGTCCTAAATTTTATTATAATGATTCACAATGTTTACATTGGGTTGATATAGCCCTTACAATCAAAAGAGACCCTAATGGCCTATTAGGCCTAAATAGGTTTGTGACTAAAAATTGGATATAGACTACATATTTAGGATTGTTTAAAATTATAAATAATTAGAATGGAGGATATATAAATGTAATATTGTGGATAAATATATTTTTATCTCAAAAAATTAGGAGAACATTCAAGTTACAAGTCTTTAGGGTTAAACTAACATATAAGCCAACAAACCCTAGGTACAAAAATGGGAGGTATGCAGACCCTTAGAGGAGTGATCAAGGAAAAAACCATGGAAAAATCCTTAGTGTGTTATTAAAGTCCTCTATTAATAATTATAGTTCAAACCAAATATGTTTTACTTTTCTCTAACCCCTTTCTCTCCATTAACCCCCCTAGAATGCAAGTTTTTAAACCTAAGTGCAATTCTATTAACATCAAAACTATATGAAATAGATGCATGGGATACTTAGTAGATATAAAAGGTTTAGGGTTGTTTTATACTCAGATATATTGGCATTTTTTCTTCATCTCAATCCACCTTGGCTATGAACAATCGTTAAGAGGTCAAACATCTTTCAACCATCTAAAACTAGTCAAAAGAACTTGATGGAGGAAAACTTGAGATATATTCACTCAAATGTATTAAATTGGTTTTATATAATCTTTTAACTCATTTTAAACACTAATTATGTCCCATCCATACCACTGGTTTTAAGAAATATTGTATGGATTCATTATACATTATGCTTTTGTAAAGTTTTAGGGTGAAAACAAAGTTCTAAACAAGTTGAAGAGTTTTAGACCATTGAAGATGGTGGTATGAGATATTTTAAATATTATAAATCCATAAAATTATCTTATATACTCTTTTAAATGATTCTAAAAGTCTGATAAAAAAGACTAGTCTAGAAGAACTAGTGAGAAGTGACCTAGTCACCTAGATAGATAACATTGTGAGTGTGTAATGTCTAAATCATGGTGTGATATGATTTTTCAGACCTAAAATATGTTCAATCATCCATATTTAAGGTCCTATTAAACCTCCATGGTCATCCAAGTAGCTAAGATCAAGTTATTAGGACTAGTTACTAGTAGGCCTATTTGGTCTATAATGAAATATGAACATTAGCATAGAAGGGATGCTAAATGAGTCAATGAAATGACATTAAACCTATATATCTTATTCATTAAGGAATTAAAACACACTTATCATGGTCATCATGTAGAATATTTAGTTTCTTAGCCTAGTCAACATGTAAAAGAGGATGGTGGGCTACTTAATACATTATGAAGGCCTAATTAGAGTATAATACACCTTTGTAACTACTAAAAGGAAGATATTATTGACCATATGTGGGTGATCATGCCTTGGATGAGATCAACTAGGATTGAATTATCCTCCACCACTTCATCTTAATGCCTAAAAGGCTCATTAAGGACCACCAACCATGAAGGCAATGCATGGAAGGAGTATGGGTACTATTATAACTACTATTTGAGTCAATTGTGGTCATTCATGACCTATAAATTTAAATTACACACCAATATTACCTTCTCTCACCTTATATTATTTTATAAATTTAGGCTCTTAGGCCATTTTATCCATCCATTGGTTGGGTATGATAAGACGCTACCAAAATTGTATCTTATAGCCTTGTGAATCAATAATAGACTATTTGTAAATTTATTTTATAGTTTAGTGTGTTATGGTTTGTTAATTTTAATAAGTGTTAATTTTATTCTTATTTATATGTCCTTTCCCTCAAATAGATACTAGAATGCCATCCTATGTAGGTCGTGTGATGTGCCAAAGTGTTGGTAGTTGTTCTTGAAGAGAAATCTGGTTGATAGTGTCTTGAATAGGCATCTCATCCACTACCTTTATGTTTTAAACATCCCTAATATCCTTTACATGAAATAATTATGCTTATTAGTTCATTATAAATCTTGTTTTAGTCATTGGTCTTTACTTGATTCATAAAGTGTTGATTGAAGATCAATTACAGTGGATAGATCAATATTGGTGCATGACCTCATTAGGTTAGATTTCTTCCATGCATTTCTCTATATATTTTCACCAAAAAAAATCAATAGGTATTAGTAAGTGAGATCAAACTGATTCACCAAGGGTTATATCCCCATAAACTAGAGGTTTGGTACTCACATATGTCACCCATAACCTTTAGACTAATCCCATGTTATCCCAAACTTGGAGAGAACTGAACCATATTCTCATAAGGGTGTAGTTTGGAGTTTTAACACTAATAAATAATTATCTCTTTTAAGAATATTGTAAAATAATAGAGAAATCTTGTAGAATATATATATTATGATTCTACCTTGAAAGGGCTATACAGGCAATCTCCATCATAAGCTTTCTAACCTAGCTAGAAGTGGAACAAGGCCATGAATGGGACTAGATGAATATATTTTAAGGCTATAGACACCTATATGGAAGCATATAAATTCCCTATCCATTCCCCCCCACCACAATCCATCAAGCCAAAAACACCCTAGAGAAATTTTGATAACTAGTCCAGCCTTGATTATTTGAAGGCAATCCAAGAATAAATCAAATATTAAAATCACTGATCACACACATTAGTGGCCATACATGGGGTGGAAGCTTAGTATGTTTATTTCTATTATGAGACTTTGGTTCCTCATATTTTATGGACAATAAATCCCCCTAATACAATCTATGTTTAGCAGGAAAAAAAGAATAAATTGGTCAAGTTCTAAGTACTTATCATCACTTTCCCTATATAATTTGTCATTTTTTATGACAAACACACCCCCTTTTCCTTAGAAATGGGGGACCCCTCTAAAAATTCATGAACCAAAGCTTTAGAGTCCTTTATTTTTTTCTTATCAATGATCTCTTCTCAAATCTTTATAATATGCATCACCTTGATTTATTCAAACACTAATTGACCTCTTTTATTTTATCTTTAGAACTAAGGATTATTTGTTCTCTTTGTAAATAATGGCACAAATATTGTAGGTTTATTTTCAATTGAATCTTCTAGAGTCTAGTTCCATTCTCAAGACAACAAACCCATTATCCTTTATGGAAAATTGATTTTTCCATATCTAATAATTAATTTTTAATGTGTCACATTCCTTTTATTTTTCTTAGTAAATTTGCAAATTTTGTAAATCCCACCTAAATGAGAAGGCACCACATCACTATGAGTTAGAGTGGTCAGTCCCTTGGATCTGTTAGAGATGTTAGAGTTCATCCAAATGGGAAGGTACCATTTCATTATGAGTTTGAGTGGCCAATCCCCTAGACCTATTAGATATGTCAAATCCTAGGAGATCTTGGCCAGTTGGGAAGTGCCACATCACTATGAGTCAGAGTGACTAGTAACCAAAACCTATCATAGATATCAAAACTTGGGAGAGCCTAACTAAATGGGAAGACACCACATCACTATGAGTTAAATTGATCAATCCCCTAAACCTATTACATATCTTAGATCCCATGAGAGCCATAGATTAATGAAAAGGTTCCATGTCACTATGAGTTAGAGTGGTTAGTCCTTTGGACCTATCATAGATGTTAGAGATTAAGAAAGCCTAGCCAATTGAGAAGGTACCACATCACCATGAATTAGAGTGGGCAATCCCCTAGACTTATTTGATATGTTAGACCTTATGAGAGCCTAACCAAATAGGAAGGTACCACATCACTATGAGTTAGAGTGGCTAGTCCCCCGTACCTTTTAGAGATGTTAGATCTTGGGAGATCCTAATTGAATAATAAGGTACCACATCACCATGAGTCATAATAACTAGTCCCCCAAACCTATTAGAGATGTTAGAGATGGGATAGCTTATTGAATGGGAAGGTACCATGTCATCTTGATTTAGAGTGTCCAATCCTTCAAACCTATTATAGATGTTAAAGCTCAGGAGAACCTAGTCAAATGGGAAAGAACCACATCACCTTGTATGAAAATAAACTAGTTACCACCTATATCCCTGGGAAACTCAAAATAAATTATTAATTATATTTAAAGACTAATTAAGGAATGATGCATGCCCTTAAGTGACACATCATCTGACCTAGGGGATCGATATGGTTTATTATTCTATGCCTAGGTGTTGATAGTTAATGGGAGGACCAATGGATAAATGACATGTGGAAAAGGTAGGAGTTAGATGATAGGCTCTATGAGATGTGATTACATGCCTACCACATACTAGGCATTAATAGAATGAGAAGTTGGACCTGATTAGATAGTTTTGAAAACATCTTATTGGCATCACTATATCTATTTGGTGATATAGGATCATGGTCTCCAAATTTAATTCTAGATTTATAAATAAAGGGAGAAAATCTGGCTGTCAACTCAAATTCAAATTCATAGCAAGATAGTTGCCATACACCATTAGTGTAATCAGGATGTATATTATACTTATAAATCCTAAGAGAAGCCCATCAATGGTTTTTATTAAATAATTTGACCCCATGGTCAAATAATTTAACCCCACATGTAATTTTAAACTTCCATAGACCCCCCTAGGTTGATAAATGTTCACCATAGTCTTAACTAGGGTCAAATAACATGTTCTACTTTGGTCACACTTATTCATTTGTCCTAAGTGTCATTTTATATCTATTTTGGGTCACTTATATGAAATTTTACAATTAATATGAAATGACAAGTGTGTCAAAGTGTTTTTCAATGTCTCATGTGTTAGGTAGGTGTCAAGGGACTATTTATAGCTGATAATTGTATATTCTACATTAAAGACAAGAAGATCAGTTGAAAAGTGGGAGTTTCTGAGTTTATATAGATTGAAGGATAATTTTGTCATGTGTGTAAGTTAAAATAGTGTTCCTTAAACTCCATAAAACTCATCTCCATATTCAAATTTATTTTAAAAGTTTAAATTTATCAGAAACTAGTTCACTTATCTCATTGTTCCCTTGTGCAAGTCAAGACTAGTCCATTAGTTTTCCTTTTATATGGACATAAGAGGTAGAGTAAAGGTGAATGATTTTTATGGATGTTAGTAAACATATTGGGATATCACTTAATGTAAATATTTTTCATATTGTTAAATTGAGCTTCATGAATCATCATCAATATTTTTGATTCCTCCAAGATGACTGCACATTCCTATCACCTGCAAGTTTCCTCATTTTCTTGAACGATCCAATGTTTCTAAGTGTGAAAGAATTATTTTAGGGTATTTAATTAATATTAATGTTGTTTTTAGACTCATTTTACAATATTTTTTATGAATATGCAAATAATATCATCCTCCTTGTGTTGGAATGACACTCCATGAGCAACATAGTCTATAGGATTAAAAGATGAATGTTGAAGGAATGAAATGAAGAGAAAATAATCATGGTGAGATGATATCTATAGATTAATTGGGTGTGAAAATAAATAAATTAATACCTTCATTTAATTAAAACTTCTACAATTGGTCACATGTTTAAATACTTGGTCTAGTCTTTAAGCCTAGAAATAGGCCTATACCCTAATGACTTCCAACTCCATTCATACGAATACATGAATTTTATAATAAATGATATAAAATTCATGGGAAGATATAATATGTATTGGGATCATTGGTCTACAATTAGTAACTCAAATTGGTCATTTTTGACCTAAGTCTATCTCAAACCTATCTAGAGCTCATACAAGAGCTCAAAGGTCACTTTAATCTAATCATACTAGTATGAGCACTATGCATGGTGCCCCAAGGAGTTTTTAATTATTGAATTTGCTCCATAAATTTATTTTTTTGGGATTATAATGTCTATATTTTATGAACAATCCTTAATAGCCCAAACACCTAAAAACCCTCTTAAACCCCTTATTTAAACCTGATGGTGAATACATGAAGGATTTTACATCAAAAATGATTCAACTGGTCTTGAAATTAGTTTGGACAGATATATAATTATTCCAATATCCTCACCACCCATTTGGTCAGTACTGTATCTTCTATAGATAGACCTAATTTAGGGTTTTATGCAAGTTTTAACATATTCTATATGTGTATAAGGGGGTTGATGGATGAAAATAATTATAGAATGTCTATAGAGACTTTTTCCAATCCTTCATACTCATATTTCACCTTATTTTTTCATGGAAGGCTCTCTATTGAGTTGATCACTATAGGTAGTCTAAGTGAGATAGTGAGAAGGCAAGGTGACTGTCCAAGTCTAAGGTGGGAAGTAGGATTTTGATGACAAGTGTGAAGAGTGAGTCCTATAGGGCTAATGAATGGTTTCTAAAAAGTGAATGATAAATGGTGTAAGAGAGACCATCAGTAGGGAGGAGTATTAGGATTATTACCACTAGTATTCCATCTTCCCATGAAATTAAAGATGTGTCAAATACTCCTTTATTAGTTTCAAATATTCAAGTAAACATTTCATCACCAAGATAGTTTCAAGAAATACCATGAAGAATCTCTATACCACCTTGAAATAATGTGATGCATCTCTGATGGACACTTGTTCAAGATCACTTTTTGACTTGTTATCTACCTCATTATATTGATTTATAACTAGTTTTTGTAGCTTGACACTTGGCTTGGTGACACTTGAAATTCTCTTCTTCTCTCTTTTCTCCTTTGATCTATAAAAGCAAGTCATTTTGGTAGTTATATATAATACACACCTAGTATGGTGAAGCCCTATTGGTTTGGAACCTTTTTTAAATTTTGAATAAGACTTTTGAAGTTTATTTTATCTCTATAATCTCTTTACTAAGTGTGTAAAGTGGTGTACTTGTATGTTAAGTGATGAATATGTTATCCTTTCTTCCATGCTGCCCTTATATGTTTTGTGTGATGGATATCTCTTCTAATAGGTCTCATAAAGTTTATATGTTTTTTGAGTGTTTATTGAAGTGTGAGAGGGAATAGTAGTGCCTAGTATTAGACCTTTATTCTACCCATATCTAGATGTACATATCAATCTACCTCTATAAGAAACACTAATTCTAAAAGGACATAGAGTTGAGGTTAGTTTTGGAAGTAACCATTCTTAGTGCATATTAAAGTGTGTTTATGGACTAATATTTTGGTGTATCACCTCATTATTATAAGTTAATTTTTGTTACTTTATCCCCTTTTCACCCCCCAAATGACTAGTCTAGTGTACTATGTAATATTAAGAGATAAATATAGGGAGCTAACCCTTTAACCTAGAGGTTTACCTCTATTATAGGCAACCCAAATTCCTAGAGGTAATCCTATGTTGTCCAAATATGGGAGAGTCTTGAACACCCTCTCCTAGGGTGAAATATTTGGCTACAATAGTTACCATTACTGACAAAAAAATATATTTAACTTATTACTTATAAAATTCCATATATCCCCTATATCCCATGCCTTTTATGCTGAAATATCTCTAATTTACTCTCCATCCTACTCCAATGGATACTATATCCTCAAACCCAAATTCCAAACCTAAGTACTAAGACACCACCTTCCCTACTAGTTTAACCAAGTATAGGCACTACAATGATATATTTAAGGTAATTAAGTAGGTCCCTAAGGAATTTTAATGATGTTGATGACCATCTAGTTATGTATGAGGATGTGTTTAGGTCTTATAATAAGTGTGGAATACATAGATCCATAGCCAAACTAGAAGCATTTAATTATGTTGACCTATTAGGTGACATCCTCTAAAAGGGTATCCATATGTAGGATGTTATTAATGACTAGGTATGTTTACCCACCTCTCAACACTCGATTACTGATATATCTAGGAATGCTTTCAAGGCTCCTACTCCCTCCCAAACTTCTCTTTCTCATATAATGTAATGGTAGTGTCAATATAGATGAGCACCTACTAGATATATGATGTCCTCCATGATAGGGTTGATAACCCAAAATTCAAGTGGGTTAATAAGGATAAAATCAATACTTACATTATTCACACTTTTTAGGAGAGAGGTCTGAGTAGGCATGATCCTATTGAACTGACTATTTAGGGACTAAGATTGTTATCACATAAATGAGTTATGGGTGCCCCTTATACATAATATCTTGACTCACTTGGAAATCTTAGACATAGGAGGATTAATCAAATTCAAGGTGGTTCATTCCATTGTATGTTCTTGATCTAGAGATGAATTATATGTGAGGAGCTACTTGCTAGATATAATTTGTGAGACACTCACATTCAAGTCTTCAATATTTCCTATATGGGTACCTAATGACTCAACCATTTTTGAAGTGAGGAGGTTTATAGTTTCCTCATCCAGCTAATACAATGAAATTACCTCTAGGTATGGTTATCCTAATGGGGGAGGTGAATCTCTAGTTTTGGGGCTAACTCCCCTAATGCATCATCTAAGCTCAACTACTACCTAAACCTACTTGTTTTGATAATGAAAAGGGATAGGATAAATACATGAAATAAAACCTAAGATATATGAGGTGATTCACCAATATATTATGTCTCCTCTACTTGACCCTTCAATGACACTTTATGAATAAGATAAAGACTGGTTACTAACACACTCTCTCCAAAGGACTTAGGATACACATCAGCGATTCACATGGAGGTTATGATAATGACTATGTCCTAAAGATTATGAGTGAGAGTTATGATTCAAGACATAATATTCAAGACACACTCAATCAATATTCACTATAAACATAATCATTGACACCTTCACACACCATGTAACCTGCATAAAAATATTTCACTAGAATCTAGGTGAGTAGTAAAGACCTAAAAAGGGAGAAAAATATCAACCACTTATGAAAATAAAAAAAACATGAAACACACCAGATACTAGTATAGAGGAGGCTAAATCAGTATTCATATTAGCTAAAAGTCTTTAAGATAAAAATGGGTAGAACTTTTTCATACCTAGTAGAGGGATGCATACAATGGTTTTCTAAGCCTAATTTTTAGAAAATGATAAGGAGAGAGAAGGATAATGTGGAAAATAAGTGTATTTTTAATCCCATAACGATCAGTAATCATACTAATGATTAGTTTAAAACATTAATGATGGGTAGAAACTACCCCATAACTCTTCCCATATGTTTCTTTGGATACATAGTGGCCTTTAATTAGCCTTTTTGGGTATATAAGTGTGACAAATTGCTTATTCTTGGTCAACTTGAATCCATGAAGCCACCATGATCCTTGAAATCAATCCATTACTCTTAGACATGTAGTAATAGGTTATTCACCTATTATGATAAGGTACTTACATGTTTAAAATTATCCATTACTCACCTAGTTTCCACCCTTCATGTCATTCATAGCCCATTCAATGCATTAGTCATTATTGATGAGTGGGAGGCCTAAGGATTAGAGACTTTAAAGTGGGTGATGATTCTTATAATGGATTGGATAGGTTGTCTCTTTAATTGAGTTCAAGACTTATTTTTGGGATTGTTAATATCACTATAGGGGTTTAATAATGATTTTTTTAAGATCATTCCATCTCTAAAAAGTCCCAATAGGCCTTCCTATTCACTCAAAAGCTTTAACAGGCTTGGGAACTATGAAAATAGACCCAAAATTAGACATTATAAACTCATTTTCCTACATATTTATCACACATGTGACAAAAAATAACCATTTACATATGCTGATGAGACCTATGGAGATCACAAAATTTATTCCAAGGCCATAAATTTTCATTTTAAGGAATTAAGAATCACATTTCCTCCATAGGGTCACTGTTAGGGTATGGGTTTTAGGTGCCTTTATCTCTTAAGTATTATTCATAGAAAATAGATCCTCCCCCTCCTTAATACCACATTATGGAAGTTTATATACCCATAAAACTCATCAAAATTAATCTTTCCACCATGTAAACTATTGATAAATATATGATCAAAATTTAATAACCTTTGTACTCTTTCTCAAGGCAAAAATAAGGTTTCATGAGACCTCTAGTCTTAGTGATGGTTCATAGAGCTAGGATGTTTGGTGTGTGGACTAATTATAAAATTATAAATTTGAAAACTCCATCCACATTATAAAAAAATACTTGGAACCCCATACAAAACCTTCATGATTTTTTGAACATGCAAGTGTAACTTCTCAGGTTAGTAGATGTGGCAAACTAGATTGAGAGAGAAGATTTAGGCCATTAGGCCTTAAAAATGATTTTTTTTGACCAAAATTATCTCTATAAAGATTAAAAATACATTACCTATATATTCCTTGATCTATTTTTATTGTGTTACTCTTGTGACAATCTACTTTCAGGTCTTGATAAGGGTTTTTTGGAGCTGTCATGCAAAATGACCCTAAGTCTTGTTGGATCCATTTAACTCTACATGTTATGTTATAGTTTTAATTTACGTATATTTTTATGATATAAAAAATCTCAAAGATAATTCACAATACAAAATCACCTCAAAATTAATGCAAGATCTTCATATTTCATGTTCAGGCTTATGTATGCCCATTTAGGACTATTAGGCTTAATTAGTCTGCAAAGGCTTCTCCTTGATTCATAGGGCCATAACCATTAAATGGATACACTGATAATTTTTTATAATCAAGTCATATGGTCTATTTTACACTCTTTCACCTCTCCTTCATGCATGATTTAAAGCACTTCTTCCATTCTTCTCCAAGGCCCTGCCTATAGGAGCCTATTAGATTTGTCTAAATAAATATGAATATCATATTTTTTATTAGAAATTAATTTTTTATAAACTATTTTAAATTGATATATATTATATTAAAAGTTTTTAAAAACCTTTGAGATCTTTATTCATTTCACATAAACCTCTTTTCTCCATTCTTGCATGACAAAACTATAGGTGCTAGCTTAGGGTTTGCATAGGTTGTAAATGTTTACCTTCTCCTCTTGTTATCATATTTAGGTCTCACTAAGTAATGGAAAAACAATGAATAGGGTAGTTTTAATTTCATATACCTCTAAGTCTTCTATCCAAACCATATTCTAATCATTCACCTATCTTTACTCAAGACAACTTCATGACTGGCATGTGGATGATAATTGAGGTGTCTTGACTACCTTTCATCTTAAATGGTTTTATATTCATTGAACCATGATCCATTAATATCCAATAATTATCATGGTTCTCATGACTCCTCTATGTTATGTTTATCCACTTAAACTCCATATTTGACTATACACATTGCATTCTTATCCCATTGTTATTAGTAAACATGTAGGTGTTTATTTCTATCCCATACCTCTTTCCCAAATTATAATGATCAATTAGGAATTTGGAGGTTGTATCATACCCAGGGTTAAATGAAAAAAAAAATTAATGTATTAATATCACTCATTACACTAAACTTCATCAAGTTTAGGGTTATTAAGGGTTGATCATGAGTCAAGAATCTCATTGTACATATGTATAGTGTTCTATATATTTGAGTTTTGAATTGGAGATAATATGAATGAGGTGATTGATCCTTTATGAAAATTCATACCTCATTTATGTCTTCAATAGACTAACTTGGGTGAAATCATCTCACTTTTTATAGGAAATATTCTCAAGGCTTATGACTCTTAACATAACATATACCATTTTAGTCATGATCAGACCTATACCATGACCATATGTACCAATTATGATGTTTTTAAGGTCCCTTGGATCCATGATAGAGTATTTAAATAATTTATTTACCTTCATTAGGTTTCAAAATGTGTTCAAGGAAGAGAATGAACCTGTAAGTGTTGATAGGTTCTTAGAAGGTACTTGAGTTGATAGCAATTATTCATAGATCATGATGGAATTTTATAAAAAAAATACAATGAAATTAGAGGGGAAAAGGAGGGCCTAAAACTCCCAAAAACATGAATCTCAAGGTATTTCCTTATTTATGAATTATCATCCATAAATATAACTTCTCAGTCAGTTAATAAGGATGATGGATAAGGTTAGATGGTTTTCGATTCATCTAACCCTACAAATTGTCCCAAATCACTATTATTTACCTAAAACCATTTGAGAGGGTTGACACAATTATCACACACTCAAAAACTCTCTTCTCCCATGTTGAAACTTATTTTTACCCATAAAATAATGTATAAGTACAATTTTCCTTACATCTATATAGGTGAAGGTATGATCATGTGAACTATTAATGGGCCTTGTAGAGTGTAATTGGTGATTTAGGTTTTATATAATCCAAAATAGTGCATTATAAACCATCAATCTCACTTTTTGGCCAATCGAGTCCTTATTAGGGTTTAAGGAGGGTTTTGAATAACTAGGATTCTTAGTGTTTGTTCATATATATTAGCCCTTGTACCTAGAAAAAAATGACACTATAATAAAGTGAACTCATCCCCTTGACATATATAAAGATTATTTTAACCATAAATCCTTACTATAAACTTATGAGCAAATGAATATGCCATTTTTTCTATTTATAGACTATATGAGAACCTGAGAGGAGTTTAAAAGCATTTATTGACTTGAAATGACCTACACTACCTTGAATTTAGTCATGTTGGAGTTGAAGGGGTTGTATGAATTAGGTGTGGTCATTTATGACTACCTTACACATGTTCTTCACATTTTCAAGACCTTTTTATAAGAAAAAATGCCCAATAGAAAAGTGTAATTCCACATGTTCACCATCTATTTGACCTCATATTGAGTTCACATCTCAAGAGCACATTATTCTTGAAACATCCCTTTGAAAACCTTTAATTCAATGTGATTCACAAGACACACCTTATTTAAATGTTTATAGTATACAAGGTTAACTTATATGACATGTTTGATGGTATTTGATGACCTTATGGATAATCAGGGATTAAAATACTCTAAACAAATAGACTATAGAATATAGCCTTAGATATACTAGTAAACCTCTTCTAAAGATTCCAAAAATTACTTAGACATCCTCCAAATCTTGATAACAAAGTCCCTCTCAAAAGAAGTAGCTAAAACAAGTAGAAATATAATGAGATAAGAAGCCTCTACTAAAATACATAAATTTTATCAAAAAAAGATATATGCCACATCTAGGCTTAAAAAGACACTTAAGACCCTTCATCTCACTAAAGGACAACCTACGAAAACCTAATACATCATCCAATGACTCAAACATGCTCTCACATGATTTCTCAAGAAAATTATAACACATCTAATGAAACCTTAAATAATGCTTATAAGGATTAAAAAGGATCAATCAAGGACATCAAAAAGCAAGGAATAGACTATGCAAGGTGTGAAAGCATGACAAGCAAGTTTTTGCTATAGGGTTGAAATTTTGACCTTGGTAGTCAAAATTAGTCAACACATCCATGTGGTCTTATATAAGCTATATGTCCACCAATTATACCTATATGTTTATGATGTTTGTGAGCACTTATAATTAGTGGTATACCAAGTATTCAATGAATTTCTCATGCCCCAGCTCTTAAAGGCAATCTATGGCTCTATCACATCCATTGAGTATTATTGTCTATGTAAATATGACATGATGATCCAAGTCATGGGTTTCCTCCAATATCCCCTCTATTTTCCATATTATGTCCCTCATTATTTATCATAATAGGATATTACCTATCAACTAGTGAATGGCATCTTCATATTATGCATACAACATCAGTAGAAGGCATGACCATAGATCCTAATCATCATACAAACCCAGGTATATAAGAACTTTCCCTTGATACAAAATATGGTATCCAAGTGAGATTCTTTTGCCCTAGAAAAGTGAAAGATTTAGTAGTGGAACCCTAAATGGGTGATTCAATCCTACTTGATTCAATACTCAACTCATCTCAACATCAACTATGACCATCAAGTTAAAGACAATGATGAGATATATTTTAATGCCATCAATGACTAGAAGGTTATATCTTGGATAGAAGTAAAGAAGAAGAAGAATGGGAGGAAGGCTCAATATACCCCTCTACAACTCTTCTAGCTCATACCAAGTCTATGGAGGACCCAATTCTAATAGCTTTATCCATTTCCTAGAGAATCTTACATTTCATCCCACTACCTTCTCCTCCTTGAGTTCTAACCCTAGCTCCAGGTTTACTTTTACCAATATCTTTAGCTCTTAAATCTCTAGCTCTAGCTCTACTTCTACTAGTAACTTCATCTCCTCAAGCTCTAGCTCCACCTTTACCTCCTCTAATTGCTCTTTTCACTCTACCCCCACATCCTCTAGTATCACCAATGACCTGGCCATGATAGAGTTAACCTTAGACTACATGATGCCAAGCAGTCCAAGCACAACCTACTCAACCACTAACACCACAACCTCTAAGATTTGATGTGACTTCAATTTTTAGATCTAACCCAAAATAAGTCACCCATTAGGCCTTCATCTAGGTTTCCCCACTAACTCCTCAATCTCCTCCCATTTCCATTCTACCTCTTACTCTAACCACATTCCAAATCCTAGTTTTATCACCCACTAGTTCATATCTACCCACTCTATTTCCCATTTCTTTCTATCCATCTTTCATTTAATCACCTTTGGCATCATCCCTTTTGAGTGTCCTTACTTATTCATTCCCTATTTCTCCTCCCATTTCACAACCTAGAATCCTCTTGGTGTATCCCTTGGGTATGCCCTCAATAGAGGGCATGACTATATCCTTTAGAAATATACTAATTTTAGTAGGGACCTTCCTAATCCCAACTTTAGTTAACCTGATGCTCTCTTACATATCTCTATGTCCTCCACCATCAGTCGTAGTGACCCCTATCATTCTAGCTATACCATCCATCACAACACTGAGAGTTAACCTAAGAAATAGGTCAAAGAATAAATAAAAGGTGACCCATACTCTAATTCTATCCCAAAGAAATTTTACTCCAATTTTACCTCCTCTTTAGGTATCAATAGCTCCCCAAGACTCAACAAAAATAACTTAGAGATTAACTCCATGACCCCCTCTCTCCCTTACCTAAGGTCCCACTAATCTCACCTTCAACAAACCCATCTTTTCCTTATTGTTACATGACCCATTCTTAGATGTGATTCCACCTCAGGTGAACCTCACTTAGGAATAATGGTGAGCTCAAAATGTTCCCATGGGCCTCTTTTTTCATTATCCCTCCTTTCAATCCCATTCCCCCTTCACCATCACTCCTTTCTTCTTTCACTACTTCCACTTCTTCCATCTCCCCTCTACCTTATCCTCTACCCTTCACCACCATTTCAAACACACCTCCTACACACCCTATAACTCAAGGGATGGTATTGGGGTCATAAATACCACATATGGATTTTTATGGTAATCTACATGTATAGTGTAATTTTGACTAAGCTTATAAGAGTATGAAAATGATTATCACATAAATATTTGTCTAGGAGGATAACTCAGTGATATGGTAGACCCATTAGGATCTATTTTCCCTCACCAAGGTGAAGACTTTCATTGGAGAGTAAATAGATAAAGAACCACTATTTATCCTTTGAGATACCCATGACATGTCCAAGAATCTCTTTGAGGACATGCATATCCAAGTGTAAACTCTTGAATCCTAATTTAAGAACACATTCCTAGTTCGACTAATTAGGTAGGTCAAGGATGCCCTCCTACTAGTTTTCTCAATCCTTGGGAAAGTATTGGAGATTCAAGACAAGACTAATGTAATTATAGATCAAACTTAGACCTACATGGTGAAGATCATAAAAATTGATGAGAAGCACCATAAGATACAAGTGGTTGTCAAAAAGGGAATGTTCTTAGATCTTAAAGTCATGACAACCTTAGATTTAAGGTTGTACCAAACTTATACTAAGAACATGAGAGAAACAATAGAAGAGTGTTTAGCCTTCACTTGAATTGAAATAGGACCCTTAGAAGATGGTGAGAAGAATATATTGACTTGATTCAAGGAGGTCAATATCTCAATGATATTTAACCTAGATGGCACCTTAATTAACCAAGGGGAATTTAGAGTCTACTTAGGTCAATTTAATTAGGTTATGAGGGAGAAAATGTCCAACTCAAAATAAGAAGGATCTTGGGTAGTGCTAGACTTGTCAACTCAATCTATGATAAACATCAACCAATTTTATAGAGTCTAAGAATTAATGGAAGCATCTTTCCAAATCTCTCAAAGACTAACAACTCAAGATGAGGTGATCTTTAGGGGGCCTCTAATGAACTTGGCCAAGTTGGACAAGGAGTTTGGCCTCATAGAAGCCACATTAGAAGCCTTGATCACCCAATAAAAACATTAGAAGTTGGTCCCTCTTAGCCACCTTCACATGTTAAATAATAGTCCCTTATAAATTTGTTGTAGGTTTGTAGGGATTTATTTTGGTTCAAATTTTGAAATATAACTATAACTATAATGAGTGGCCATCATGGCCTGAGATGTTATCCTCATGATTTTTAGAGGTGATCCCTAATCCTTATTTATTTAAATAAGAGTTGTATTGTATTTTAAAGGTTGACTAAAAATTACTTGAAAGTGTTGCTAAATTATTGCCAAGATTTCACCTATGCTTCCTTAATCACTATAGACTATAAAAGTAGCCTAGATCAATTATTATAGTAACATTTCACTCTTTTAATGAATATAATCTATATTTTTTCAAGAGAATCTCATCTATGTTTAAATTTTCTTTCATCTTCATGTTTGAATGATCATCAGTGCTAGGTTAATTAGATTAACACTTTGTTACTTCATGTATGCCATGTTTATGATGTGCTTACCTATTATAATCTTTATGTGAGTTATTTAATTTCCCTTTTGGTAGTTTTGATAGTTTTTGTTCCTTACTACAAATTATAATATGGTGTTTATGTGTTTTCAATAATAAACCCTTAGTACTCATTTTTAGTAGGAACTCATATTGAAGGCATACTCCCAATTCCCTTAGAATCTCCCCACTACATGTTATTAGAGTTATAACTCTAGTGAAACTTAGTATAAAATGGTATAATAATTTCAAATTAATTTCATTCAATGACCATTGCATTTATCTCATTTTAGACCCAGAGGCTTCCTTTTGTTTCCTTACCCTTCTTTCTCATTTGTGTTTATCTAGTGGAATTGAAATACCCTTTTCCCCTTGTGTTTAGAAAGAATAATCCCAACACTCAAGTATTCATAACTATCCTTAAACCATGTGAAGTAAATTATATTGAAATTTGGGTGGTAATAGTGCATCTCTTAGAGACTATTCAAGTAGGATTTATTTATAAAGTCTAATACCCATAGATGTGCCTTAGGTTATCTTAGATTAGTCCTAAAATGGAGGACAAAAGTTTGTATTTATACCTACCTTCTCCTTTCCAAATACCCAATCTCATGGGAAACTCATGATAAGGAGTATATTTTAGTAAACAATAAATTATGGGTGCAAAAATCCTGCTAAATTTTTTTATAAACAACCTATAAAAGCTTGTTAAGCCACAAAAAATTATCACCTCATAAGATATATTAGAAGTTGGACAATCAATGATGGACTTCATTTTATATTTATCCATATTTAAGATACCTTTTAAAACCACATACCCAAGTTACACTAGATATGTCTTCATAAACAAACACTTATTAAGGTTAATCAATAAGCTCTCCTCTAGTAACTTTTACATTACCATTCTAAGGTCTTGAAGATGATCTTCTTTATTTGGACTATCATCTAAATATATAGTGACAAATTTACCAATGAAAAGATTAAAGACTTCATTCATGAGTCTCATGAATGTATTTATGGCATTAGTGAGACCAAATGGCATAATAATTCACTCATACAACCCCTCATTAGTCTTAAAAGAAATCTTCCACTCATCTCCTTCCCTTATCCTTATTTGATGATAACCACTCTTAAGATAAATCTTAGAGAAATAATTATAACCACTTAAATATTCCATTAATTATTAAATTCTTGGAAGAGGGAATCTATAACCTATTTTTATTTTGTTTATTTCCCTAGAATTAGGACACATTCTCTAATCTCCCTCCTTTGGCACTAATACAACTGGTACTACACATGGGCTAAGGCTCTCTTTGATAAATCCTTCATCTAAGAGTTCTTGTATTTTCTAAATAATCTATGCATTATATTGAGGGTTCATATTGTAGTCAACTTTGTTGGGCAAACTTTTACCTGGTATGAAGTCAATATGGTGGATAATACTCCTAATATGTGGTAGCTCATTGGCAATTCATCCACTACAATATCAACAAATTCTTATAACCTTATTTTAATTCTCTTAGGGTAGCATATTAAAATAAGTATATATTATAACATCCCTTTGTATGATTACCACTCCAAATCCTAGTTCTTCCTCTTTCATAGCATTCATGAAATCATTCTCACTCACCATCATAACACTTGAACTAGTTCCTTATCTATTTCTTTCTTCTTTTAGAGGTAACATTTTGTGACTTATACCACACTTCTCCAAGGTGTAAACATTATTCCTTCCATCATGAGTATTTTGTATATCATATTTCCAAGTCCTCCCTAAGAGTACATGTCACACATCCATTAGCTTTATGTCACATCGAACCTTGTATTGTTATCCTCTAATCTAAAAATATACCCAACATTATTCATTCATAATAACTTGTTTCCTTTTCTAAATCCATGAGACTTTATAGGAGGTTGGATGTGTCATTATATTTGAACCAACATTTTCTAACATATCTACTTATATTAATTATTGGTACCATATAAATAAATCACCAATTTATAACACTTACCTTGGTATTTGTATTTGTCTTGAATAGTGTCTTTGTTTATGTAGGGTCTTTCTCCTTGGGTGGTTTTATTATCACCCTCCTTATCATTAACGACTTTATAAATTTTTGATCTTAAATGTTATATGGATAACTGACACTTTCTTATTTTACTTGGACTACTTGATTTTTACTTTCAATCCTAGAGTTTCTAACTTAAAGCTCTTCTAAACACTCCAAAATCTATGGCTTACAAATTTATTGCATTTAAAACATTTACTAGTGAATCAAGTAAACCCTCTTCCTCTTTGTGTGTATCCTCCTCTAATATAAGGTTTCCTTCCTCTAAATCCACCTCTTTAAGTATATTATTTTTCTTGAGAGGTACTTAGTTCTAAACTTGTCCTTTGACATGTAATCCTCTATTTTTTTGAGTTTACCTTCTATTTATCTTATAATCTACCTTAAAATCATATTGGCACCACTCTTAAAGTTTCCTTGGGATAAATAAGTTGAGTTCATCTTGAATATTATGCATTAACCCATTAAAATATATATCAATCTTCTCCACATACTCTTCTACATGGATTGATTTGAATGTTCACTTGTAGAACTCTTTAATATACTCTTTAACACCAATCTCTTTTTACTTAAAATTTTGTAATTTCTTGAAAATATTTGTGTGATAGTCACTAGGTATAAATTTGGCCTTTAATATTTCTACAATCATGTACCAAGATTTTATCTTGACTCTTCCCTTCTTCCTCCTTTCATCTTTTATATAATCCCACTAAAGGGCTACATGTCCCTTTAATTTTATGTAAGGAAAATTAACCTTCTTTTCTTATGATACAATCTCAAAGTCAAAATATTTGTCTAACTCTATAACCCAATCAATAAGTTCCTACTTATATTAGGATTTTTGAGAAAATGGATCAAATCATGTAATTTAAACACAAAATATAAAACTACCTAGTAGGAGAGATTATAGAAGCAAATCAGAATAAAATAGACAAATATTACCAATTATTTTCTTTAACTAGCCTCCCTCTAATATGTTCAAGCTTTAGATTGTGGATTTCAAAGATTAAAATCATAATTTTGACATCGTGATGGCTTATTTCATGATTTTGATTATGGATTTACTAGATTGACATGGATATTTAATGAGTTTAATAGATTCAATGGATGCTTGTGATTACTAGTTGACATGGAGGATTCTTGTTAGTTTTTAAGGAGGAGTGGATTTATTTTATAGGCAAAGGAAGGGAGAATCAATGTCTCATATTCAATCTTTGGCCATTGGAATTAATTTTTGAGTAATTTCTAAGGAATTAAAAATTCCTTGGAAACCTCCAAAATAGAGGCTTCTAGAGGGGGGAGACTAAGTTAGAGAGGATTCTAGAATTGGATAATTATAATATCCTCCTAGGGATTAATTAGGATTAGGTATGGGATTTAGATAGGTATTAGGTGGGTGATTAGGGATTAGGGGTGTAGGAGATCCTATGAATAAGCTTAGTATATGGATAGGTGGGTCATGGGAATTTAAAATTCCCAAATAATGGATAATTGGGGTTAGGATAAAATAATGGGGATTTATGAGAATTAATGAATAAGTGGGGAAGAATAAGGATTAAAAATGATTAAATGTTAAGTGGGGATAATAAATAAATGACTATGATTAGGATAAAGGGGATAAATTAGCAGGATTTATTAGAATAATTAAGGAGAGTGGATTTAGGTGCATACATTTTTACCTCTTTGAAATGTCATTGTGAGTGGACAATATGGGAGGATTAATGGTATTTTAAATAAAAACCATTTTATATATGAATTTTAGTAGATATGATGATGTGATTCCCCCTCTAGGGGACATGTATGGAAGAATGAGATAGATGGCCACTTTAAAATAGAAAATGAGGGGTGAAATGTAATGAATAGAAAAGGGGATGGGATGGAAGGTATGATATATATGATGAAGAAGATGAATTAAACTTGAGAAATGATTTATATAATGAGGATGACCTTAGTAAATACATATTCATAGGTATTGAGAATTGACTGTGTTATAGTTTTTGACACATCCCAATGGGGAATCAATCATAACATGATGATGATAAGATAAAATACCATAATATTTTGATGTATGTTATAGTTTTTGACACAACCCAAGGGGGAATAAATCATAACATGATGATGATAAGATAAAATACCATAATATTTTGATGTATCCAAAGCAAGGATTCATGCAAGGAAGAACTATTGGATAGGAATAGATAAGGATTTGATAAGATTGATGATTTTATCTCAAGGCTATAGTTAAATGAGATGATGAAAAATATGATAAAGAAGAATGATATGATTGAGTGGCCAAAATATGAAGGGGAAGAATCAATTAAATGATCCATAATGTGATTAATAACAATTATTCCACTTAAAAGGGCTCATTAAATGGAGTGAGAGGGCATAATGTTATGGTTCTGGTCATGCCCCAATCAGGGGAGGAATCATAAACTTGAAATGATGAATTGACCAATCAATGATTATGGATGGTGTATGAATAAAAAAAATGTTATGATTTTTCTATCCCAATCAAAAGGTATGGTAAATTGATTAAATGGTTAGGGAGATTATTTTGGAGATGATGATTGATTAGATGATGGATTGGTTAATGATTGATATTATAGCTCAATAATTTAACTAATGTAATACTATAGGATGATGAGTGAAAGGAGAGATATGATTATGTATGATGAGGAAAGAGGTGAGAGTGGCCAAGTTATCCTTAATCACTAAAACATGGCCAAGTGTTGACTACATAGTCTGAAAAGACATCAGGGCAATGTAGTTCTGATTAGATGATAGATGACAAGATAGACTAGAGGATGAGGATGATGATGATGATGATGATGATGATTAGTGAGTAGAGGATGATGTTAGTGATTAGATTATATGAATCATATTATGAGTTAAGTATTATGAGTATAAAATATTGTATGTTAGTTATATAGGTTGAGAAGATTAAATTAGTGATGGAAACAAGGATGATTAGATAAATCTTGAGGGTGTAGATTATCAAGACATCACATATATCATAAGGCTCACCATAGTTTAAGCAATTTAATAAATATAAAACTTGGTAGTTTTCCCCATGATATAAGTATGACCAAGTGGAAATGGTGCCAAAGTGCATAACATGGGCAAATAGTGAACTTTGCATCATCAAGGGAACCAAAAATCCTCATTCTAGCATTGGTGACCTCATAACATCCTTTTTCATTACCTAATAGACAAAAGAGACATAACTCAAGATTAAAAGGAAACATATACAAAAAAATTGTCAATAATATAATCATTTATATATAGGATAAAAGGCATACAAATAAGTCAAACAACACAAAGCATCCAAACAATACACACAAGTATCTACATGTAGTGTCATTATGTCTTGTATAAATGTCCTAATGATATTAGATGAGATAATGTATTAGTTGGTTGATAAAGTGGATTTATATTAAAGATAAGAAGTTGGAAAAGGTATGGACTTGGATGAGGATAAGGATTTAGATAAGGATTTGGATTTTAATTAGATGAGGGGCTAGGATTAGGATAAAGATTTTGGATATGTGGACTTGGATTAGGATAGGAATTTAGATTAGGATAAGGATTTGGAATAGAATAGGGACCTTGATTAGAATAAGGATTGGATGAGAATTATATAAGGGATTAGGATTAGGATAATAACAAAGAAGAAATTAGATAAGATGATAAGGATGTGGGAATAAGGAAAAATGAGAATATGAATAAGTCTTTAGATAGGATGACTAGGATACATAGTACTCATGAAAATATAATAAAATATAACTAAGATGTTTTTGGGATTTTGTGGATTTTAAGATTTTTGACATATTGTAACTTTTAGGTCTTTTTGGAATATATATGTACATTATACAAATGGGGTTACTAGAAAAGAGAATACCAAGACTAGAAAATAAGATGAGTATGGATGGAATGATGGATGGGATTAAAAAAGGATGATGGTGATGTAGAAAATGGGATGAATACCAAGGAAGAATGGACTAGGGATTTTCATTGAACACATTGTGAAGGAATTAGATGTCTATGGACCTGAGTGTTCATTGGAGGATATGCCAAGATGATTCTATAACATTTCTCAAGGTACCTTTGATTACATTATAAAGGTCAAGAATAGAAGAAATGGAGGACACAATAGAATGCATGATATGGGATTAAGAAATGGGTGTGATGGATGGATAGGTGTTGATCCCAATTATTGAGGTAAAATACAAACAAGAGACTATTTTACCATGATGCTAAAAATTGGTTTTCATCATTGTACTTTCCCAAGGTGCTAGAAGACTAGTTTTCACCATTAGATGAATGATTTTTTATTTCATTGCTCTTTTTATTTTATTTTAATTTTTTTTACTTTTTTCATTTTTATTTTATTTTTGTAGATGGCATCTTGATTTATTAGATATGGATATGAGATGCAAGATGTAGATACCTTCATGATATTTAGCCAACACCTATTTTGGACATATTTGATGTTATGACCTTGTTATTTTTACTACTAGATGTATTTATGTCCATGTGACCTTTGATGAATCTTGATTGATACCCCTCTAGATATCTAGGCTAGGTATTATTATCACCCCTATAAGAGACAATGTTTCCTAAGGAGGTGATGTGAACTTTGGATTAGATTAGATCATGGTGTTTATGGGGGTGTATTATACTAAAATAGATGGTAGGACTTGATGGGATTTTTGGAGTGTGATAGGAAGATGTGATGGGTGATTGGGGATTAGGACTAGTAGTCACATACATTGTAAGACATTATACATTTGATTGGTACCATATGATAAAGGACTATAGGAGATCCAAGACATTTTGAATTTGTATTTCATCTTTGATATAATTATTTAAAGGACTATTAGCCATACCAATATTGATTTTACTATTATTTTGATTTTCTGACTGGATTTGACTTTAACTACTCCCTGGTGCCTAATGTTGGGTTTCACTAGGGGAGATTGAGTTTTGAATGTTATGATACCCTAGTGCCTAATATTGGGCTTCATTAGGGAAAGAGGATTATTTATTAGGCTAATGATTTAAACTTTCTTAACTTTAAATTATGGGATCAAAGATGATTTGATTATTATGATTAACTTTTTGAAGAAGGGTCCCACAATATATGTTCTTATTCATTCTTATGGAGGGAGGTGATTAAATGATCATTAATGAGAAAGAAAGGGTAAATTATGGATGAAGGTAATGAAGATGGTATTCTGAGGTCAAAGAGGGGTGGTGGGGAAGCATGGTCTTCATAGGGGTTCCTAGGAGACATAGTTTTGACATTAGATAAAATCTCCTCAAAATCAAAAAAAGGATCACTAGAACTACCTATACTATATGCATCCAAGGTATGATCAAATTCATTATGACTATTTTCAATAGATAAATCTTAGAATAAACTTGTTATGACTTCATCATCCTATTTGGGATGAAAAAATATGCCTAGTGATTTATTGAAGGTATCTAGATTAGAGGTATCCTTAAAAATATAGGTGTAGTTATCATTAGCTACAACATCAATGAGGGATGATGTTTTTGATGAGGAATATAATTTAGATATAGGTGTTAAACATGACCCTAATGTGGATAACACATGGATTGATTTTGATGGTGACTCTAATGTGTAGGATGCAATGCTACTAGTAGAAGATTCATTATCCATAATTGACCACTCAACATGGGGTTTTGATATGGATAGGGAGAGATGATGGAGGAATAATGGATTAATCAAAGATATGCCCATGGAAGGACTCATGATAGATGGAAGTACTATGCTTATGGTTAATAGACTCATATTTGATGAATGATTTGTCAAATATGGGGGGACCCTGGAAGAGGGATGTGGTGTCTTGACATTGACTTAGAGAGGGAAGATATTGATCATGATCAAGACTAGAATATTGGAAATCCTCTTCTTGTGTACTTAGGAATAGATACTCATCTGATTCATTATTGATTTCTATGTCACCAAGGTTGATGAGGTCTTGGAAATTATGATATCAATTAATGGTATGTCCCCAAGTTTGATGATATGAATAACATTGGTTAGTTTTATACCAAGAAGGTTTAGGCTTAAGAGGATTAAGATGTCATATGGGTGGATAAACCATCATGTTAATAGTGATAAGTTATTAGAAGAGGGATTATAAGGATATAAGAAGATAATTATAAGGGATCTCTTCACATTTGGACTTAAATGTAGAAACATTGGACTTTGGATCAAATAGTTGTTGATGTAACTAGGTGGGTGGACTAGTAGTAGATGAGGTGGCCATGATCATATTCCCTTTGCTAGTGTAAGAATGGGTAGATGATTGGATAGATAAGTGGATGAATTATTGAAATGGGATTCACATTAATGGGTTTGGATTAAAGGTAATAAGGGGTAGATGGTTCAAAGTATATAAGACATATAGTGTTGGTCTCAAGGAGGAGATAAAGGAGCATATCCCTATTTGCTATGAGGCATTATTCAATAAGGGTATTGACCAAATTTGTTTTGGATTCCATGGGTAGGGATGGGAAAAAGTATGAATGATGTGGACTTTCCAACCCCAATCTTTAGGTGTAATGGATTGAATGGAAAGACTAAGGGGTGAAATTAGGATGTGTGGAATAAATTTGGATAAAGGCTTTCCTTAGTCCTATATCAAGTTTGACTCAATGTGTGATGTGATTTGATATTTGATCAAGTAGACAAAATTAGGATGTGAGATAAATGTTTTATGATTGGTATGGGATTAGACTAAGTGAGTTGCAATATGCTCTAATATTGGATGAGGGCATAAACTGTGCCAAGAGACTAATTTTTATTGGGAATTTATTGGATTAATATTATCTCAAGATTAATATGATTGACTTAAATAGGATAAAATGAATAGATAATGTGTAAAACCCAAATTTGATTAGATTATAATAAGCTAGTAATGATGACCTCAATAAGAATGTTTTTCCAACATGGATGAGAACCAAAGGATGATTACAAACTTGATAGTGGGATTAATACAAAAAAGAGGATTACTTGGGTTGGACTATGATTAAAACTATATAAATAAGGTGACTAGGCAAGACAAGATCAAGACAAATGATTGGTTATGTATAAAGTGGACTTAGGAAAAGATGTGGATGACAAGATGTGATTAGGATATGTATGTCATATGTATGGATGAGACTAGATTAAGAGGTGATCAAGATTGGTTATAGACAAGGTGGACTCATTGATAAATATGATATATGGAAGATTACTGTTTAGGCTAAGTGAAGAATATGAGGTTATAATATGATAAGATGTGATGGAGGGATGACAAGACTTTAGTAGGATATATATGTGATGGGGGTATGGCCAATGATGGGTAGATACAAATTGATTAGGATGGGATTAAGATAAGAGAGTGATGAAAGATAGGCCTTTGTGTGTGTGTGTGTGTGTGTGTGTGTGTGTGTGTCTGTGTGTGTGTGTGTGTGTGTGTGTGTGTGTGTGTGTGTGTGTGTGTGTGTGTGTGTGTGTGTGTGTGTGTGTGTGTGTGTGTGTGTGTGTGTGTGTGTGTGTGTACAAAGGAATATTTATGTACAAGAAGATATTGATGAGATAAGATACAAGATGATGATATGTGAAAAAGACCTAGATAGGTGTATATAGGTTTTAGTAAAAGGCTAAATTGTCTCACAAAGAACATGGGTGTAGCATGAAACACACCAAATCAAGAAAAACATAAACCTATGACTAGTAAACTAATTATGGGTGTGTAACCTAATGATTGTACCATCTAATGGATTCATAAGTGAGGTTGTAGTCTAATGAACTGTTATGGAATCGACTAAACCCTCTCAACCCTGTGTGTACTTAACAACTTCCTAGGATCTGATCTTGATTCTAGTAATAAGTTACCTATTATGGCTAAAAGGTCCTATGCTAGACTGAATGGGATCTCTTATTACATCCTCAATATATACTCGATATGATGTATCCCAAGTCTTTATAGGGTGATTTCTAATGCCTCATTCATAGAATTAAATCTTCCCCCTCATATATTACCTATATGGGGTCAACTACTTATCCTAACAACAATTGTCCCTAATATTTATACCCTAATGGAACATGGAGTTTGGATTAGTGCATGGTGGTGAAATCCATGGTCACTATCCCCCAAATAATCTATCAAGTGCATGGGTGTCAATTCTATGTCTTATTTCCCTTAGAAAATAAAAATGTGAGGGTTTTTAGGTTATTTTTTATCCTCCAGGAATCACCACAAGGATGCAAGGAAGAGAGCATACACCATTATAGCCCTTGGGTGATAGATAAGCAAAGTAAAAAGAGATTAATTAATCAATTAATTAGATGTGAAATATATATAATATGAAAGAATTTATAACACAATTTAGACCAAAGTGACTAACAATGATTAAAAGTATCAAAAATGATTTTCAAAATGCCAAATATCTTTGACAAGTGGCCTATAATAAAATAATTAGTAGTTTCAGTTGGCAATCTTGAGGGGTAACCTACAAGACAAGATGTTATCCCAAGATATGACCTAAAAAATAAGATTTTATCAAGGCAAAATTGAAACTAGATTTACCCCTACAAGAAACAAAATGTTAGTCTAATAGGCCTTAACAAAAACAACTAAAAAAAATCATGATTTCGCTCTATAATTTCTTTGGGTAAGAGGGCCACAACATAGGGGTCTAGGGGTAGCATCCCCTAGTGAGGTGAAGGGGAAGTACCCCTTGAGGTTTTAATGGGAATCACCCCTTATGGGGTCTAGGGGCATCACCCCAAATGCACCAAAGGAAATTTAGACCGTGTAAGAAGCTCAAAATGACTCAAAAATCACTAAAAATGACTCTAAAACTGCACTCAAAAAAGACAAAATTGAATGCAAAAATTAGTGTAGAAATGAAAAATTAGAATGAAATATCATAGATACATAGCCAGGCATATGCAATATTATAAATGGAAAGGGTGATATCATGACTTTTACACAATATCATGACTGTAAATTCATAATTTTGTAGAAAGTGCCTAAACACTAGTAATTACCATGCAATATTATATAAAATTGTGATAAGTTATGTAAAACCACAAAGTGCAATTCAATATCCTAATTGTGAGAGTGGTGATATTGTAGTGAGATATCAAACATCAAAACTTATAACTTTTGACTATTGCATATGCTTAGATGGTTATGTAGGTTAACCTAGATGTTTAAAAATGTAAATGCCTAAGAAATGTTTGTAGATTATGATGATGTATCAAGATTTTTACCAAGACAAAAAAATTTACCAAAATGGACAAATCATAAACAATTTATAGAATGGGTATTTCTAACTAGATTTATCCTAAATATTGTATTTATCAGTTAAAGATAATGACCATTGAACAAACATTCTCAAAATTTACCAAACTATGATACCACTACTATTAGTGAAATATCACTACATTATATATAAAAATATAACTATATGATTAGTGATATTGAAAAGAACAATAAAAGGGTTAAAGATGTGATGTTTCACTCTTAGATGATCCTACCTTTGCCTTTTATGTTGACCCTAACAATCAACACATAATGAGTTTACCTAGGTAAAACCCTTTTCAAAATGTGGTTAGTAAAATATATATTTTTAAGACCCACAACCACTTAAATAATATTATAAAAGGATTTATATTGTTACTGATCTCCCTAAAAAATAGAGAATGACAAAAATAAACCTACAAGTTGGAGTTTAATAGAAAATCTATAGCAATTTTAATAGAAATTATAATATCATGACTACCAATGATAATATCATGACTTACAGGTCAATATCATGAGTTATGAGTGGAGATATTGTAGCTTAGGATCCTCCCACTATCTTTTTTGACCAATTTCGAAATCATAATTTAAAGAGGTAATATCACTTTTACTAGGGCAATATCATAATTTATGAATCTATGGTATTATGGAGTAATAACCTACCAAAGGAAGAGACTATTAGTAGTTAAGATTTGGCAGTTAGTGTAATACCATGACTCTCAAGGCAAAACCACCACTATAACATCGTGACTTGGATGAGAATACTATGAATTTCACCTATGTGTGAAAAATTCTTCAAAATCAACACTTATTCTTGATTTATTTAGCCCTACAATCTATCAAAAATACCACTAACAAGTAAAATGATTAAATTAGGAGAGTGTCCCACCATGGTTGCCAAAATGTAGTAGGAATTTAAATCCAAAATATCAAACTACCTATTAGGAGAGATTATAGAAGCAAATCAAAATAAAATGGACAAATCTTATCAATTGTTTTCTTTAGCTAGCCTCCCTCCAAGATCTTCAGATTGATTTATCTTGTATATTGCAAATATTAGACTCATAATTTTGACATAGTGATGGCTTTATTCATGATTTTGATTATGAATTTTCTATATTGACATGGATATTTAATGAACTTAATAGATTCAATGGATGCTTGTGATTTCTAGTCGACATGGAGGATTCTTATTAGTTTCCATAAAGGAGTAGCTTTATTTATATAACACAAGGGAGGGAGAATCAATGGCTCATATTCAATATTGGGCCATTGCGATCAATGGTTGAGTAATTTTAAAGGAATTAAAAATTACTTGGAAGCCTCTAGAATAGAGGCTTCTAGAGGGGGAAGGATAAGCTACAGAGGATTTGCAAATTAGAGGATTCTATAATCCTCTTAGGGATTAATTAGGATTAGGTAGGGGATTTATTTATGTATTAGGTGGTTGATTAGGGAATAAGGGTATAGGAGAGCCTAAGAATAGGCTTAGTAGATTGGTAGGTGGGTTATGGGAATTTAAAATTCCCAAATAATGGATAAGTGGGGTTAGGATAAGATAATGGGGATTTAGGATAATTAATGAAGAAGTGGGGAAGAATAAGGTTAGTAAATGAGGAAATATTAAAGGTTGATATTAGATAAATGATTAAGATTAGGATAGAGGGGATAAATTAGTAGGATTAATTAGAATAACTATGGTAAGCAGATTTAGGTGCATAAACTCCCCATCTAGACTACCTAAATAGATATGAATCTCTATATTTGGTCTAGACCCCTATCATATCACTACTTTTAGTAGTCTATCAATTCTTTCTTCCTCCTCTAGAGCTTGTGGTTCTTTATCTTTATAACTTATGTCCCATATTATAAATTTTAATCTATGATTAGCCTCTACTACTCTAATCCTTACATCAAAAATTACTCTCTAATTTCTCAACTCCTCTAAGATAACATCTCCCATCTAGATACCTCATCTTCCACCTCTTCTTGGGTTCCTTCTAGGTGGTATTCTGGATTCTCAATCCAATTAACTAACTAAAAAACAAAAAAATTCTCACTTGACCTAAAATAGTGTCACCTTCCTTAAATATTCCTTTAGGTATATAACTTGTTTTGATACCAATTTTATGCAAAGAGAGAGATAGAGAGCTTACAATTCAAAACACTAGATTTTTTTAAGGCCTAATCTTCTAGTAACCCTTCTTTTATAAAAGGCTAGTAGGTTTGAACAATACTAATGGTTTATAATTAAAATAAAAATATTTTTTATCACCCATTTTTCCCTTACAACCTCACATAAAGTTTTATATCTAGACTCTCAAGGGAAATCTCCTTATTCACAAAACCTTCCTAGCAATTAGTTCTCCATTAGGTCTCCTTAACTAGTTTTACTGAGTTCTTAAGATAAAACACTTATACACATGTCAATAACAAATTAAAAATATAAAAATATTTTTAGGACTATGATTATAAGCTTTAGGTACAATTTGGGCCTTTGAGGAGGTTATTAGAGTGCAAAAATCCAAATTTTCTCATAAACCTTAGGTAGTGTTTTACACAAAATGAAGAGACTAAATTTATTGTTTATAAACACAAATCATAGTTTCCAAGGATATAAACAAAATTTTAAGTTCTTTATGATATATATTCAATCACATTAATTGATAATAATTCCTTTAAACAACTAAAAATGTCTTAGAAAAGGAAATTACCAGTTTGAGTGTATACAAAATGACTATGTCCAACACTATTAGAGATGAAATTTGAGATTTTATGTGTTCCACACTTGAGAAGGAATAAATATAAATTTTAAAATGATGAATAAAAATTTAATATTACTCCACATATAGAAAATATCAATTTCAATTGTACATATTATTAATCACTCATCAACTTTGAACTCTAAACCCCTGTTTTGGCACATTCAAACCTTATCACTCACAATGTTATTTATTTACATGAGGAATAAACATAACAAATGGTTTTACAATATTTTTTTAATTTTATTCACTTACCTAACTTATTTACCAATGCATTACAACCATAGTTTTTTTAACTAACTCACTTAACCCCTGATTAACATGTGAAAGGGGACAGAGTTAGCTAATAATTCATTAAACATTGATTGATAACATTAATAACATGGTGCAACAACTTAAAAAAATGCCCTTAAAATTTTATAATTCAAAATTATTATAATACTCCTAAATCTAACTAACAATGCCAAAATTACTCAAGAGACAAGGTTTCCTAGTCTAGGAAATTCAAATGCAAAATGGGTAGGAAAATACAAAATAAGCCCAAATTCAAATTTGATGCCAACCTAAGACCTATAACCAATGAAAATAACTATTTTATACCCACAAAAATGTACTTAAAAAATAAATTTATTGCAAAAGTCTTCTTAGGTGATGTTTTTTCATAAAGTTATAGGTATTACTAAGGAAAAATCAATAATGAAGTGAGTAATCCTTAAGGCTATGCAATATCATAAAATATTCAATCCAAATTTAAGAGAAAGAGGATTAAAAGAAGAATAAAATAGAAATTATTAGGTATGATAATATTTTTCTCCCTTAGGTCCCATACTTTAAAACTAATAACAAATTTTTATACAAGGTTTTGTTTTAAAGGATGCACTATCTCCTTCAAGCTATTAATAATCCTCCAAGTTCATGTTTCTCCTCAAAAATTTGAGTAATGGATAAAAATATGGATTTAAACTCTCTCACAAGGAAATATATTAATTAATTAACTAATGGGAAGGTAACACTTTTCCCTTCCTATTTATTTTCCCCTTCTCTAAATTTTTTTATAGACATCAACTCTTCTTACAAAGTCTTTATTTTATCTTACATTACACATGGGTCAGCATGGATATCTAACACTAAATAAATATTTTTCCTTATAATATAATAAATTAGGGAATGATATATTATAAAATTCCTCTAAGACTTCTAAATTTACTCCTAGGATTACATTTTAGTCAAATGACTTTAATTTCACATCTAGATATCTATAAAATCACTTTTTACAACTCTCTAGAATTAGACATGTTGCCCATTCAAAATTTGCAAGTGGAATATTCATTTTAATTACTATTTTATCATCTTTTAATTATTATATTTTTCAATAAGCCTCTAATTAATGCATAAAGGGCATGTGAATAGTGTTACTAGGAAAAAATTACCAAATTATAAAGTGAGCAATGATATCATAACAATGAATAGAAATTAAGCAAGGTGTCAAAAATTAACATTACACATATAATGAATGGTATACCCATTTTATTATTTTATGTGAAATATTATAGGATTCATGGTAAGTATGATGTTATTTTTCATACACACATGAATTTCATGAGGTGTATGAGTGTGATCCATTACATGCAGATCATACATAGGCATGTAGATGTTAGACCATTCATATACCCTAGGGCCATGCTAATGTTATGGGAATATACTTCCATAAGATAAATTATCACATGATATATCTTTTTATGACATTTTTAAAATGTTTATATACATAATTTATTACACATGACTTGTTATTTACTCAATCTTATACAATGTTAAATGGATATTTTATTTACTATGATATGATGGTAAGATACATGGATAGTGTAGACTAGTCTTTGCCTCATTGATGATGTTAATTTTTCATTATAGGATAGTTATTATTGTTTATTATATGTGACCCATTGGATTTATTTTTGGATCTTTATCCTTGTTTGTTGTGGCATTCATGCCCCTTATTTTTGTCTCCTTATCCTTGATTATTAGCGACATATTTATGTCCCTCATATGTGGGCCCTTGACCTTATGTGTGACATTATATATTATTATGTGAAATTTTATAATATTTTATGACATTGAGTTCTAGTTTTAGTGAGATTGTGTAATTTATATGTTTCAAGTATCATGATCCATATCACACACTTCCCCTTGGTGTATTATGCCATGATTTACATCATGTAATTTCTTATTTTGTAGTCTTATTTAGTGACCGTTACTATTGTGTAATTCATAGATACAATGTTGACATGATTATACATGATTTCATCTTTATACATGACATGATAAAGTTAACTCTTATTTTGAGATGAGTGACTTCCATGCTACATCACTCACTTCAAAAGGGGGATAATAATGGGCTTGTCATGGAGACAAAAGTCTCCATGAACTATATATATATATATATATATATATATATATATATATATATACATATATATATATATATACATATATATATATATATATATACATATATATATACATATATATATACATATATGTATATGTATATGTATATATGTATGTATGTATATGTATATTTATATGTATATATATATGTATATATATATATATATGTATGTATATGTATATGTATATGTATATGTATATGTATATATATATGTGTGTGTGTGTTTATATATGTATATGATTATATATATATATATATATATATGTATATATATGTGTGTGTGTGTATATATATATGTATATGATTATATATATATATATATAGAGAGAGAGAGAGAGAGAGTTCATGTGCCTTGATGTGGTATATTACTATGATCACATGTTATCACCATGTTGACATGATTATACATGATTTCATCTTTATACATGACATGATAAAGTTAACTTTTATTTTGAGATGAGTGACTTCCATGCTACATCACTCACCTCAAAAGGGGGATAATAATGGGCTTGTCATGGAGACAAAAGCCTCCATGAAACATATATATATATATATATATATATATAGTCTATATATATACATATATATATATATGTATGTATATATATATACATATATATATATGTATATATATACATACATACATATATATATATATATACATATATATATATGCACACATATATATATACATATATATACATATACATATATATATATATACATATACATATATATATATATAAATATACATATATATAAAAATATACATATATATATGTATATGTATATACATATATATATATATACATATATGTATATGTATATATGTGTATATATATATACATATACATATATGTATATACATATACATATATGCATATACATATATATATGTATATATATACATACACACACACACACACACACACACACACACACATATATTAGAGATTTAGATATCAAATTAGTTCATATATGTGTTAAATATTTACACATTGGCATAGATTTCAAGGATGTATGCCATGTATATATACTCACTTTATAGATATTTGAATTATATAAATCATATTCATAAATACCTAATTGAATATTCCATAAATTTTTACATGGTTCATAAAAATATATATTATAGGTTCTTACATACATGTACATTTCATAAACATGTTCTCAAATTTATCATAAGAATTCATAACATTATATATCAGTTTGTATGTATTTAGTGAGGCATGATAATAGTTAATGTGCATATACACTATGATAGTTTACAATTGGTAATGATGTAATAAGTCATAATACTTGTTCATTTACATTTACATATTTTTTTATAAAGTATTATTTTAGTTATATATTTACAAACATAATTCAATGGCATCAGGTAATGAGAAAACTTAAATCTGAAAGTTTGTCATAGTGATTGATTCATTATTTTTGAGGTAATGAACATTAAATTTTAGTAACATCTAAAAAATATGGAATTAACCATAGAAAACCCATTATATGGTTCCCACCTTATCATTTTGAGGTTCAAGATCAGTTATTTGAGTTAGTGTTTTTCAGGTTCAATGATGCTTAATGGTCTTAGCACTACTCTACATCCATGAGGGTTAGGGAATTTATCTTCCCAACCCAAGTGATTTCATAGTTACATAAGCATGGAGCACATTTATCCCAAATCTCCATGTGCTTCAGTAAGGAAGCATATTTCCCTAATACTTTGACAAGGAAATATTTCTAATAAGTTATAGGGTAACACAATTTTACTCACATAAAGGTGTACTCCATCTTGATATTTAAAATTTAAATTTGAAAGTATATTTAAAATTTTTAAAATTTATTACATGAACATTAACTAAAAAAAATTCATTGCAAGTTTTTTTTGGATCACCTTACATAATTAGAGTTTTTATCATCATTATTTAGTAGAATATAAATGTACAGGGAATCATCATAGAAACTCTATCTTTACCATAATAATAGAATATATATCTAGGCCAATATAGTAGTTTATTAGAGAGTTATCATGATGATGTCATGGTAGTTTCATATAGGTTACCTAGTGAGTGGATGAATTGCCTTGATAGTCTAAGTTACAATGACAAAGTGTGTAATGTGATTATTCTTATATGACAAAGTGTGCAATATGCTTGTTCTAGTGTGCTTTATGTATGATTGGTTGATATTTAGTATTGACATAACTTGACAGGATCAAGGATAAGTATGGAGGTTTTAAAATGTGTAAGGGGTCCTATAATATATGATCCATGCTTTGAGAGCTTGTGTGCATAAGTGGAATTCATCTGGTTGATCATTATTTTCATCTAAACACTTTAGGTCTAGTGACAAAATATCTAAGTTGTTAGTTTTATGATGTCACCATTACCATGTTGGAAGGAGTCAAGTAGATAAGTTCATATGGTTATGATCATAGTAGTCCCTAGTTGTTATGTAATAGATCTCAAGTCACATGTTGAATCATGGTTAAATATATGAGGGTGAAAAGTTAGTTTCTCAAATAGATTTCATTATTTTCCCATTGTAGTCATATAAAATGTGAAAATTAGTAACTTGAGTGTGGCTTGTGACACCGAACCCATAAGTCCCTCTTGATTGCTCTCATGACCCTCATAGGTATATTTTCACTGATTCCTAGTCATTTATAGCCTTTTAAACCTGATTCTAGCTCAACCAGACTACTTTTATAGTGATGATTTCATCCCCCTAAGTCTTGTACCCTCAAGACAATAGTTCCCAACTTGGAATATAGCATTGGACCCTCAGGTGTCCATTTTTGGTGCTCCTATCTAAGTGAATTTTTACCTCCAATGGTCAATTTTTTTAGTTCCTATCCTCCTTATTAGACTAATGTGAATACATTTGACCCATGACCAAAAAATCCCTATAAAATCCCATTCAAAGTTAGATTATAAAAGGTTATAAATTATTACAATGCAAGCAAGAATACAAATAAAACCACTAAGGTAATCTTCCCTATTATCTCCATATAGCCAACCAATACTACTACAAGCTTATTTAAATCCCTACACTAGTCCCTAGCCACCCCAATCACATCTAGTTTAGCATTTAGATTCTTCATACACACTTTTGAACACATCAAATCAAGTGGGAGAACTACATATGGCTTGATCCCTCTTTAGAGTATTGGTATGTAGGTAGTGTACCCACACAAGGGCTGTGAATACACATTAAATGAATTTTACACACACTAACCCCCCCTTCATACCCAAATATTATCAAATCATAATGGATTCTATGGTTTGAAGATAAAATCAGATCTATATGGGGTTTTCTAGACAAAATCAGCTCTATAGGGAGTTACATAGACACAATGAACAAAACCCAAAAAACTCCAAGTCTCCTAGAGAATAGTAGAAGAAAAGGACTATATCACTAGACCCCAAGGCATCCTATTTCAATGCTCCCATCCAATCATAAAACAAAGGCTAGATCCTAATTTGTAACACTATCCTAATCTTGCACAGTGAATTCTAGACCCTACTATAACCATCTCAGTTCATTTTTAGATAAGTCTTATTTTCTCTCCCTTATTACTATTTTTAGGAAGATTAAAATTAAATTAAAATTATACAAATTAGTATCTTAATCATTTCCATATTATTTAATAGTTTAATTAACTCAAACCATTAACTAAATTAGGAATAATACTCTAATATTCTCAAAATAGTTAAATCATTTGGTGAGCCTGACTTACTTTGAACATGCATAAAAACCCTATAAACCCTATGGTTAATTTTCTACTCTATTTTATTTTTTTTTAATTTTTTACCTAAATAATAAAATAAAAAATTAGCATTAAATTTTAAAAAATAGTATTTTTAAAATAATTTTCTTTAAAACCCTAGTTGCCCATACTAGGTCCCAGTATTTTTCCTATATATTTTTTGATTTTTTACTTACATATTTAAATAAAAAATTTGCATCAAATTTTAAAATTTCTTAGTAATTTTCAAAATAATTTCATTCAAAACCCTAGTTGCATGTACTAGCTCCTATTTACTTATTGAGGTATCACCTTACATGTTTATGAGTTTTGTATCCTTTTTACGCATATTCTAGTTCCTTGTTTAGATTATATCTATTTAATCCTTTATTCCATTATTAATTTTATTTTATTTAATCCACCTAAGTTTATTTCAACTCTTCCTTTGAGATGAAGTGCAAGACTTAGTGGCAACCCTCCTGAATTCACTCAGATTCCTTCAACCTGACCATATACCATGGATAAATAATCAGATCAAATTCTTGCTATAGATTCTACACATCTAGTTTAAACCAGTTTCAATGAGGATAATTTTGAAAATGAGAAATATGAGAATAAAAATGATGATAAAAACATCAATTTTCATGACCCACCACATCAGCTTCTGTATACACTTCCACCTATAATTGACAATGAAGTTATCCTCAACAAAGATTTGATCCTACAAAGTTTTCATGAAAGACTTAGGGAACAACCCCAAGATCATAATCTTATATTGAGATATATCATGGAAATTAAAATGTCTAAACAAGTTGAGTCTTCCATTCCTTTAGATTAACTAGTTGTGAATGACACTGCAGGGAAAACTATGTCTCAACAACCCCCTATAACAACCCAACCTACCTCTATGCCACCACTAACTATAGATAATATATCTTGGTCTCTTGATATGGTAGCTCTTGTGTAAGAGATAAGATCTCTTCAATCCAAGGTGTTACATCTTGATAAATGTACCTCTAGACCTATGTAGGATTTGGATTTTTTTTTCTCGACTATGCACACCATTGACACATCACATTGCTTTTACACCCTTGCCACAAGGTTTTTTTAAACCCAAGCTTGCTTTATATAAATTCAAGGGTGATATAGAGACACATTTGAGATAATTTCACATAGCATGCTTGGACTATCTACCAAATGATTAGCTAATTACTGAGTTATTTCTCTAGAGTCTAAAGGATTATGCTTTATAATGGTTTTTTATTCTATCAAATTAGTTGATCAACACATTCAATCCTTTAGGTGACATGTTACTAGCTCATTTTAGCATCAACATTGGTGATAAGGTTTCATATACCTAAGTTGCACAACAAAAACAAAGGTAAAATGATCATCTCATAAATTATGTTCTTTGATATAAGACTATCTTAGCTAAGATGACTAGCCCCATGGCTGATCAAGAATTATAAGATCTATTAAAATAGAGACTTCTACCAGCTTTTCATGAGTAAATAATGTTTAAAAGGTTCTCTTCCTTCATTGAGTTATGTTATACACTAAAGGAAAGGAAAGTCAAGATAATTTCAATAGGCAAACTCAATTACACAAGTAAAAAACAAGAGTAACAACAAAGTCCCATACAAATTCAAGGTTAATGATAAAAAAATTAAAAATCAACCTATAATAAATATGGATTTAGAGCACCCTCAACATGTGGTTTTATCACCACTTCCTCAATAAACCTTTACCAATCTACCAATTGCTTTAGCTAGAGTTTTACAATAGCTTTCAGAATGTAATATCATATCTCTCCCTGTTATTTAAGAAGTTGATCCAACAAACCTATTCCATGGGGATATGATCATCATGTATTTTGAAATTTTCACATGGTACCAAGCCATACAACAAATAGATGCATCAGTTTGAGACACAAAATAAAACACTTGATAGATGGAAATGTTATTAATCTTGGCACTTCAGTTGAGCCTCCTCAAGAAAAGTAAAAATAGGATAAATCTTTAAAAAACTTCTCAAAACCTTTCCCACAACATTATAAATAAGAGATATAGGACACATTAGGAGTTCATCATGCATATCATGCACATTCCCCACTAGATACATATAGGGTACCTTTAGTTGAGTTACATCCTTTGAGAAACATGATTGGTGTATATAATCCTAGAGTTCCATCTAGACCTTCCATATCCTTTTTAGAGTAGGAGATAGTCGAGAAAGATTTAGATTATCATGCATTATTTATTAGAGCTTACATTCATAATCATCCTATTCATAGTTTTCTCATAGATAATGGATCTAGTATGAACATGTGCACTATGACATTACTGTAGCATTTGGGATATTTAAAGTAGGATATTACCCTAATGGACATAATTATCAATGGATTTAGTGGGCACATACAAATTTCATTGGGTGAGATTTTACTTCCTCTATAGGTTGGTCCAACACATGTGGCCACACCATTTAATATAGTTTCCAATGTAGGAGTTTTTGATATGTTACTTGGTCGACCATGGATTTGTAAACTTTGAGTAATACCTTATAAAATTCATAGATACATGAAATAAATTCATGATAATTAATTTTTTATAGTAGGTGGAGTTTCATATGAGTTACCACTCCCCATTTTAGAGCCATCTTTTACAGTGTAATCACTAATTTCAATTTAGCCACTAGTTTTAGTTTCTCCACCAATTTTAGTTCTTCCTCTAATTCAGATTCAAACATAGTTGAGGCCTCCATTTATAACACATAGATTTCATACAATTCCATAGGGGTCTCTTTTAAAGGAACCATAGTTTCATAATTCTAGATAGCTTCCATCTATAGTATTCACACCTAGGGTAGTATCATTGAGATCTCATGCCTCTACTCATAGATGACATGTTTAGAAAGCTTCTCCTTCTACTAGATGTGTCCCTAAGAGCCCTATAGTTGTATCCACTTCTCAAAGTTATAGGGGGATCCCATAATTTATTTACACTATAGATATTTAAAAGTATTTATAACATACATAGATTTTAGACCCATAGTCTTAGCCTTTCCATCATGCTTCATGATCACACATGATCTATCTCATTGATATAGGATACCATGATATGGAGTCTCCCATGAGACTCATCAGTTAGTATCATCTTTACTTAGCCTTAGTTTTACATAGTTTCTTTTTGATTAATTGTACATAGCTCAAATATTCCAAATTAAAAAAGCATTCAAATATTCCAAAAATACCAAAAATAATATAGCATTTCAAAAAAAAACATTCAAATAATTCAAAACACAAAAACATTTCAATTGTATATATTATCCATACTTTAGATTTTTAATACCATGATAGACTTACATTTGTTGTTCTATGTTATTATTTGTCAATTTATCTACATTACCATGATTCACTTGATCTTATTTTAGTGTGTACAGTGACATCCAAACCCATGATTGCTTCACTTTACCCATTTATGGGGAATCCTAATTCTAATTCATGACATATGTCAATATATTTACCCACTAGGGGCATCTTTTACATAAGTACACCATCCAAGTTATGTCATTTCTACACCACACACTCTAGCTATCATGTTGATGTACATTAATTACTAGCTTACATAGATTATTATATTGGCATTTAACCAGTATATAACACTTATGTATTTCTTAGCATATACCTAGTCTTTTATTACATGTCTTTCACACTTTCACTTCTTGCTCTAATTATTTAGATGTGATTGGTTTTCCACTATATTACATGCCTTTATTTATTTCTTTGTGTAGCTAGATGTGATTGCATTTCTTAGTTCTTATTTGTCTCCTGTATATGCCTTAGGACATTTTTCAATGTTCTTTGTTTCTCTTATTATGTGTTCCTTAGGACATTTACCAATGTCCTTTGCCTGTACTCTTCTATGTGATTACAGATTCCATGCCAACCTCACTTTTTTAATTATATGTGTATGTGTTATTTGAACATGCCTTGTATTCTTGATTTTTATTTTGAGTGACATGTGACCATGTCTCTTGGTTGCTTGGCCCATTGGCCACTCTTACATGTTTTTTGCTTATCACTTTGTTTGCCTATTGATTTATTACTTTTTAATTATTTACAATGCCATGATCCACACCATGCATTATCTTCCTTTCTTGGTGCCATGATGGGTATCATGTTCTATCCCTCCTTGCCAATTAAAAACTAACAAATAGCTAGACTTCTAATTTCAATTTAGTACATTACACATGCTATTACATTATTATGTATATCTAGGTATACCCCTATTGATCTAACAATCTCTCATTATAAACCATGCTATATCTTGATATATCTTGTCAATTATCATTTATATCTTGTTAATTGTCATTATTATATCATGTATCTTTGTATAATAACACACTTTTAGGGTTCTTTATTCTAAGGCTAGTCATTATAAGGTAATCATTCATACCTTCAAAAGAGGAGACAACAAATATGGGTTTTTTTTATAGAGATCAGAGCTCCTAATAATTGAAAAGGTAATTTTTAAAACACCCAAAATAGCAACTAGACTTCAAACTAGGTAGAACATACTAGGTAGATAGTGATAATTTCATAAAAATCATCGTATTTAGCTTAGGACAAGAGTGCCAAGATTAGAATATATCACTAGATAGTAGGGTGTCTAGTTTTGGCACTATTATCCAAATAGCAAAAAAATAGGTTTGCCGAAAACAAGTAGAAAATTAGGTTCAATTATAGTTTTAAACATCCAGATCAGTTCAAATACAATAGTTTTAGCATAGTTTTTCTTAGAGAATCTATATATAGGGGGAATCATGCATGGCATGATGAATCTCACTTCCAATTTTAGATAGGGTATTTGGTATAGCTTCTAGATTATAATTCATGTTACAAATACTAATGATTTAAGGCAATGTACATGGCATATTTATCTTCTTTTCTTTCCAAATTTAGAATATACCTAAGCATTCTCAATAGTTGTTTGCCTTGTTCCATCTATAGGTGGTTGGCATCATTTCAAATTGGATTTCATACAAGCCTAACCTCCACATTTTGAAGTGGCTTTCATATAATCCTAGTGCCCATTTTTGGAGTGGCTTTCATATAAGCCTAGTGCCCATTTTTGGAGTGGATTTCATACAATCCTAATCTCCACCTTTCAAAGTGGCCAAGAGTGGCCTATTTCACAACATACATTCAAATATCCATGCCATATTGTTAGATTATAAATAATTCATGGGCTTCATGATCCATCTCATATAACACACATTTCATACCAGTATCAATTCATAGCTTCATCTCATGGGGAAATGATGGATCCAAAGGACTAGCTAGCCTTTATATTCTTGAGATACATACTAGAATGGATTAGACACATAGTCCAAATATAGATTAACACACAAATGATCACATAACTTCACTTAGTAGGCAATGATGGAGCCAAAGGGATAGCCTTTGCATTCTTGAGCCACTCTTAGGAAATTGAACACTTAGCTTCATTCATGATATTAATTTTGGTACAACATCACTCGACATCATAATAGGTTTTGTATTGGTTCACATACCCAGTGAGGTGTATTCATTCCTTTCTCTTTCTCTCTCTCTTACCTAGCTTTATACATTCTTATTTTAGATATAGTGTATCTAGTAAGAACTAATCTAATATTTATTTTATCTTGTCAATTTACACTTCATGGTGTGCTCTCTCTATTCACACCCAACATCACACAACTTCATAAGCTTCACCCTTGTAGGTAAGTTCATGTATGCTTTCTATTTTTCCTTTATCTTAGTATTTCACTTTGTTTCATCACTAAAATAAAGAGGGGGGGCAAATGTAGTCATATAAAATGTGAAAATTGGTAACTTGAGTGTGGCTTGTGGAACCCAACCCATAGGTCCCTCTTTCCTGCTCTCATGACCCTCATTAGCATCTTTTTACTAATTCCTAGTCATTAATAGCCTTCTAGACTTGATTCTAGCTCAACCAATGATTTTCTAGTGATCAGTCCATCCCTCTAGGTCTCGTACCCTGAAGACAATAGTGCCAAGCTTGGAGTTTAGCACTAGACCCTAAGGTGTATGTTTCTGATGTTTTTATTCAAGTGTATTTTTACCTCTAATGGTCAGTTTATTTTAGTTCATATCCTCCTTCTTGTTAGCCTAATGTAAATACATTCAACCTATGACCAATAGATCCCTATAAAATCCCATTCAAAGTTCATTTAGAAAGGGTTGCAAATTATTACAAACTAAGTAATAATATAAGTAAAACCACTAAGGAAATCTTCCCTATTCTCTATATATAGCCAACCAATACTACTATAAGTTTATTCAAATCCTTACACCAGTCCCTAGTCACCTTAAGCACATCCTTTTTAACATTTTACATCTTCATACATACTTTTGCATAAAGCACATCAAGTGGGAGAACTACATATGGCTTGATTCCACTTTAGATTATTGGTATGTAAGAAGTGTTCCTACATAAAGGTTGTGGATACACATTCAATGCATCCTACACACACTAACCCCTCCTCTTTCCTAAAATTTGTTAAAGCACACTAGAGTCTAGGGTTTGAAGACAAAATGGGCTCTATAGGGTTTTTTTTGGATATATATTAGTCAAAATTTCATAGGTAGGCTCACATAGATAGAACAAACAAAACCCATATAGCTTAGGTCTTCCTGAAAATAGTGGAAGAAGAAGACTATAGAGCTGGACCCCAAAGTGTCCTATTCTAGTGATCCTATCTAATCATAAAATGAAGGTTAGATCTTGATTTGTGACACTATCCCAATCTTACATAGTGAATTTTGGACCCTACTACAACCGTCTCAATCATTTTCCATCTAAGTCTTATTTTCTCTCCCTTATTATTATTTTTAGAAAGATTCAAAATTTAGTCAAATTATACAAATTAGTAGCTTAATCATAGCCATATTATTTATTAGTTTAATTAACTTAGATCCTTAACTAAATTAGGAATAATAATCTAATATTCCTAAAATAGTTAAATCACCCATACTTAGCCAAATTTGCAAAGTGTCTAGAAAGAACTAATTAATCATGTTGATGAGGTCAACACTCATACATGTGGATGATTTGAGAGAAGATGATCATATGGGTTTATTCATTTTTGGACCTAGTTTATTTATGATAATTTCTATATCATGTGATGTAGTTCATTAGAATATATGCTTATGCAAATTTAGGCTTCTAGATAGATGGATTATGTTTTCCCATAGCCAATTTTATAGTGTGGTATAAAGAGTCGATTAAGCATCTTTATGGTGTTATATATTACATATGTGAATATGTCAATAGAAATTGATCATATGGGTTTGTTTGATTTTGAGCATAAATTATTTATGCTCAATTTGAGTTCATGCACTAAAGCATCACAAAATTTATATATGATCAAAGTTGACCTCTTACATAGATTTGGACATGGTTATCTCTATGATATAAGTTTATGAGAAGTCATGTTAATGATGTTATATATCTCATGCATGGGAGTTATAAGAGAAGTGGGTCACATGGTTGGACTATCCTATGAAATGAGATCATCTAGTCCAAATTTGAGATCATGTATTAAAGCATAGAAGAAGTTATTGAGGTGAAAAAATGTCTACTCATGCATATTGATAGGGTCCCCATACTTAGTTATTTTTTAAAGTGTTAAAGATCAAGCAAGATCAATGGTGCACATTGATTCCAAAGAGTTAAAAGGTAGTGAGATGAGTATAGGTGCATGATGTTTAACATCTAAAAAAGGTAAAAGATAATGATCCAATTGTGATTAGGTGTTTGTATAGTTGATTGAATGGTGAGCATTGATTGTTAAAGTCTTGATCGATCCATAGATATTGACAAATCATATCGAGTCAACATTTCAACATTACACAAGATGAGGTTGAAGTGATAAAGGTTTAATGATTGAGCCTTGGTACCTATGTGTTAAATATTGATCAATATCGATAGAGTATATTTTATCTAATGTTGAGAGGACATAATAAGCAAGAATAGTGTTTGAACTTTAACTATGACCATTTACATTTGAATATTTGAATTTGCAAAGGAAAGACCAATGTCTAGTTTTTGGAACATAACTTTTGATAGAAGTCAAATTTGTTATTATAGTAAAAATAAAAGTGGTAGAGGACTAAGAGACACATATGGAAATATGGATTAAAAGATGTGAAAGTATGTATAGACAAATACATTGAGCTCCAAAGTTTACTATGTTTCTATATATGTTCTGCAAGTGACCCAAGAAGGATATTCAAGCTCATTTATATGTTGTTTTAATGTTTCATGGTGAATTGTATATCGATGAGTTTTATGGACTCTATAAGGTTTATCTATGTGGTTTTTAGAGGTGTGATCAATCTATCTCAAATATGAATAATGCTTAATAAGTTGACTATATGTTCATTGATGGCATTCCTATGTATAAGGTCTCTATTTGAGTTATTTGAGAATATGTAGAGATGAGATAATATGATGGTGATAATTTGAGGATATCCTAAGTGGCATAGGGATTGGACCTATGTATTTTTAAATGGTCTTGTATTCTCAAATTGCTCATATATGTATCAAAAGGGTGAATGTGTCTCCATAAGACCTTAAAATTAATTATGCCTATTTTGAAAGGGGATAGTGCTTAAGTGTGACCCATATGAGATGACTTAAGGGTGAAGGAATGAATTTTAGCTGATAAGTATTATTATGGTCTTAATAATTAATGAATGATATATGTATAATAGAACCAAATATGTTGGGTTCTATATTAAGTAAGTGTGAGACTTAGATGTGAGAGTTTTGAGAGTGAAGGAAAGCAGAGAAGAGTAAGTGTGCCCAATTATTAGGTTAGTGAGTAGAGGAGTTCAAGGAGTATGTGTATGATCTATAGATCATGTTTTTAATGATATTATAGTGATATTTTAGTGTGAATTTGTGCAAAGAGATATACCTATGTAAGAGTCTTGTTTGAAAAAGAGAGAAAGGTTGTGTAGGGTTCAAATAATCAAGAGGTCCATCATCAAGTGTTGTAGACATTAGTTATAAGGTGGAAGTATTCATATCAAGGAGGGTATAAAGGAATTGATCTTAATAAGTGTAATTTGACCTTTTTGAAACAAGGATTCACTAAAATACCTTTGATCAAAAGGACTTGATCAAGGTTGTAGGTCATAAGGACTTGACTAAATTTTCCTGATCAGAAGGACTTGATCAGTATCTTGTTTGTGATCATCTTATAAGACATTAGTCCATGTTTTTGTAGGATCAAGAGTGGGTTTTATTCCCTAAGAGGGTTTCCCATGTAGACCTTGTGTTTTTTATGTGATTTTGTATTATATTCATTATTATTTTCTATGAATAATTTGTATGCTTCATAAATGTTGGTGTTGAATGCTTAAGTAATTATAAGATTTTATAAATTGAATTGGATTTTTTTCCATCACTGATTCACCCCCACCTCTTAGTGGATTTTACCTATAATAATTGGTATTAGAGTGAGTTATTTTGGTAAATATTTATATCTTGAAGGTGATCCAAGGTATAATGGCTAGTTAGAATGTGCAAGGTGGTTTCTCTACTAAGCAAGCACTGATGTTTAATGGATCCAATTATGATTTTTGGAGTGATAAGATGAGGACATACATTATGTCCCTAGGGTTTTATGTATGGAAATCTATTTTGGATGGTTAGGTTGTTCCTAATATTCCTCTATCTAGTGTTGCAGACAAGAATCTATTTGAGAACAAATCTAATGCAATGAATTACATCACTTGTGGTCTTAAAAAAGCTAAGTTCACCAAAGTAATTCATTGCACATCTTCCAAGGAAATATGGGATAAATTGAAGACTATTTTTGGAAGAGATTCAAAGGTTAAGCTTGTTAAGTTATAGACTCATAGAAGGTAATTTGAAAGTCTCAAGATCAATGAATAATATATTGTGGCATCATTTATACATAAATTTGATGAGGTTATCAACATCATTAGAGGTCTTAGAGAGAATCTTGAAGAGACTAATATTATTTTAAAAGTATTAAGGTATATTTCCCCCAAGTTTATTCTAATAGTATCTACTATTGAAGACAACCATTATCTTACTAAGTTAAAGATGGATCAATTACATGAAACCCTTACTACCAATGAAATGAGGAAGAATGATGATATACGACCAAAGAAGGAAACAAATTTCATGATTGAAATGAAGATAAAGAAGAATTTCTAAGGTAATAAACTTGAGGAAGATGACATTCCTGATATAGATAAGGATGAACTAAATGCTTTGATTTCAAGGAAATTGAGAATAGTTTTAGGCAAGTATAAAAGTAAGCTACCCCTCAAATGCTTCAACTATGGTAAGATAGGACATTTTGATAATAAATTCCTTCATAAGTAGAAAAATGATGATGATGAATAGCATGATCAAGGTCATGATGATGGAAAGATATATTTCAAGTATGATAAAATAAAAAATGGATTTAAAAGGTTTGAAAATAATAAGTACATCAAGGACAAGAAGAGTCTATACACCAAAGAAGATTTCATCGAAAGAGAGTTAATACAGTGTCTCAAAATATGATCATGAAGATGATGATTATACTTAATATGAATCTCTATTTATGGTAGAGGAAAGAATTTTCTCACATTATAAGGTGTCTACTTAGATTGATTTAGATGATGATGAAGATGAGGTGGACTATGAGACTGTATTGGCTAATGCTCATGAAGAACTAAAGATTGAGAAGAAGATGAAATATAAGATCAAGGAATTTGAGGAGAAATTTAGTGTGTTTGATGAAATAATGGATGAATATGCTAAGGAGAATGAATATATGGTCAAACATCTTAGTTGTTAATTAGAAGTCCTATCTACTAGCTTAAAATCTAAAGAAGATGATTATGGAAGTTATGCTATTGAAAATGAGTCATTAAAATTTGAGATAAAGAATGTATCTAGTAAGGTAATGTCATTTATGATATTTTTAAAGAGCTCAAGTTATATAGATAAAATTATGAATGATCAAAAGCATTCAAGTGATAATATTAGTCTTGGATACAGAGAAAAACTAGAGACTACAACTCAAGACAAGATGAAGACTGATGTGAACAAGGTGGATCAACCTTTGAAGATAAATCATCAGATAAGGAATTAATGTACTTTTAGAATAAATAAAAATCAGATTAGATATCCAAATTCCATAAGGTATGCAAATTTAAATGGTCACTTATATACTTGTAATTAGTTTGGGCATTAAGCTAGAGAATGTAAAAGACATGCTAAGAATGAATTTGCTTGGAAATATTATGGGGGTAATCAAGAAAAATGTGTAAGAAAGGTTGAGTGACTCAAATATCATGATGTTAGACACTTTTAAAATAATTATCCACTTAAGGCAAGACAAGTTGAGTTTCCATAAATAGATATTGAGTGTTACAACTTTTATAAATTAGGACACATTGCAAGATATTATCCAAATTTGGAAAGGTAGAAAGAGTTTTTTGTAAAAACTATGGTGTGCTTCAATTAAAAATAGAGAGGTCACATTGATATATTCTAAAAGTGTAGGTCTACAAGATAGATTAGGTTTTATGAATATCTTAAAGTGAAAAATAGAATACAAGTAATCTCATAAAGACCAAAGATGGTAAGTAGGAATTATGATGAGGTTGTAGGTCCAATTAATTTGTTTACATTGGTAGATAATTATTCAAAATTTGAAGAGTCCCAAGAGGTCTCACTATTTGCTCATGTTGAAAATAAAGAGACTAATCTCAAGGAGAAGACTAGGGTATTGGTTGAGGCTAACTCTAAGGTAAATATAGATCCAAGTGAACATCCTATTGTTGCTGAACAAGTGCATAGTGATGAGAATCCAAGATACAAGAAATATTCTATAGATGAAGAGGTATGTTATGAATCTATGTTGTCTACATGTATTGATAATCCAATCATAGAAGAAAAGGAGAATGTTGTAGTAGTTAAGGAAGTTATTTCTCTAAATCCAAAGAAGAAGAAGAAGAAGAACTATAAGTACCATCTAAGGAGAAAGAGGAATATGAGGATTATTATTTGTTCTTAGAGCATTGAGGTATAAAGGGTGTCTCTATTTATGCTTCTTAAGAGAATCCTTTCAAGTGGAGAATCAAGTATTACTATGGTGTTTTTTAGTTGGAATAGTCTATAGGGTTAAATTGAAGGTTCCCAAATGGCAAAGGTGGATTTTTGATTTAACAAGGTAATATTTTATAATATAAAGGTCTATTTAACTTATTACAGAATAATCTAGGTGATTTTTTATTTGAAGGAATGTTGAAGTCATTTTGGAGATTTTTGTTAGCTCTCAAGTTTCTTAGTTTGTGCTTAAGAGCTTGTAGGTCCTAAAATGGGTTATAGGAAGGCAAGGTTCCCAATGGTTTGAAAGCTCAAATATTGGTCCATAAGTATGTAATGGTTATCTCCAGGTATAAAATAATTTTTAGAGGTATACTTTGATTGGAAGGTGTTGTGTTGACTTTATTTATTTTAATTTTCTAGGGTTTTGGGCTCTGCTAGAAAAATGGTCTACATTATGAGTTGAGCTCTGAGGCTTCTTAATTTGTTGAATGGGATAAATGGGTGGTCAAATAAATATTCATAAAGATTTGAAGATTTTTTTCTTAAGTTATTCATGTTTTTGTCATATTGGAGGCCTAATTAGATAGTAGGTTTATGAAATAAGTATGTTACAGAGGATGAGCCTGTTATTTAAAATTGGTGTGCTCAAGGGGGCATATGAGAGTGTTATATATATATATATATATATATATATATATATATATATATATATATATATATATATATATATATATATATATATATATATATATATATATATATATATATATATATATATATATATATATATATAAATTTTAAGGTCCTAAATATTTATCTACTTAATTTTGTGGGCTATACAATATTTAGGTAAGGCTACAAGAGGGCTAGACAGACCTAGTAATAAGAAGAGTGTTTTTATCTAGTTTTTCCAAAAGAACAAAGCATGCATATTTCAAAGTGAGTTATATATATGGTTTAGAACATGATTCTTGATTCATGAGTGGTATGTTTCTATGTTGGTGGTCATGTAAGTGTCTTAAGAGAGAAGGCTTGTAATCTTGTGTGGTGTTTGTTCATGGTGTGTTGAGATCTAAAGATGCTCAAATGTAGGAGGAGTCCCTATTAGATGTCTCTTGGTAAGTTCCCTCAATTGTTAGTATTTTTTGTGTTTTGTCTTCATTAGTTTTAGTGCTTGGTTAAATTAAGTATTGGCATGAAATAAGAAGGATGTTGTCAAGAAAAGAAGAGGTATGATCAAAGTAAGGGGCAGTTTGTATCATCTTTTTTAGATGGTCCTTTCCTAATTGATAGTATTGTCAGGTCGTTAGGATCAATTGGTACCCACTTTATCATTTTTTCAAAGGGGGAGAAATTTCTTGTTGGGGAGAAATGTTGGAGAAAAAATTCTTATTATACGAGTGCTTTGAAGAGAGAGAGATGAGCCATATATTTTTATATTGATGGGTGTTGACATCAATGATAAAGGGGGAGATTATTAGAGAGTTATCATGATGATGTCATGGATATTCCCTAGTGAGTGGATGAAGTGACTTGATAATCTAAGTGATAATGACAAAGTGTGTAATGTGCTTGTTCTTGTTCTTGTATGACAAAGTGTGCAATATATTTGTTCTAATGTGTTTTATGTATGATTGGTTGATATTTAGTATTGACATAGATTGAGAGGATTAGGGATGAGTATGGAGGTTTGAAAATTTGTAAGGGGTCCTATAATATGTAATCCATTCTTTGAGAGCTTGTGTGCATAAGTGGAATTCATCTGGTTGTTCATAGTTTTCATCTAGACACTTTGGGTCCATAGGTAGAAAATATGAGTTGGCATTTTGATAATATCACCATTGACACATGGGAAGGAGTCAAGGGGAGCTCGTCATATGGTTATGATCTAATTAGTCACTAGTTATTATTCTATATATCTCAATTCATGTGTAAAATCATGATTAAATATATGAAGGTGTAAAGTTAGCTTTTTAGATAGATTTCATTATTTTCCCATACTTGGCAAAATTTGCAAAGTGCCCTAAAAGAGCAGAGTAAGCATGTTGATGAAGTCAACACTTGCACATGTGGATGATTTAAGAGAAGGTGATCATATGGGTTTATTTAGTTTTATAGCTAGTTTATTTTCACTAATTTTTAGATCATGAGATTTAGTGCATCATAAGATATGATTATGCAAACTTTATCTCCCAAGTAGATTGATTGTGTTTTCCCATACTTAGCTAATTTTATAGTGTGGTAAATATATCTAAGTAAGCATATTTATGTTGTTATATCTTGGATGTGTGAATGTATCAAGACAAATTTATCATATGGTTTTGTTCATTTTTTAGCATAGATCATTTTTGCTAAATTTGAGTTCATGCACTAAAGTGTGACAAAATTTATCAATGATCAAAGTTGGCCTCTCAGGCTAATATGGACATGGTTGGATCTATGATAGAAGTTTATGAGAAGGCATGTTAATGATGTTATATCTCATATTCATGATATTTCTAGTAGTGGGCTACATGGTTAGATTATCTTATAGAAGGAGATCATTTGGTCTAAATTTGAGATCCTATGCCAAAGCATAGAAGAAGTTATTATGGTGAAAAAATTACTACTCATGCATATTGATAGGGTCCCCATAGTCATTTTTGAAAATTTTATCGCTCAATCAATATCAATGGTGTTTGTTGTTTCTAAGGATTCAATAGGTAGTAAATGAGGATAGGTGCATGATTTTTAATATATGATAAAAGATACATAATAAGGATCCAATGGTGATTGGGCATTCATATAATTGATCGAATGGTGAGAGTTTATCATTAAAGTCTTGATTGATCCATAGATACTGACAGAGTGCATTGAGTTAACATTTGAAGATTACATGAGATAAGGTCAAAGTGATAAAGGTTTAATGATTGATCCTTTGCAGCTAAGTGTTAAATATTAATCAAGATCAATAGAGTGTATTTGATCTAATGTTGAGAGGACAGATGTAAGAATAGTGTTTTAAATTTAACTGTGACCATTCTCATTTGAATATTTGAATTTGAAAAGGAAAGACTAGTGTCTATTTTTTAGACCATAGATTTTGATAGAAGTTAAATTTGTTATTGCAGTAAAAATAAATGTGGTAGAGGACTCTAAGGCACATCTATCAATATGGATTAGAAGATCTAAAAGTATGTATAGACAAAGATATTGAGCTCCAAAGTTGACTATGTTTTTGTATATGTTCTACAAGTGACCTGAGAAGGATATTTGAGTGCATGTAGATGATGTTTCAATGTTTCATGGTGAATTAGCTATTGGGGAGTGTTTTAGACTCTATAAGGTTAATTTGTGTGGTTTTTAGAGGTGTGATAAATCTATCTTAAGTATTAACAATGCTTAAAAAGTTGACTGTATGTTCATTGATGGCATTCATTGTATAAGGTCTCTATTTGAGTTATTTGAAAATACATAGAGATGAGCTAATATGACTATGATCATTTTAAGATGTCCTAAAGAACATTAGGAGTGGACCTATGTATTTTTAAATTGTCTTATATTCTTAAATTGCTCGAAGATGTATCAAAAGGGTGAATGGGTCTCCATATGACCTAAAAGTGACTTAGGCCTATTTTGAAAGGGGAAAGTGCTTAAGTGTGACCCATATGAGATGATTTAGGGTAAAAGCATGAAGTGTGGCTGATAAAGATTATTATGGTCTTGATAATTCATTATATATATATATATATATATATATATATATATATATATATAGTGGAACCAAATATGTTGAGTTTTAGACTAAGTTAGTGAGAGACATAGATTTGAGATTTTTGAGAGAGAAGGAAAGTAGAGAAGAGTGAGTGTGCTTATTTATTGGGTTGATAAGTAAAGGATTTCAAGGATTATGTGTATGATCTATAGATCATGTTTCTAATGATAGTATAGTGATCTTGTAGTGTGAATTTGTGCAAAGAGATATACCTATGAGATAGGCATGTTTGAGAAAGAGAGAAAGGTTGTGCATGGGTTAGATAATCAAGAGGTACATAATTAGGTGTTGTAGATATTAGTTCTAAGGTGGAAGTGTTCATCTCAAGGAGCATCTAAATTACTTGATCTTATTTATGTGTAGTTGCTCCTTATGAAATTGGGTTTCACTAAAATACCTTTGATTAGGACTTGATCAAGGTTTTAGGTCAGAAGGACTTGCTTATTATCTTGTTTGTGATCATCTTATAAGATAGTAGTATATGCTTTTTTAAGATTGAGAGTGGATTTTATTCCCTAAGATGTTTTTCCATGTATACCTTGTGTTGTATATGTGATATTGCATTATGTTCATTATTCCTTGCTATGAATAATTTTTATGCTTCATAAATGCATATGTTGAATGCTTAAATAAGTACAAGAGTTTATAAATTAAATTAGATTATTTTCCATCACTAATTCACCCCCCCACCATTAGTGGACTGTACATATAACATAATTGATTATAAATCTTGGGAAACATGGTAAGATTTTGTAACTTTCAATAATATAAGACACTATGATTGAAGAAAAGATGTCCTACAAAGACATTAACATTGGATTTTAAAAGGTATATACTTAGTATTTATACCATAATTTTTTATTAAGAAAGGATATATGTAGATCTAATAAAGTGTGTGTATATATATATATATATATATATATATTGTTAGATATATGTGATAACATATATAATAATGGAATATATAACATAGGAGTAGAAGGTGTCAAGGTAAAACATAAAGAGATATGCAAAGAGTAATAGTTTTTCTAATTTTATATATAAATAAATAAAGCTCAATTAGGAGAAAATTTTTATTATGTAATGTGTATGTTAATGAATGTATTACTTCAAAATTTTATGAATACACATTCTAACCAATTAAAAACACATAATACTAGCCTCTATGTTACATTATCTCTAACTAGATTCATCTCAACCTTCATAATTATGTAACCAAGTTATAGATTTTATTTAAACATTGGGTTGTGCCACATGGACTTTAGTTATCTATTATCGATAAAAAATAATCCATTATATTTTTTGAATCTAGTGATACCATAAATTAAAGAGTGGTGGGATCAAATATTTAAAAATATATATCACTACAAAATAAAAATAACTAATGGCTCATTACTTGAGGTGAAAGCATACTTTTTAAGACCACAAGAAGAATAATTTTAGGTAACCTTTGATTGAATATTTTTGCCTTAGATAACCATGAAATACAAACACATACATGGACCTAAAATTAATATTAGGATATAAATTAAGTGGACATTTAATAAGCTAATAGTCCTTAAGAACATTTACACACCTTGGAATCAAGAAATTTATTACTAATTTAAGACTACTCGATTCCTTTTTATGATTTGGGCCATCCAATATTGGAAAATATTTTATACTAAGAAATAAGAATTTTTGGAAAGGACAAGAGGAATATTTTTGAAAATAATATAATATATTTATATAGAAGGAGTTATTCAAAGAAGGAAAATGATTTCTTTAAGAGCTAGGCACCTAAGAGATTGCATGTGGGAAGAAGGGGGATCATTCATGGATGTGACTTCTCAAAATATTTGGTATAAATGCTTAGATTATTTTAAATGAGATATAAAGTTTAATAATTCTAGATATTAGACTAAAAATATATTAGTTAATATATATAAGAGGAGAATAGAAATTAAATAAGGTTCAAAAGCTGTAAGAAATAAAACATGAAAATGAGGTGATGAGAAAATAGATAGAGGAAGAGAGACTTAGATTAGAAGCTATGAAAGAGAAAATATATAATATTATGGAGAGATAGGATCATATAATAGACTAATACAACATATAACATTAAATATCCTTGTGTTTAAGATCAATATGCCACTCATTTAACAATAATATATAAATTCATTTTAGTACCACTAAAATATGTGAATGAATGAAATGCAAGAAATGAGATAGAATAAATATTTTATTTACACTAAAAAAATTCATGGAAAACATGTATAATAGACTTTCATATTTATTCACACTTTTTTAAACACAAAAAAATTTCAATACCCTAGGAGATAAAGAACATGCAATAGAGATAAGCACTTCTCAAATTAGATGAGGATGGAGTAGTAAGAAGATAGATGAAGGAGATAAGATTAAATATAAGGGGGAAACATGGATAGGAGATTAGAGAAATGATATGGGACAAATTAATATTTTTTTAGTAATTGAAGAAGTAAATTTAAGGTAATATAATCAAAATAATATAATACATAGGCATGTAGTGGAAGAACAAATGAATGAAAGAACAAACACTAACATTTGGTAAGATAGTAGAATAGAGGAAATATAGAGTAATAAAGAACTGATGAGAGAGATACGATGAAATTATTTTATAATAAAATTTATTATTTATTCAAAACATTAGTGAATAATATAATTTAGGGATAAAAGATCAAGAATAAGAAATAAGAAGTGATGCCCCAATTTAAAACCCTAAATGAAATAGACCCTAAGAGAAAATAAACACTTTGGTCCAAATTCCATCCCACATGTTGATTCACATTCAATTAAAACACTCATTAAAAATATAGGAGTGAGTATTTATAAGAGAAGAAGTTGATAATAGTTATCATATTTTTAGCAAATAACTAGAGAGCATAAGTGAGTTTCTTACCAATCAAGCAAAAATACAAGGAAAATTTATTTTCAAAGAGAAGTAAAAATATAAATAAATAAGTATGATGTTAATAATACAATAAAGATGTAACCAACATAAAATTTCAATCAATACTTTAGGAACAATAACCTTGAGTAATTGGATTAGAAACAATGAGATTACATAGTCCAACACTTTGAAAATGACACAAAATAGGATGAAATTAACTCTATTTGGAAAAGGTGAAAAAGATAGTAAAAATTATTTATATTATATTCTTATTATAAAATTCATAATATTCATATGAGACAGTGATGTTGATTTATTTTTCATAACATTAAGAGACAATGCATTAAAATGGTACATAAAAACAAACACATGACATAAGAATTCATGGGAAAACATATACAAAGAATTCAAGGGATATTTTAATTATATAGATAATTAAATTTAAATTTTTAATAAAATTTAGAGATTATATAGAAATAGAAAGAGATGCTAAAATATTATAACAAATAATTCAAAGAAATAGTGTGAAATTTTGAGGAACCCTTAAATTAGAAATAGAGAATAAAAGGCTCTATTTTGATATTAGTACAATAATTAAGAGATAATATGGATGGGAATATTTTTTAAACATTTTTATAAACCCTATAGATGACATCAATATTAGAAGTGAAACCTAGAAAAGAGAAATGCATTCTTTATTAAAAGACAATATGGAAATATTGTAATAAGAATTAACAAAATTATTGTTGAAACAATAAATATATTTTAAAGGTGATGAATTTGGCTTAGTTCATAATTAAAAAGTAACACTCCATGGCCTAGGACACAGTGTATTATTTTTTTATAGAGGGACACTCGTGAATAAAGTGACCACATCAAGAAATGGTAAAGTGAGCAAAAGTTATTAATTTATCACAAAAATTAATTGGTATGTCACCACCAATCCAATAACCTATATAAAGGTATAAAAATACTATAGGATATGTCATATGTATGATAAACATATATAATAATTATTTCTTATGATGTAATTATCACCACTATATAATCAACTGATATATTATACCACATGTGACTCTTTTAATCACTACAATTATACCTACTTAATACACAATGTGATGGAATACATAAACAAAATGAATAAAAGATGAATTTTATTAGTTAAAAAAATGACACCACTACCACCAATAATGATCAACCAGAACATATCACACATATAACCATATTACCAAAATCCCCCAAAAAATCTAAACTTGACACCATAAAACCCACATAACCAATCTTGTAATAACAACTAAGGCAAGTATATAAGAAGGGACAAGGTAGTTATAGAGGAGGGTATCATGGTAGGAGATGGGGTTAACAAGAGGTAAATGATACAACCAATGTTATAAATAGGAGTAAACCAATAAATACCTCCCCATACCTACTATAAGTTCAAGAAACTTGGGCACATAGCAAGGAATTATAAGGAGGAACCACATGTGGAATGTGGGTTATTCCATGAGAAAAGGGACCCATGACTCATTTTTGGGCCCTAAAATTATATATATATACATATATATATATATATATATATATATATATATATATATATATATATATATATATATATATATATATATATATATATATATATATAACAATGGAGGTAAAAAGATTATAATATATGGTAGGGTCCCCATTTTAAAAAGGAGCTAAACATTTGAATAAAGTACCAAAGTTCTAGGAGATGAAAGGAAGATGAAACAAAGTAAAACATGGAGAAGAATATGTTAAAGTTAAAGAGAAAGGATATTTATCTAATAAAAGGACATATATTTTGAATAATATAAGGGAACATATATTGGTGGTAAATTAATTTAGGGATAATTATAAAAATTAACAACTATAAATAATCATTAAAGACCCAAAACCATGGGTTGCGATAACCACTCAAAAGGGGTCAAAGAATAGGAAATGAAAGGAAAATGTAATGACTTAGAATAGGACTCATAAGAGGATAGTGAAGGATATTAGTCCAAAACATACAAGTATGAAAGTATAGTATAAAAAATCAATAAGATTATCCAATAAAAATATAATAAAGATAAAAATAAGATGACTTATTTTGATGAAATAGAAATTGATAATTTGAAATATATGTTAAAATTAGTCAAGAATCAAGGTTTTTTGGAAAAACTAATGCATTTTTTTACTATATGAACAAACAAGAGAGATATAACTGGGTAATAAGAGAATAAAAAAATGGATAACTAAAAATATGTATTCCAAACCAAAAAAAGAGGAAAATATGGCAATCCTTAAATCGATGGCCAAAAAGTAAGCAATACCTTACTAGACTTACCAAAAGACACCAACATCCCTCCCCATAATACTTAGGAAGCATTGGGAAATTACAATTTTATGTGGAAACATATGATATTTTTATGTATGATGGGGCTTCAAGATCACTTACAAAAATCCTTTAAAATGTATAGATTAAATTTATAGGTATAAAGTGGAAGGTTGGTTTTGAAGTCATTGATATGTATGACATGGTATACACTATATTATTGAAATAATATTAGTTTTTTTTACTGTAATGGAGCACTACTCTGAGGTGAAAGAGATCACCTTTGAAGGAAATGGATTATTAGTATATTTCCAATTGGAATGGAATATTCATGGTTAGAATAATTATGGTCAAAGAAAGGGGATAGTGGTTTCGATGGACTTTCAACAATTTATATATTAAGAAAACAAAAAATATCGATAAAGATTATGAGCCAAATGATGAAATAAAATTAATGCTAGAAATGGAAGAGGTATTAATAGACTTCAAATAAGACATTGAAACTTAGTTATATAGAGATCCATAAACAAGGGTGAGAATTTTTTTATATGAATAAATTATAAACCAATAAAAAGGAGTTTACCACATAAAAAATATGATACCATGGATACAAAAATTATACCACATTGAGAGAGATGATTTACTCTTTGAGATATTAAAATTTATTATAAAATTGGATGTGAAAGATACTATAGAATAAATAACAAATGAAATTCCCTTAGAAAATATAATAATGGATGTTATAGATGTACATGATTATCACTACTATAAGGTGTCGGAGTACTTACAGAGCCACAATCTCAAACTATATATTATTCAATATTTTACTAAAACTAAGGTTTTTTATGGAATAAGGATAATTTAACTAAATACCACAATATACATGCACACATACCCCCCAATATACATATTTTAAACTATATAAAACTATGGACTGAAAAGGGTGAAACTAACAAAAGACTCTTAGCACAATTATTTTACTAGACTCTTGAAGCATATCCATGAACATGTTACATGAATCAAGAGATGTAGAAAGGGAATTTTAATTGGGAGGAAATGAAAACCAGATTTTTTCAAACATTAAATGTATGTGACCCTAATACAAGAGTATGCCAAGCCCTACAAAGAGTAAAAATAATTATGTTTTTGTCAAACAATACCACAAAATATTAATTTAACAAAATAACTGCATAAAAGATATAATGGGGCATATAGGTTATTTATAACTAATTGATACCATTAATAAAAAAGTACAAAAATTAATATAATATCAAAATAATAAAGAAGTCAAAGATAAAGTATATTATATGAAATTAACTAAATAATAACTAGATGATGAAGAGGACAAACCCAATAACATGAAAATAGAAATAGGAAATGAGAGAAAAATAATTAAAAGTACTGAAGATATAATGTATTATTTTTATAAATTCTTAAAAATTAGAGAAGAAAACACATTGAAAAAAAGAAATCCTAAAATAGTGAATATAGGATTTTACTAGACTGAGGAGGAAGTAGATAAAATGATTAACTTGTTAAGATAAAACATAGATTTATTTCCATGAAATTTTATATAACTAAAATGAATTAATGAATAAGTTTGAATGATGAAAATGTTGGTGAAATAAGACATAAAACCATAAATTAAGAGACCTTAATCGCTCAACCCAAATTTTCAAGCTAAATTTAATATTGAATTAGACATTATGTTGGTTGGTGATATCATTACACTAATAAAAACTACATAATGGATAAGTCTAATACATAATAAAACAAGAAAATTATAAATTTATGTTGACTATAGATAACTAAATAAGGTTTGTCTACATGATCTGCTCCCATACCTTGTAGTAAATAAATCTTAGAAAGTGTGGTAAAAAAAGAGGTATATTCTTTTATAGATGGATTCTTAAACTATCACTAGGTAAATATCGCATCACAATACTGATAAAAAAACCTTGTTTATAACAAAATTGGGTTCATTATTTTTCATAGTAATTCCATTTGGATTAAATAAAATATGTTGGAAGTATTTAGCCACATCATGTTAAATGCCTTTCGGGAATTTATTCATGAATTTTAAGAGGTATATTTATATGATTGGATGGTAGATTTGTTATTAAAGGATCATGGTCATTCATTAAGTCTAATGTTATAATAGTGTATACCATTAATCTCATTGAAATTAAATAAATGTGTGTTTGTAAATCCATATGGATCACTACTAAGACATTATTTTTATGGAGGGACTCATGATAGATCTATTAAAAACTATAATAATCATAAACATATCACCCTTAAGGCACATAAATAGGTAAGTAAAATATTAGGATATTAGCTATCACCACATATTCATTCATAACTATATGGTAATTATAACCTTGATATAAGAATTATTAAAAAGAAAGAATAATCAAGAAATCAAATGGACACCATAATGTTAGGAATCATTTGATAAATTAAAAAATAAAATAGCTAATGCACCAATATTATATTTTATATATTAGAAGATATCATTCCATGTATTTTTGATTGCATCAGGAATATCCATAGAGAGAGTACTAGTACAACCTCTCGATAATATTGATCACTCTATTTTATTTTCAAGCTAGAAATTAGTGAAGTAAAAAATAAATTATTCGAAGAAAAAAAGTGAATCATTATAAATGTTGTATATGATACACAAATTTAGGCATTATCTACTTTATACACCATTCATATTCTTCATTGGCCACAAGCCATCAACATATTTAATAAATAGACCCATAATACAATGGAGGATATATCATTGACTAATGCTCTTCCAAGCATTTGATTTTAAAATTACAGTGAAACCTAGTTGAATATATAATGGACCAGACTATTTATCAATAATTACTACCAAAGAATATGTGGATCCAATTTAGGATGAGTTCCTTGGATCTGATCTAATCCACATTAAGGTAGTTTCAAAGGATATGTTAAACATTAAAAAATTCCTAGCAACTAGGGGAAAATGGAATACAAAAGACTACTAATACAAGCTTTTGCATTTACTCTTATATGGGGATCCCTATATAAAAATGGAAGAGATAATGTTTTTTAGAGAGTATCCTTACACACAAGAGATAATATATTATTATGGAGGCACATAATGGAATAATATGAGGCCATACTTTGGGAAAGGAACCACCAATAAAATAATGTTAGTTGACCTATGGTGGAAAACTATGTTTCAAGAAACACACAAACATGCACATAATTGTGAAATATGTCAAAGGGTAGGAAAAAATAATGCACAAATTAAAATACCACTTTGTCTATTATTGGAATTATCTTGATTAAATAAATATTCCAATGGCTTTATTGGACCAATTAAACTAGAAGTGTAAAGAAGAAAAACATGATTCATAATAATAGGTATAAATTACCTAAAATATGGAAAAATAAATGACTATGAAGTATTTTAAAAATAAAACCTCCACCATTTTTTTAATATGAGAACATCATTACTTGATTTGGATGCCCACTTAATATTACAAGTTATCAAGATAAACATTTTGTAAATAACACAATAGTGTAGCAAAGCCAAGAAAAATTAAGATTTAATCAAAAATTATTTTATCACACTAAAAGTTCTAAAAGACACAACAAGTCTATGATAAAATTCAAACTTGAGCTTATCCAAAGACCATAGGAAAGTTTGTGAAATATAACTTCTTTAATATTATGTCTTCTTTATTGGACCTTATAAGAAAGTGTTTCATCCCTTGAAGTATATTAAACTCAAGATGTATAAGCATACTTTCAAACCCTTATAAAATCTTAAATGAATATATTTCCACAAGTTATTTTTTCCATAAGACCAACTTAACAATACTCAAACTTAAATGAGTTTTTATCTCACAAAAAAATAATTTTCAAGTAAATTAAGGTAAAGGAAATATCCAACTCAAATATGCTAAATACAATGTAAAAATTACTTGAAATTAATAAAACTAAACTTAATACATAAGTACAACAATAAGTTTCATGTACCAATAATTATTAAAATCAATGTTTCATACCATTTTTATGAATTTAAGTTCAAGAATTGTTCATTCGATACAAAATTAAGATGGTTAGTCCATAAATATCATTTTGTAAGAAAAAAACTTAATATGCACATTAGATGGTACCAATCTGAGTATAATTTACTTTAGTCTTAAGGTCACTGCATCAATTTGTACACATCTAAATTGTCTCATCATAATGATCATAAACATTTTAAAATAACTTATCTATAACTCACATCTCAACCTTTCATTAATGCATATACCACTTCGATAACTTCTATTTGGGGTAATTTTATTGATGTTTTCATAAGAATATTCTATATACAGTGTCAGTTAAAAATAATTTTACATAACATGTAAATTTCATTCAATGAAATAATATAATTAACATCCAACTGAAGAGAAATAACTAGAAATATCCTACGAGCATGACGTATTCCATTAAAATAGCTTGTGTTTATTTATCCTTAAATTCAAAGATAACTTTAACCTAATTAAATAAATTCATGTAATTAAATTAAGCTTCATGTAACATAGTATAATATGACTCATCTAATTAATAAAAGAGCGTTATTTCATATTAATTCCACTTAAATAAAATGTATTAAGAATCCTACTGCCTCTAATTGGTAGTAGTCAAATAAAAAAAATACTTTAGCAATAAGAAATCAATCAACATATTAATCTATTTAATGAGAAAACATTATTTTGACTACATGCATGAAAAATAAAGTTACCAAAAGTCTCTATAAATTTAGAACCCCACTGGGTTTAACCAAAATAATAGTAATTTTTTTTAACTTTACTTATTAATCAAATAATATTATTCCCAATTAAGATATGTCAATTAATCTTTAACTAAATGCATCTTTCATAATAACTAGTTATGATTCTTTTAGATAATGATCAACTGCTCACATTTAATAAAATTAAAAATCTAGTCCATCACAAAATGTATAACTATTGAATAATAATAACTCAATCGACTATTGAAAGTCAATACAATAACATTATACAATAAGATCATCAAATCTATTATTTTTCAATTACAATAATACAATATTTTTACATCAGAGTGTATATAAAACTATATAATGTTCCACATAACCAAAGAGTGTCCATAAACTTGTTATATGTAAATAAACTAAAATCATGAGTAAAATTCTATCAACTAACTATTAGAAGAGATGTAAAGTATCATTAGAGTGATTTTCCACACCAACCATGGATCGTAGATCCCCCTACACAATGCCCAACTAGGGAATGGACCTATGTGTTGTATGATTCAAACTACATGTAGCATATCATAAAGAATTGTATTCTAACACGACATCATGCATACATGAATATAATCAAATAGGTGAAATTATAATATTTAACTATAAATATTACTTTGTCCAAAGTTTCATATAGTTTAAAGATCCATTATATCAATCATAATCTCTCTCTCTCTCTCTCTCTCTCTCTCTCTCTCTCTCTCTCTCTCTCTCTCTCTCTCTCTCTCTCTCTCTCTCTCTCTCACACACACACACACACACACACACACACACACACTCAATCATATTTAATTTAATTTAAGTATTAATAACTATAAACTCATTCATTAGAATCCATTTTATGACAATAATCATTAGTGTCATTAATACCAGATTATTAAATAATACATATATAGTAATTCTACACATTTCTAATACAAATTAGTATTTAATACCACATTAATTAAATACAAGAAATACTTGAAATAATATCATGTTAAATAATAACAAATTATTATCACTTAAATTTTTCCTAAGTTATAACATGTCTAAAGTCCATTTTTCCTATAGGCAATATTTCAATCAAATTGTTTTCAAAAAATCATTATAATATCTAAGAATTTACCAATTATAAGCAAACATCCTATGCTCACACGCATTATAATTAAATAAAACAATTCAAAAATTTCTCAATAAATTCTAAGCAAATCAATAATAATAAATATAATATTTATTATTCTAACTAGCTATCTATCAATTTATTCATAATTTATAACTAAAAAACATAGTATAATTTAATGATATAAATCCTAGTTGCATATGAACAAAATTATTCACTTTAAATAAATGTCTATTAACAACCCAAATTATCTACATAAACATGTAATTGTAAGCAATAACTTATATATACGTATATGTGTTTTTATAAACTATTCATAAATAATATATAATCATATTTATATATAATTCATAATTATAAATATATGTATTTATATATGTTCATATTCTAAGTTCACTACTTAAGAATATTAAATCATAATTAAATCAAATGTTTAATACAATTTAATAAACATTAAAAAATATTTATTTAACTTTATTAAACACAAATAATAAGGAAATATGATTGAACTGATAAACTATATTCTATCAAATACTCACTTGTGTGAATATGTTTTAAATGAAATATACAACAATAGTATTAAAAATAAAATATTATAAATATAATAATCCAATCATTCCATATAACCTAATTATAATTTATATTTCAACTCAATCTAAGTTTATAACCTCATTGTTACCTATAATCTAACTATAATTTATTGACTCTAACTATATTTCTCTAACTATGAACTTACATAAAGGAAATTACTATAAATATAATTAATCCCACAAACATCTATAAATATATATACATAGTTTGTGGACAAGGAATCCATAGAGGGGAGATTAGTATTATGTTAGAAAGATAAAATCAAATCTAAATAAATACACTAAACACTAACACCTTTATCCTAAACACTAGGGAGAGAATAGGTAACAAGCATGCATATGAAACATAACTAAAATATTTAAAAAAAAAACCCTTCTTCTACCTTCTTTGGAGCTCCAAATGTCTTATAGAAGTGGCTTGCTCAGCTTGTGCATCAATAAATCTTCATCAATGGAGATTTATTGGCTTCACCTTTCCTTGGCACCTTGGTTTGATTGATTTTACTTGGCTTGATATTTGGGCATGATAACATTACTTGTATGAAGCTTATGGAGCAAATCCTACATAAAAACTCTACAATATCCAAGATTTTGATTTTGAGACTCTCTTTAAATTTGAATTATAACTTTGGCTTATGAGAGATTAAAAATGAATGGGTATGACCTTTTATTTATAGATTTAGGAATTAACACTCACCTAAAGTGATTTAAGGTTAAGCTGATTTAAAATTTGTCATGAAATTATGACTTTTAGTTACTAGTCATAGTTCTCAAATTGTAAGGTTGAATTGAGACTAACTCCAATTGAGTTAAAAGGTATCATGTAATTATGACTTTTAGTTACAAGTAATAGTTTTAAAATTATAAGGTTGAGTTGAGACTAAATCTGGTTGAGTTAAAATTTGTCATGCAATAATTTTTAGTTACTAGTCATAGTTTTCAATTTAGACATTTTGAAATATTTTGGGATATTTTGACAACTCCTATAGATAATGATGAAAAGCTAGGATATTTTGATTTTTATAATTTCCATTTTTAGATATTCATTAATTACAAATAGATAATTCAACTAAGAATTTAATCTTTTTTAACTAATTGATTTATTTTGATTATCCTTTTTCTCTTTTAATATTTTATTAAGTGTGCAAGTGTCCCACTTAATAGGTCCATAGGCCAAATTGATAGTTGAGATGCCATAAGGTGATTAGGGATGAATTTGTGAGAGGGTATTATTACATATGGGATAGTATCCCAAATAAGGATGCTTTAACATGATTATGAGCTTTGATGAATGATGTAAATCATAATTTGGGATGTTCACTAATTTCTAGACTTAATTTTAAAAAATTGGTGAGAATCAATATGATGTTTGATTGGAGGCCAATTGTGCCAAGTTTTAGGTGTCTATAGTCTATCCCTATTTGAGAAGGCATTGAAGGCTATAGGCATAGTAATATCTTCTCAAATAATAAAAAGGATGTTAAGAATAAAAGAGGATAATTATTCAATAAGAAGCTTTAAATAATGTTTGGGAAGACTATAATGATGTCCCCTTGATGGAGTGGCCAACACATATGATTGATGGATGGTCTCCTAAGAAGATAACATAATAGGAATGAAATTAACCCATGGGTGAGATTAATCTAATTGAGATAATAATTTCATGCATTTATTTAAAAATAAGTATTGATTTACCCATAGAGGGTTATAATCAGTAATAAATGTTGGGACACTAATTTGCTCAAAGGTGGTTATAATCAGTGACAATGACATATGCCCCAGTTAGGGTTGATGAGTCTAAATAATGTTTTTCCCATAGAAACTAGGCTTAAATAATGATTTTTTATTATGCCCCAATAGGAAAAATTGGTAAGCATAACTCAAAGATATAATCTATTGCACAGATTAAAGATGAGCAAGCACAAATGTAGATGTGATGGTCTAATGATTGAAGAAGCCACAAACAACCAAGAACACATGGATGCATAAAGTGATGAAAGAGATAAATATAATAATAAATAATTGATCTATGTGAATGATTTGATTATACCTACCAATGTGGATATGCTCATCTTTATTAGCATTAATACAATTAGAATGGTCAATGAGTTGATTTGATCAAGATGGGTAGGAAGATTTTCCAAGGTTACCAAGGATAAAATTTTGTGGATCTATTGATTGTAATATTTCCCAAATTGATTTTTGATATAACACATGATAGTAGACACCATGAACACTTAGTCATAATATTCACAAGGACTGATTCCTAATCCAATAAATAATTGAAAATAATGCACCCATGTTAAAACCATGATGATAATGTTGATGTATGAATATGGATAAAATAAATAATAATGCATAAGTAATCACCTAATTAATTCATATAGTTTGACTCAAGGAACAACAATTAAATTAAACAAATAAGAAAATAGACACAAACGACTAACTATGCAAATAAAGACATAGAAATCTTAAAAGAAAAATCAACAAAAAGCATCATGTCATCAACTAAGTCAATATTTATGCATGATATCTCGATGAAAGGATAAATAAGTGGTACCACCTAGCAAGGTTTTAAGTAAAGGTAAGGTCACACCCTAATGGTAATTACATGGATTGGAACTAATAATGGATATTCCCTAGTAGGGTAGATCGAGGATGATTGACTAAGTTTAAATAGGACACATGTTTTTGGATTTTGAAAGTTTTGAATGTTTTTGGAATTTTTGGGGTATTTTAACTCATTAAAGATTGACGATATACCACTTAAAAAAAGGCAATATCATTGGATTAGCTTACTCAAAAATAGTAAGAGTATTGTCTTATATTGATTATAAAATGGAATGAATATTGACTTAGGTTGCTCATAAAATAATGAGAGAATATGAAAAAGAGGGACTGAGATGACCTCAACATGAATCAATCATGGCCTACATAGTCCCATTAAGACCTTAATTCATAATAATTATACCCACAAAAAATGAATTTATAACTAACTAAGGTCATATCAAGCTCACAAATTTAGGCAAATGATAATAGTAATGGCAAAGTGATGCAATAATGCATTGTAAAAGGTGTTGTTCTTAATTTTCCCATAGGTAGTTATAATTATGAAATAAATGCATAGGTCTATGCTATTAATTTTCTCATAGGTGGTTATAATTAGTAACACAAGGTGGGATTTTGATTTTTCCATAGGTGGTTAAAATTAGTGACACCAATAAAAAATGAATGAAAAATAACTTGCCATATCCACTATTACACTACTTCCATAGACTATAATTTAAACACAAAATTTTGAAATTATTGAAATTGGATCAGAATCCCCTCATAGAAGGTGTGGGAAGAAACAGAGGAACCAATATTAAAAGGGGTTAGGTAGGGTAGGTCAAACCAAGGTTTGGCCTAATATGGAAGGTGTGGTAAAATGATGTAGGGTATGGCATAAAGAAGAATGTTGATATGGAAAATGGATATAATGTAAATAGGGTTTCCCCCAAGTGATAAGGTGAGGTAAGTGGCAAGGTATGAAATAACAGTAAGAGGAATGGAAAATGGAAAAGGTAAGGTAAATGGAAAATGAAAATAGAAAGATACATGGTAGGGTATGAAACAACAAGAAAATGGAAAAATGAAAATGGCAAGAGAAATGATAAGTTAAAGGTATGTTTTTTGAAAAGTTATAGGATTATTTTTTTCTCACTGATGTGGAGATGCACATCCTGACCAACGTATGATAAAAATAGAATAATAAATCCTAGAAATTACTAGCACATACCTCTTCTAAATAACTTCCCTATCAAGAAACTGCTATAGATTTGGACTTCAAGAATGTTATTGTGATCTTCATTGATCATTGATTATGTTTCCTTAAAACTTCAAAATAAGGTATCTTTATAACATATGTAAAGGAAAGTGTAGTTAGGGATGGTAAATATAGGTAAATAGTGGATGATAGGTCTTATTTTTGCAATGTAAAGGTGGATGGTAATGGAATATATAATGGTTGGGAAAAAATGAACATTGGGACTTTCAAGCACACATAATGTTTATGATTCCAAATTCAAAATAATTTTAGTTTTGGTGGGTACAAAGACTTCTCAATATGCTTTCGATAAGATTGATATATTTTTATATTATTTGGGCCTAAGAGTAGCTACCATCTAATTGTGTTGTAGATTAGAAGCTTTATTGATATTATCTTTAATAATGTCTTCATAAAGTAGTGAAGAACTATTATGCTCATCTATTGATGTCTTGATGAGGTTTTCACCAATGAATTTATCTTGATTTTCCCATAGCACCTTTGATAAGGTTTCACTAAGGAATGTTGACTTTTGACTATAATTATCTTCTAGCACCTCAAACAAGGTTTCACTAGAAGATATTGAGTTTGAACTTTTATTGTCCCCTAGCACCTCTAAAAAGGTTTCACGAAGAGATTATTCTTCTTTTGCATGAATTTGGTCTTTATACCCTTGATATTCCTCAATTTATATGTCACCATGGATGTAATTCAACAAGGTATGATTTTTTTGATCCTAATCGACACTTATGGGAGGTGGAATGTCAATATAATGGCTATATTGGCTAGTGTTAATGACATGTGGAATGGTAATGGAATGGGAAGAAGTAACATGATCCTCATAGAATATACTAGCATAACTTGTGTCAATGATATAATAATCATCCTCAAAAACCATGGAAGGATCACAAATATATTCAAATTGATCTACGGAGCATGTGTAACCAATATTGTAACAACCACACATGTGTTTTGATTCTGAAGATGAGTTTGAATCAAAGGATTATGAATATGATATTGAGACTAAATTTGATTCTACTTCTGATGCTAAATTTGATGTTGGTTCAAAAATACAACATGGCTTCAATATTGATTCTTCTTCAAGGATGGATGTTGCTACAATGATGTCTTATTGAATGTTTGGTATTAAAAAATTAATAGCCTGTGATGGCATAATAGGCTCCACAAAGACTAACTTGTCAAAGTGAACTCCTTAATAAGGGGAGAAAGGTTAAGAGACAACTCCATAGAGACTAGCTTGTCAAAGGGAGTCTCTTTTAAAATAGGATAATGATTGAGATAATAATTTGCCCAAAGGCAGTTATAATCATTAAGAAGTGACTCAGTTAAGACTAGCTTGTCAAAGTGACATTACTCAATAATAAGGATAGTATTAAGAGGTGATTCATCATAGGTTGAGTGTTTTAAAAAAACATCATAGATTGGTTGGTTCTCTTGGCCTTGGTTTACAATCAGTTGTAAAATACTAGTTTTAAATATATCTTGGTATTCAAATTATTGGCTTGGTTGGAGAGGTACTGATTAGCTATGTTGTGTCTTAACAATTAGTATGGGTTCTTAAAAGTGGGGGATAGTTGGAAATGGATGAGTAATGGATAATAGTTGGATACTAATATGTTTATCTATGATGGGCTTAACAAAGGTTAGTTACTAGTCTAGGATAGTAACTATGACTTATCTAGTCATAGTTGCACAACCTTGTTGGGATAATGAGCTACTATACTTGGAAGGGCTTGGAATGATAATGGTAGGGCATTATGAAGCTTTTTTTCTATCAAAATCCAAAGGATGAGGTCCTAAAATGGTAATGGTAGGGTATTGTGAAGCATGGTTGCTATCAAGAGCCAAAGGATAAGGTCCTAATATAGAAATGGTAGGGTATTACAAAGCATGGTTTATATCATGAGCCAAAGGATGAGGTCCTAATATATAATTGGTAGGGTATTACAAAGCTTGGTTTTTTGCATAATCTAAAGGATGAGGTCTTGGAATGGTAATCCTTAGATGTTGTAGAGCTTGGTGGCTCACACAATATGAAGGAGATTTAATGGTAGAGGTAGGGGACCAGGTACCATTAGCATTGAAAGTGAAAACTTGGTATGTTAATTAGCCAAAATAAGGTATCACTACATACTAATCTTAAAGATATTGAATTTTTTACCCATATTCAGTATTATAAGGAGGACAAGGAGCCATCTCACAAACCACTTCTTCACCATAGGGGTCTTGATCAAAGTTAATTTGTGTGACCATGACATCATAACATGGATTGTAAATGGATCCATTATGAGTGTAATGAGACATATCTAAATTAATTATGAATGTTTTACAAAAGGCTTAGAATTATAAAAACTTTGAAAAATAAGGTCCAAAGGACAAGTGGTTCAAACATAGTCTAACTTGGTCGAAGGGTGGAGCTGCATCTCCAAAATGGTCAGTGCTAAAACTTGGTATGAAATAATATAATGTCAAATGTATGACATCAAATGTATTACAAAAAAAGGTTAAATGGATGAATAAAACAAAAATGCCAAAATATGGGTATAAAGTATTTCAAACAAGTCTAAACTAGGTCTAAATAAATAAAGGTTGTTAGGTCTTTGGAAAATAAGGCATAAAATCTAGGCTCAAAACAAACATTGTTATATCTTTTAGAAAAGTCACAAAATCTAAACTTTAAACAAAATGAGGTCTAAAAGGAAATATATTTAATCTAGAAAATTTGGAACACTTTTACATAAACTAAGCATTTATATTTAAACACAAACTTGATCATTTGGTATAAAACATGGAACTTTAGGCATATGGAAGATAGACCACTTCCCCAAATCTAGGCATAAAAATATTCTTTAAATGGAGTAATAAATTAACTTAAGTTTCACAACTCAAAAGTGAAAGATTGATGTCTAGGACAAAATTACATGAGTCAGAGGTAGAAATCAATCAATGTTTGAATTGAACTTGTCAAGGATAATTTCAAACTTAATTTATAATATTAGGATTTTCAATCTAGACAAGAATTAGCAACATGTTAGTACTAGGCATATATCCAAAAGGCACACATGGTATTATTTTTAGAATTGGAATTTGGTACATAAGGAAATAAGTATTTGAAATTATTTGAGTAGCTAAAAATGCTATCACACTATATATATATATATATATATATATTATATATATATATATATATATATATATTTTATATATATATATATATATATATATATAATCAATGGTTTGTTTCAAGACTTAAAGACACACAACTTAAATGGAGTAATAAATTAACTTAAGTTTCACAACTCAAAAGTTAAATATTGATGTCTAGGCCAAAATTACATGATTCATAGGTAGAAATCAATCAATGTTTGAATTGAACTTGTCAAGGATAATTTCAAACTTAATTTATAATATTAGGATTTTCAAAATAAACAACAATCTAGACAAGAATTAGCAACATGCTAGTACTAGGCATATATCCAAAAGGCACACATGGTATTAATTTTGAAATTGGAATTTTGTATAACTCAAAAGTTAAAGATTGATGTCTAGGCCAAAATTACATGAGTCATAGGTAGAAATCAATCAATGTTTGAATTGAACTTGTCAAGGATAATTTCAAACTTAATTTAGAATATTAGGAATTTCAAAATAGACAATAATCTAGACAAGAATTAACAACATTCTAGTACTAGGCATATATCCAAAAGGCACACATGGTATTAGTTTTGAAATTGGAATTTTGTACATAAGGAAATAAGTATTTGAAATTATTTGAGTAGCTAACAATGTTATCACACTATATATATATATATATATATATATATATATATATATATATATATATATATATATATATATATTTCAAGACTTGAAGACACACAACTTGGAAATAATCGGGTAGCATAATGACACCCTATTCAATCAAGTGACACACAAAAAAAAAGTTTTGTCAAAAGTCTAAGGTAAAGGTATGGTGTCAAATAGAAAACATAATGCCTCCTCAAATAAAGGATTGATGTATAAATAATACTAATTTTGATGTGTGATAATAAAAAAATAGTTATGACTCAAGACCATGTAAGTAAAAGGATAAAATGAAACAAACACCTAAGTGTAACATTCTAAATCTTAGAACTGACAAGGTTACATCTTACTGTCAAATTCCATCTATATACTTGATATTGAGAGGATTTTAATTATTAATCCAAAAAGAAAAAGTTCATGAAAATTAGGTTTTTTAAGCTCCCTATTCTCTTAAGAGGTTATGCAGTGACATGGAACTTTGGGTTACTCACCTTGCATCAACAGTATGTCCATGATAAGTGAGGTTGTCTAAACTATCAATTTTTGTTCATTTTTAAATGGTTTCAAGTGTTGCTAACACTAGATATGAAATCACATCAATTAGATCCATGTTAATATGATTTTTATGAAAAATTCTAATCCTTCTCATAACTGCAACATCTATCACTATCTTAGTGTAGTGTGATGTTTGAGTTGATCATACGCTCTAAGGGTAGCAATCACTAACAGAGGTAGTTTAACCACTCAAACTACCATCTCAGCAATTCATTATCTTAATTTATATACCCCACCATGGAGTGGGATTTAAAAAATTCTAGGAGATGAATTCTTTGGTCAATGCTTCCCTAAATAACCTATGAGGAGGTGATGAAATCCTTCTCACATGCTAAAATGCATGAAAAATAAATACAAGTGAAAATACTTTAGGGTCATTTTGGGGTCACCCAAACCATTAATATTTGGGGATGGACTTAATGACTTTATTTTCATGAATTTTTAGTAAAATAAACCAAGGAAAATAATGACCACTTTTGGCCACCTGATTTCCCTAAAGTGGATGGGGGGAGAGCATATACACATCAATCATTTTTCCAAAATAAACAACTTTCAATAAGTAAGCATAAAACAAACAACTCTTAAGAGTATGTAACTAAGTGTGAGATTTTATTTTATTACATCAAAATTAATTATATTGAAAAATTTAAGACATTTTGAATTTTTTGTTTGAAAAACTTGTAAAAACTCCAAAAAAAACTAAGTAATGAAAACACTAGGTTTGTTTGAGGCACCAAACAAAATGTGTATAAGATTTAACCATGTTTAAAATTTTCTTTTTCTACCTTAGGACCTACAATTTTTTATAGGGTTTGCTAAATTTTTTATATTAATTTTGGTCAATATTTTAAAATCAAAACCTAAAAAATTAAAATATTAGAAAGATCCCAAATACCAAATACTTGCAAGTTAGATAAAAATAACTTGCAAACTTAAAATAAAACTAGAAAACATCTAAAACAAATAAAAGGGATAGTTAGTAATATATATATATATATATATATATATATATATATATATATATATTTAAAAAATTTATATATAATTTAGATAACACAAATGTGCATCACTTCTAAAAAAATTCAGCAAAAGATACTTTATGGATTAAAAATATGATTGTTTTAATGGTCGTTTATTCAGAAAAAATAGATAGTCACTAAAAGAGTCATAAATTATAAACTAAAAATAATATTTTAATGAAATTTTGAGATAATTAATATTAAACCATTAATAAAAAAACTTTAAAAAACTTAGAAAAAATAGTTAACAGATTAGAAATAAGATCTATTTTAACAACCTTTTTAGCAGGAAAATAGAAAATGAAAGTGGTAGTCAGTGTTTTGATCATAAATTCTAAACTATGCATTAGTTACTCACAAATTTTTTGGAGGTTTTTTATAGGTCAAATTTTAACATATATTGAAAAATTATGACCAAAATAGTGAATAAACAAATCTATTATATCTATATCAATTGTTTTTAATAGGAAAATAGAAAATCTTAACAAAACACACTAAAAGCCATTATAACTACCTCATTATCTAACCCACCAGGTGTGCCATTATGAGAATAATGAATCCATATATGGGATATTATTATTTTTTTATTAATATAAAATAAAATATAAATAAACACACTAAACACTAACACCTCTAGCCTAGACACTAGGGAGAGCATAGGTAATAAACATGCATATGAATCACAACTAAAACATAAATAAAGCCTTCATATACCTTCCTTGGAGCTCCAAATGACCTATATAAATGGATTTATTATATTTTTAACCATTAAATATTCATCTATTAATATTTTTTGGCTTCACCTTGCCTTGGCACTTTAGTTTGATTATTTTTCCTTGGCTTAAGATTCGGGCATGATAACATTACTTGTATCAGGATTATGGAGAAAATTCTGCATAAAAAATATACAATATCCAAACTTTTGATTATGAGACTCTCTTTAAATTTTAATTATAACTTAGGATTATAATATCTTTAAAATTAATGTACATGGCCCTATATTTATAGCTTTATTAATTAACTCTCACCTAATGTGAGTTAAGGTTGAGTTGAGTTAAAAGTCATCATGCAATTCTGACTTCCAGTTACTAGTCATAGTTCTCAAATTAGAAGGTTGAGTTGAGACTAACTCTAATTGAGCTAAAAGATGTCATGAAATTATGAATTTTAGTTACAATTCATAGTTTTCAATTTAGACATTTTGGGATATTTTGACAACTCCTAAAGATAATGATGAAAGGCTATGATATTTTGATTTTTGGAATTTCTATTTTTAAATATTCATTAATTTCAAGTAGATAATTAAAATAAGGATTTAATCTTATTTAATTAACTAATCAATTTTGATTAGCCTTTTTTCTCTTTTAATATTTGATTAAGTGTGCAAGTGCCCAATTTAATAGGTCCATGGGACAAATTAATAGTTGTGATATTGCAATGTGATTAGGGATGAATCCATGAGATTTTATTGTTGTGTGTGGGATAGTATCTCAAATAGGGATGCATCAACATGATTATGATCTTTGATGAATGATTTACAATAAAATTTGGGATGTTTAGTGTTTTCTAGGCTTAATTTATAATGTTTGGTAGGAATCAGTATGAAGTCTGATCAAGGGCCATTTGTGACTAGTTTTGGGTGTCCACATAGTCGAATAGATAATCATATACATACACAACTGACTTATAAAATATTTTAAATTGATTATTAACATTCAGTCATTACATTACAATCTTAAAAAAATTGAATCCTAGCCATCAATTAATCCTTTAAGCATAGTCACTAAATAACCATATTCACATAGTTAATTTCAAAGACATTTATACACAGTCAGCTCACAATCAACATATAACTAATTATAAGTTCTCAGTCAACCAGAATTGATATAACTTTTTATAAACTATTGACCCATAAAATTTTATGCACAGTCCACCACATAACCCAATATATAGAGTCAACATTCAATCAACTCAGTTGATACACAAATAAATATAGATCTTCTAATCGTCCATAATATATTCATACATAGGCGATTACAAAAATAATAACACATGGCCCTTAAAAACTAAATTAAAATGAATACATAGCCAAATATTGTACAATGAAAGCCCAAACCTATAAACCATATCTTATGTTGTATAATTAAATATATACACATTTACTTCACTAAGTATAAACAAACTATGAAAACATAGTAATATTATTAAAACCATGTTTTGAATCCCAATTAAAATAAAGTATCTATGCCAATAACATAAAATCATTATTATATATAAATATTCTAAATAAAATTCAAAGGATTAAATTATCGTCATAAAACCTTACTCGAACCTTATACGTAAACAAGGTTTTGAGTCATTTTCCAAACACATAGACATTTCATTAACACATAATATAATACATATTTGTATAACAACCAAACAAAATCACTCAACCATTTATACACTAAACAAACCAACCCCTTCCATGTGACTTGACACATAGTAACATATAGTCATTTAGGCTCAAAATTAATAACACGCAGAGCCATATAAATAAAACACAGAGTCATACAATTAATCCAATCCGTAGGATTTCATTTTAAAACCCTAATATTCCATATCCTATTTATACACAAATAAAATCATGATTCAATTATTTGGGGTGATTCTTCCTCCCATAGGGTCAAATCCTTGATCTTATTTAGGGTTTTTTAATTTAATATAACCATCTTTTTTTAAAACCCATACCTATTCATTCTATTGACTTTATAACCTAAATGCATAGTCTTAGAGTAAATTCAAAGGAAAAACTCTACCTCTTAGTGATTGAATTAGTATTTCTCCTTTGTCTTCTATAAAGTTCCATTCTTTATTTATCTTCTCTTCTGTATGCCACGACTGACCTCTAAATCTAAAAACTTCAACCTCTTTTATTATTTTATTAGTCTCTTGCATGCATTTCAAAAAACCCTAATATCATTGTGACTCATTCTCCATCACTCCAAGAAAGAATCAATATCAAAATAGAAATCCCTAGCATGTTTTCCATGTCTCATATCTAAACCACCACACTTATAGGCTTCTTCATTATTTCCTCCAACTTGTAGTCAAACCCTTTGCCATGTTATGTTTTGCATGGTTTGAATGACCAAATAACCAAAACAAAAATGACAATTATAGAATTAGGGTTGAAATCACAATAAGTAAATAAAAATTATTATTATGTTTTAATAATAGTTTGAATTTCTATCCAATAAAAATCAAACATTAATATAAACATCAAAACATTTAAACAATCAATGACACATACTTAGGTAAACATTAGGTAGTTAGGAATTAAGTCATCTTAAGTACCACCTTAGGTCTAGGTTAGGTATAGATTAATAAAATAATTTTATTATAAGATCAAAATTTAATTTAATTATGTACCTTATATATAAGTGTTCTAAGTATTCTTTTTTGTTGAATGCTTGTAGGTACACACTTGAAAGATTTATGCAATCAACAAGATTATAATCAAAACAAATATACCAATGTTAAATTATATAATGGAAACACATTATAATCCAGTAAACATTATCAATTTCAATATGATAAATTAGAATCAAAACATGAATCTAAATCATATCAACACATCCAATCATGTATTAACCAAACACAATGAAATTAATGTAATCATGCATTTTATTTTTATATGTGGTGTGTGTTGGGTTCATTATCAAATCTCAACACCTCAAACATTTATATTTATAACATCCTCCTTGATGATACTCTCCCTCCATAACTAATTGGATAGTATAATTTATCCTACATCCACCTTATAAACATGAGTTTTAGTTATCCCATAACCATGATAATCATTATAGATGCAACTAAATCAAAAAAAAATATTAATAAACATAATCTACATGCATATAAAACTCATATACAACTAATTAATCAAGTAATGAATAACACAAAATAATCATTATATGTTTGTCCATACATCAATATAATGAAAAGAGTTTGCTACAGTAGTAATTAAATAACATTAACCCCATAATATTTGTTTAATAAGAAAATCATGTTTAGTGAGGAAATTAGGATGTAACATCCACTTTTCATAAATTATTTAAATACCAATAGTGTGATATTATTAACACCATAATGAATAATAATCTAATACAATTTAACCTTTGAAATTAATTTTCCTAGTAATTCAAATTTACTAGCATCTTCTTAAGTATTTCAAATAGAGTCACCTTCCAATAAAAGTTTCCATATAAAATCATACCATACAGGACTGCCTATGAAAATACAATATACTAATTTATTACAACTTAAGTTAAATTAATATAAAACTTTATTAAAACCAATAAGCTAACCTCATACCTTAATAACATAACATATCTAAATTATTTTTTTACAACCAAATAGTTATAAACAACCATCCTTTAAATGGATCACAAAGGATACAGAAAATCTAACTTCAAGTTTAATTGACCTAGTCAGAGCAACAATACTTAAAATTTAAAACTCATTATAAAGATAACTAAGATCTAACATACAATAAGAAAATGATTTCAAAACAAAATGCATTTATTTATATCCTTTTTTGGATGCCCTTAAGACTCGTTCTAATCCTCAATACCATATTGAATTCCAAATGTAGTTCATAAACCATTAAAACTTCAATGACAATTGAGACTAATGAACATGATTTCAAAATAATCAACCACATTACCAAAACCATTTCAAATGAAATCATGTGTTATTATCCTCATATATGGTAATTTGATTAATATTACAATTCTTATTGAATCATCTCATCATTTCACCTTCTATAAGTGATTGACAACCGAAATCACAAGTACCCAATCTTCTCATAAAGAATACAAATGCATAAGCTATATTTAAATAAAAAGGAACACTAAAAAATAGTAATAATTATGTATTTCAACTTATAATGTTAATGATTATGAGTACTAATTAGTTGATAGTCTGATCAGAAGACTAAATCAACTACATAATTACAGGATAACATTACCCACTCATAACTAATTCATAAGATCATTTCATAGTTCAAAATACTCTAGGATACTATTTCACATATTAAAAAATGAATGCCAAAATGAATAAATGAAATGGCTCACATTATTCAATATGTAAACATGATAATCATATATGGATTACACAATCAATTGTTATGATTAATTACACATCCATGTATAGATTTAAAGTTGATAACTCAAACTCTTTAAAACCAAATTTAATAATATGATTTTTATAAGAGGTAAAAAATTAAAAAAGATACAATATATATAATAAATCCAACTAACACCTTCTTTCATAATCCTTCACATCTAAGTAAATAACTAAGTAAAAAACCCACAAAATGCCACCATTTAAATTTTATAAGTTCTATGCAGCTATATTAAATCTAAAAAATGATCCAAATACATATAGAGTTACAAATCAACATTATAATCCATCTATAATGTATATATAAAATTAATATTGAAAGGAATTAAATGTTCGGTCACATCTAAACATGAATCACAAGCTCGATGCCAAAGATTCATTACACCATTATTTTGATCTCAATAATCTTCATAAATACATGCTCAAGAAAAAATCAAATTGCATAGAAGTAAAAATACAACTCAGCTAGTCCAATGAGTCATCCATTGGCTTCCCTAGACACCCCAACCATTAGCTTGATGGTGGAACCTAACTCATAGGGTAGTGGTCAAAATTTTTGAGTTTCCAAACCACACAAAAACCCAACAATCAAATGAACAAAACATACAAGCACATCCTAAGGGTTAATGTTGTAATTTCCATTTTAATAGTAGTCCAAGAAACATTTCATCCATGCAAACTTAGTGTTTTCATAATAATAAAGGGTTTGAATAAAAAATAAAAACCTAGAAGAATAAAAAGTTCAATAGCATTCTCGACACAACCTAGTGCCACAAACCATGGCATTACCTAAAACAAGCACTAAAAAAGATAATTCAACAAAACATTCAAATCATTATTCATTCACATTCTACACTATGTTTATTTCTAAAATAATAAAACATTAAATACCTCACTTACTTTATTATGAAAACATAGTTTGCATTACCTCTTTTTTCCATAACATATAGTACCTTACTTTTTCCTTGCACATTATACATTATCCACATCTAGGTATTATCCTCTCTATTATGAAAAAATGATCTTTAAATACCCCATATAATTCTTTAACTTCATCAAAATATATTTATTTTTGGTGAAATATAATGGAGGCATTAACTCCATGTTTACCCATTTCTTATGGTAGAATTATAGTCCCTTCAAAAACAACTTCCACCTTAACAATCCCAAGCGAGCCATCAAAGTTCCAAAACTAGAAATTATGAAAAAGCTTCCATAAGTTTTGCAATGGTATTCAAGGTTTATTATCATTCATTAATCTCACATTATCCTATAATTAGTAAATACCAGTTAGAAGTTATCATTAACATCAACATCATCAAGGCAATCAAACTCTAATTCAACCAAACATCATTGCCATACATCATGATGGTTAAGGTCCAAAGCCTTTGATTAAAAATCCAATAATAATCCAAAATAAAATGATATTTTAATTATGTTTTATAATATACTAAATTCCAAGTGACCATGCAAAGCATAATAATAACTTATATCACATAATGACTCCAAATTGACTTCGTAAATAAATAAAAAAACCCTTGAAACAAAAAATCTAAGACCTTTTATCAAAGTGAACAAATACAACAATGAAATCAAAAACAACAAGCCAAAATGATAAGGTGATGACAATATTTCTTTTTAAAGACAAAAATAATTCCAAACTAGAGTGTGCACCATGTGAAGTGATACTAATGTAAAGATAGGACTGAATGATATTGATCCTGCATTATGAAACTAGATAAACCAAATCCAAAAAATAATGGAAACCATATTATGATTGATAAAAATCATGACAAAATTATAATATTTAAATAAACTCTAAATAAATTAAGACACATGCACTTAGCATTCAAATCAAAACTAAATAAGAAAAAGTAGTCAATAGACCAATTGTGGTTATTTTTGGAAACTCATGTCTCATTACTCATTATCAAAATATAACTGACTTGCCACTAGTACAACCCTACTATTTAGAATCCTTCAATCAATCCTAATGCATGATCAATATTTTAGTCATAAAATAAGACATCAATAGTATGAAGTATCTATCCAACAAATATCCAAGGATCATAGTTGAATAATCAGCTAAAATATAACAATTTAACATAGTCATTTTTAGAATAATGATAGAATAAAATTGTAACCAAACTATCTAATCAATTCCATGATGTGATATATATATATATATATATATATATATATATATATATATATCATATAAATGTTATAAAAATGTCTATGTTAATAATAATACATAGAATTTAAAATTGATTCAAACAAGGTAATGACATCCTCTCCTCCTTAAAAATGAGTCATCCTAAAACCTACTAAAATAGCTATGAGTAATACTACCTAAAAATACATTCATCATCCCATGTAACATTCCTTTTACTAAGTATATCCCATTGGACTAACACCTTCTAAATTTATCTATTTTGTATATTAGTGATACAATGGTCTAGGATCCTCACTAGTTTTAATTACATCTTTTCCTATTCTATAACTTGAAAAAATTTCCAATCTAAAATATGAGAAATATAAAATATGTATTTTATTAATAAAGCAACATGTAATACATAATGAATCTTAAATAAAGATTGAGGAAGGGCTAGCTAGTAGGCAACAAGACTAATCTTTTTCATAATGTCAAAAGTTCTAACAAATCATGGAATTAATTTATAATACTTTCCAAAATTAATGGAACTTTTTTGAGGTCTAACTCTCAAAAATACCTTACCACCCAGATTTAAATCACACTATTTTCTTTTTTGATCTATGTGGCTCTTTTTCTGATCAGAAGTTATTTTCATATTTGAGTGAATCAAATACATCTATTTATCATATTATTTAAGTATATCATGTCTAGAAACAACCCTTTTCTCTAAGTTGACCCATCCAAGTGGTGTTATACACTTACACCCAAATAGAGCTTCAAAGGGATCCATTTTAATTATAAAATGATAAGTATGATTATAAAAAAAATTAATTAAATAGATAAAGTCTTCCCACTTATTATTTTGGTCTATGACATACATTCCCATCATGTATTCAACCACTTGATTCAATTTTTTAGTTTAACTATTTGTTTCTAGGTGGTACATAGAACTGAAATTCAAGTGTGTTTCAAGGGTTGTAGTTAAAGTTTTATATAACCTTGATGTCAAATTTGTATCTATGTTTGAAATAATTAATTTTGACATGCCATGTAACCAAATAATTTATTTTAAAAATCTCTCCACAAACATGAAATAATCATTAATTAAATTTATAGCAATTATTCTCTCAAATTTACACCCTTGTGAAGATTGTTTCAAGCCTTCACAATTTTGAGTAACATGGAGACAATATTAGGTTATGGCTAGCCTAATAGGAGGTTTAAATCTCTAGATTCTATAGTCTATCTCCCTTGATGTATTAGTTAGTCTCTCTACACTACACTACCAGCTTATAAGGAAAAATGGAGGATAAACTAAAATAAAACCTATCTAATTGGGGTGATACAACAAAATGTCTCCTTAAATTACCTAACATGTACTAATAATATTGAATTCAAACATGAATATGATCACACTTCTCAAATGGAGAATCTCCAAACCTCAATATTCCACATAGAGGCTTATCTTAATGTATGGTCTAAGGTAGTTGATCAATAGGTCTCTTACAGATACTAAAGAGTGATTACACTTGCCAAACATACAGAGCTATTCAATCACACTATGTAACCTATAATGATGAAATAACACTTGAAAATAGGTACATAATAGAGGAAAAATCTAAGGAAGTATTCACTATCACTTACTTTCATCTACAAACCATAAGAATACACTAGTCACAAGTATTAAGGAGGCATGAATTCAATCTTATTAAGTTCATAGATCTAATTAAAAGTGTTTTTATGAATAAATATCTACCAACACTTAGGCTAAGTATGATTTCAAATGCCAATATTTCACACATATATATAAAGTGAGAGAGAGAGAGAGAGAGAGAGAGAGAGAGAGAGAGAGAGAGAGAGAGAGAGAGAGAGAGAGAGAGAGAGAGAGAGAGAGAGAGAGAGAGACCTAAAAACTAAGAATGCATCATTCACTTAGTCTTCCTCCAAATCCAATGTATCAAATGCTAATTAGAGAGAGAGAGAGAGAGAGAGAGAGAGAGAGAGAGAGAGAGAGAGAGAGAGAGAGAGAGAGAGAGAGAGAGAGAGAGAGCTAAAAACTAAGAATGCATCATTCACTTAGTCTTCCTCCAAATCCAATGTATCAAATGCTAATTATTATTTTTTTATCTTAAAAAATGGTATAAAGGTAGATATGACACTTTTTTGGAAACTTTAATAAGTATTAGGCATTGATTTGAGGAGTTTGACCAACTAAAGTGCCTAAATCCTTGCTTGCACATCCTATATACTAGCTTGTTTATCTTCCTTGATGAATAAGTCTTCTTCCTTAAAAATAGGTATTATATTATTCATTGATCCCTCCATTTAAACCTTATAATAATCCATTTATGAGGTCTTTCCATCTTACTTGGGATGTTAGAAGGCTCTTTGAAGCATCTTTGACCTTTTCAACTTATTAAGTGTAGGAGGGAAAGAAGGTCTTGTTAGGACTATTAGAGACTCTTTCAACCCTTTGAATGTTCTTTGAAATTTAATTTGATTTTATCTTGTCTTATAAATGGATTGGAATATATAATCAACCTTCAAAATCTCCTTGAATAACTTATATGCCTTGACTTGGTTGATTATTCACTTGAACTCTTTATTTAGCAATATGGTGTAGGAGAGAGAAAAATTAATGTTGCTTTTAATAAGGAAATATTACTCTATGGATGGCCTATCAATATGATATCAGACCTAAAATAATACAATTGGAACCATAAAATAGTTCAAAAGATGTGTTTTTGCACCAAAACCTTATTTTTCAACCCATTTCTTATAGCCCTCAAAATAGGTAAACCTCCTTATATAGAAGAATTTATGAACTATAATAAATAAATAAGAACATATTTGAGGTCCAATCATCCCCTCAAATCTCCATTACAAGTTTTAGGATCTAAATCTAAGTGTAATTGTCCCTTTTAGCCGATTTTCTCTCTCCAATTAGGCTTAATTAGGCCTCCTTGCCTATAAACTAAGATTTTGCTCCAGATTTCTCCCACACATGTGAAACCTCCAAAAAGTGTTTGATTAAATTTTAATTTTTCATGAAAATCCTCAATGGAAAATTTGGGATTTTAGAACCTTGTGCAAGTAGGCAAACCAAGAAATGGCCAAAAAACTAGCCCTTTCTCAAGCCTATTTTGGATTGCCTTGAAAAATCAAGTTTATTTGAGAAATTATAGGGTATATTTTATGGTTTTTTATACTTTAATATGTTAAATAAATCCATAATCACATATTATAATGTTTTACATCTATTCACAGTCTTCATTACCTTATTTTATTCTCAAAATCTCATAAAAGTACAATTTTTCTTGAATCCATATAGGTACAGGTACATGCACGTACCATGGAGAGAATATATTTGAAGTATATAAAAATTCTCAAGAATTTTTAGAATAAATAAATGTCATTTCATGTTCTTAAGATTTTTAATTCTCTAAACTGGTCATTAATAGTTTTCTAAATAGCATGTGAGTGCCTTATCATCTTAACCATGATTCATAACGTACATGCCCTTAACTTGAGAACTAATGCCTAAAATTTTTATTAGGGTAACACAAATAACATACCCTATGTGCCTAATTAATTTTAAAAATTTATGAAATACCTAACATAAGAAGGTCACCTTCAACTAGTAAACAAAGCATTATGTGAGGTTGAGAGAGAAATGAGGTCTAAAAATGATGTTTTGACACTTGGTTTGAGTTGATAATAATTTTTTTGGGTCTAAAAAACCTCATTAAATTTTTTTAAATGAATTTATAATATATATTATCTCTTAAATATATCTTAAACCTATATTTCATACCTTGACGGTTTTAAAGCCAACTAGTGGATTTGACCCTAGCTATTGTGTTTAAGCTTTTATTTTCTAGTGTAGGAGTTCAAAACCTCATAAAATATTTTTAATAGAGTTTTTACCACACTATAAAAGTTTTTTTGTGCTCAAAAATCATACTTCACTTCATCAATCACATCCATAGTATTAAATACACCTAATCTTAATAATCTACCTATAGGTCTCCATTGGGGTTTGGTCCTCTCTTTTTCTTCACTATTGATGGATCTAAGAACTCCATATAATGTTTCATTGAGGTATATATCACCTCATTATTAGTTATTTATACTCTCATATCATCTTAAAATCTTCAATATCTTGTATGTTTTTTATTCTCCATCTTGAGGTTTTATTATTACAAGGCCTAACCACTCCACTTATAGTTATTATATTAAGGATTTTGGGTCTATAGGAGTCTAAATTATTCTAGTTAGGATTCTTATTTTTTCCCCCACCTATGGGTTATTCATATAACTAGTGTTGAGTTATGTTCCTATTGTTGTGTTGAGACACTAATGTTTTCATTGATGTCAAATGTAATTGTCATTGATGTCCTAAAGGTGCTCTTGTGAAGATACATGTTAAGTGATCATGATGGCTTAAGAATGATATAGTAATTATTTGAGTTTTGCATAATGTCTCGGCACAATGTTGTGATGTGACAAGTTTATGAGAAGTGTTTCTTTGTATTTATATTATATATAATCATAAATATAGTGTTGATTATGTTGAGTTTATTGTTGTGATAAGGTCATTGTTGACCAAGTTCATAAGAAAGAAAGTCTTTGTGGACAAGGTGTTTTATGAAGCCTAGTCTTGTCTTGGTGAAGACATGATTAGTGAAGCTTGGTTAAGTAAATGATCTCAGGTAAATTAAAATATTATTAACACTAATTAAACATGTGTATAAGGTAGATAATATTTTAGAGAAGGTTTCAAGGCCACTTCATGGCTTATTCATTTACATGAAGAGAACTAGTGAAAGGTAGATGCTTGGTAGCATAATGAGGTGAGTAGACTGAGGCATATGAGAAGGTGTGGAAATGGTCAATCATGGTATGAGGTTTTTTAGTATAATATTTAGTTTTATAGTTCATATATAATGGTATGAATGTTATTTTTAAAGACCTAATGTGTTCTACAAGTCAAAAACCTAGAGAGAAAAGTGAGATGGTGACCTATTGAGGCATGAGATTAGTTTTACAAGGTAAGATTAAAAAAGCAAGTATGGATAAATTTTTTAAATTATTTTTCAAGTGTATTAATACTGTATGAGGTCATGGTTTGAATAATAAAGTGTGATATACTATTTTGAGGTCTTTAGAGTATGCAGAGTAAAGGTTTCCAAGCCTGAGAGACATTTTTGTATGCATATTGCATGGTAAGATGATATTTTATTGAGTGATTAAAAATTGTCCTATAAATTATTTCCAAGCATTAGGATTTGGTTTTATGGGCATATTTTTATGAACAAATGTTAAGAATGAAAACCAGTTTCAAACCCTCATAAAAACCTCATAGTGACATGATATGGAAGATCTTGATGGAAATGAATCAGAATGGATTGGATGTAATATTTATATGTTTTTATCATGTATTATACTCTTTCAATTACCTCCAAGTGGCATTGGTTTTTTAGGTGAGTGAGTGGACCCCATAGAATAATGTTTGTTTCTCAAAAATTTATTATAGTAGATAGAGTTGACCAAGTCAAAAAATGCAAATAATTAGATGAAAAAGTTTGATACTTATAATTAATGTTAATTTTGGTTTATTAGTAGTTTATATATTTAAAATATGATAAAATTTTCATGAAATTTGACCTATCACTAAAATTCTAATGGTGCAAATAGTGACAAAAACTAGGCAAAAGTGAGAATGAGAATATGGATATGTTGTCATGGATTATGGATGGATACAAATGTATGGGTTTGTTTTTCAAGAAATATAAAACATTTTCATATTTAATAGAATTTTTTTTAATGATTTTATATATCAAAAAGACTCCTCTCAAACTAACTTGTTTAACATAGTGAGGTTTGTGTATAGTGAAGACATGAGATTGGTATGTAAAGACAAATATTTAAATTTGATCCTATAATATATTTATTTTAATTTTATATGAGGATGTTTTATGATCATATAAACCCATTTTTATTTCATGAAATTTAATCTATAGGTATTATAAGTCATTGTTTTCATGACTATGTTTTGGAGCATTCAGATAATTTTGGGTATGTAAGATGAAGTGATAAGTTTGAGATATTATATCATTAATTAATATATATAGTGAAAATTTTGATGTTTTTGTGATATATATTACCTATAAATTATTTATATAATGTTTAGAGTCAATATAAAAAGCTAAAATATTGAAGCTAAAATGGCTTATCTAGATGTGTAAGGATTGTGAGAGAAAAGGTCAACAAATTGGTCTATAAGACCAATAGTTTTCATTTTAAATTTTGATATATCTAATTCAATATGTTATATAGGTCACATAGGAACTATTAATTTTAATAATATTTCTTTAAGTGTCCCTATAGGATTTGAAAATAGCATTCATTAGGACTGGTTTCTAAGGTGTTTTGATAGACTTGAGTAAGCTTAGGGAAGAGTTATTCTTGAACCATTATATCCTAAGCAGAGCTATAAAAATTATTTGATAATGTTATATATAATAAATTTTATATAATACATTCATATCAAGTTTTTTAAAGTGTGTATACACTTATTTAAGGTTAAATTGCTAACAATTGGGTTCTAAGCAAATTGGTTGTTCTGAGTGATCTTTTTGATGAGGTATTCTTAAATCTTTATAACCTGATAAAAAAGGTCTAATGGAATTTTTGATTCCCTGAGGTAATTAATTTTCCATAAATATGTGTATTTTTCCTATAATGTGTTTCTATAGGTTGTATGAGCTTCATCTTTACAGATAATGTTTTTGAGGTAATTAAACCTAATAGGACATTAAGGCCTAATTGTGCTTTTAAGGTGTGAGCGAATGAATTGTGACTTATTGAGCATATAATAGGTCATTTTAGTTTAAAATTAAGTTTTTAAAATGTTTTATCTCATTGGTTATGTCCATATAGGCTATAAAGTTTCAAGTTTTTTCCATGGAGAGGATAGACCTAATGTATTAGGTCTTTATTAGGCCTAGAATAAGAATGAGGTCTAAATGTGTTTGACCGACCTAATGATGATATTATTTTTATTTTTTACTATCTTTAACATTTAATAAGACATGTTTTTTGATTTAACCTAATGGATTAATGACTTTTTTGACCAATAGAGTATGTGATCAAGTGACTTGTATTTATGCAAAGCCTAATAGGCTTAATTATGTGTGCAATAAAGAAGACACCTATGAGCAAATAAGAGGGTCCATTGTGAATTATTGAGAGTAATTTAATATAATATAAATAATGGATATATAAGATTATGAACATATAATATATTTTATTCATTTTTATATCAAGTTCAATTGACCTAGTAAGCTTATTAAGAGGTATATTGAACGAGGAAGCCTAAGAGGTAGGTTTGAGAGAGATAGAAAAGTGTGAAGAGAAAATGAAGGTGATAATCATAAATTGATTGATAAATAGGTGTCCAAATGTTTTTATTTTTTATATGTGGATGATTTGGTACTGAGTTAACTAGAGGGTTGGTGACTCCTTATAATTTGGTGCCTACTAAAGGCCTAGTTGAGTTGGTGTTTGACTAGTGAGGGGTTGGTGATCCTTGTGGGGTTGGTGAAACACTAAATATTGATTAATTAATTATAGGAATTTATTTCAAGATATGTTTTAATGGTTTTTATCCCCCATGAGGTTTTCCCACATATCTCTTATGTTAAAATGTTGTATGCTTATGTGGATGCTTGTTTATGCATTGGTTGATGTATGTGCTTGAATGATAATTTTAAGGGCACTAATTCACATGCCCCCCTATCAGTAGCTATGATTCCAAAAATTGGTATCCTATGAGGTACCTTTAATAAGGTTTTATATCTTGAAGGTGACATAAGATGGCTAAGCAACTAAGGAAAGAGAATCAAGAGTTGAGATCTATGCTCAAGGTTCTTGAGGATTAGATTTGTACCCTAAAGAGTGGAATGGTCATAATTTCAAAGGAAGATGATAATGATATAAAGAATATTAAGGATCAGTTATAGGATGAAAATTCATGCCTAAAATAAAAAAAATAAAAGGATAAGTAGTATAATATATATCTATATCAACTCTTAGTCAAATTGAGTGAGTTTGAGAAAGAGAAAGAAAAGTTAGATCAAGTCAACAAGGATCTAAACATGAATGGAAACATGAAGAAACCAATAAACAATCCTAATTCAATAAGGTATTAAAATTATTTTCATGGTCATTGTTTTTTTTTGTCATCATTGTAGTCATAGGGCAAGAGATTGTATGAGGAGAAGCATTTGGTCAAAGGGAGATCATAGTCATTATCAAGAAAGAGGTATGAGTGAGGTTGTTTGTTATTATTGTCATAAGGTTGGTCACATTGAAATTTTTTGTACAAATGGAGTTAATAAGTCATAAATATATGATAAGGTCTATAGAGCTCCTAGATTGTATGAAAAAGGTCAAACATTAGTATGGAAGCCTAAGATAGTTGAAATTGATCATGTTGTGTCCAATGTTCAAATAGTTTGGTTTCTATTATAGAGCATGGGTTAGTTGTTAAATGTTTCCAAGAGTTCATGTTATTTTCATATAGTGACAAGGTAGTCAAAGAAAAATAAAATGAGGATGAGGTCATTGAGCCAAAGGTACCTATCAAACCTAAATGGATTCTAAAGAAAGATATCCAACTTCATGACTGCAAAGAGGTCAAGAAAAATTATTTGGACGTCTAGGACTCTCTTGAATTTATGGTATTTTAAGATCCCTATGAATTGGGTTGCTTCTATTAGGTTTCATAGGGGAATTCTTTAGCAAATGGAAGCATGATAAGGTAGTTGTGAGAAGATCACATAGATGACTGCATAGTTATGTTGTTCATTTCATAAAGAGTCATGATATGGTGTGTAAGAGGTAGTTCATTAGTCTATAGGTATGAGAATTTATATTATATATATTTATATGTAATGTATCTCTTTGGAAGTGACTTAGGAGAGAAATATCTTGTCTTGAGTAAGAAATAGGTCCATGAGGTCTAAGTTTATTGGAGGTGTGATTTCAAGAGATGCATTACAAAGTATGTGTATCATGACGTGATCAAACCAAGTCACATTTATAATAGTGTTTGAATATATTATGGACATAAGGGGAGCCAATCATGATCCAAGAGTAGGTGTGTATGAAAAGAAGATATATAGCAGTCATGAAGAAATTTGAGTTATGGATTGGTCTGCAAGACCAATGTGTTCATGAAGATAGTTGGTTGTGATCCTAATCTATGTTAACGATTGGAATTGGTTTCAAGATCTTATTGAAGGTGGTTGACTATGAAAGAATGTGATTTTCTTATATGCATAGTAAGATTGGGTTGAAATTTTTGAGTGTTATTATGAGGGTATCAAGTATAAGAAAAAATTGGGAGTTTTTTGTAAGTTCACATTGTTCATTTTAGTGTTTTTAATATCTGAAGATGCATATGATTATATGAATTCCTATGATGATTTATGCATAATATTAAAGGAGAATTGTTGGGTACTTCTATGAGTTAAGTTTCTATTTGGTTAATCATAGGAATATTTATCTTGTTTGGGGAGAAAACATGTTTCAAGTCCAAGGATTAGATGGTAGTATTTTTAAATATAACCCTTTGTCATTAATGTCAAAGGTGGGGAAATACAATAATGGGAGAAAGACTAGATTGGGAGAAAGATCTAGCTCGGGGAGATCTTTAGTATTAGAGTGTTTTCCATCAATGACAAAGGGGAAGATTATTGAGGTAAGTTCTTATTTTTGTGATGAGATATTGATGTTTTAATTTATGTAAAAGGTAATTAAGTGTCATTGATGTCTTATAGGTGTTCTTGTGAAGATTCATGGTAAGTGATCATGATAGCTTAAACATGATCTAGTAAGTCCTTGAGTTATGCATAAGATCTTGGCACAATGTTGTGATGTGACAAGATCATGAGTAGTGTTTCTTTTTATTTCTATAAGAGATCATAAGAAAGATAAATTTTATTATGTTTAATTTCTTAATGTGATAGTTTCATTGTTGACCAAGTTCATAAAAAAGCAAGTCTTTGTGGACAAGGTGTTTTGTGAAGCCTAGTCTTGTCTTGGTGAAGGCATGATTAGTGAAGCTTGGTAAATTAAGTGAGATCAGGTAAGTGAAAATATGTTTGACACTGAATAAACATGTGTAAAATTTATATAATCGTTAAAAGGAGGTTTCAAGGCCAATTCATGTCTTTTTCATTTGTATACAGAGAACTAGTGAGAAGGTAGAGGCTTGGTAACATAGTGAGGTGAGTAGACTGAGGCTTATGAGAAGGTGTATGGTTGTGGTTGAGCATGGTATGAGGTTTTTTGGTATAAGAGTGATTTTTATAGTTCATATATAGTGGCATGAAGGTCAATTTCAAAGTCCTAATGTGTCTTATAGGTCAAAAACCTAGAGAGAAAAGTGAGAGATGGTGACATATTGAGGCATGAGATCAATTTTCCAAGAAAATATTTAAAATGTGAGTATGGATAAATTTTTTACATGTTATTTAAAGTTAATTCATGTTTTATTAGGTTATGGTTTGAGTAAGAAAGTGTGAAATATTATTTTGAGGTTTTTAGAATATGCAGAGTAAAGGTTTCCAAGCTTAAGAGACATTTTTGATGTTTTTTGGAAATTTTTACTATTACATGGGAATGTAATCTCTTAGGGAGATATTTAAAATGGTATTATTAATAATTTACAAGCATTAGGAGTTGGTTTTAGAGGTAGAGTTGTATAAACAAACATTAAGAATGAAAACTAGTCTACAACCCTCATAGTGACCTAATATGGAATATCTTGATGTAAATGACTCAAAATGGATTTGATGACCTATTTTTATGTTTATGTAATGGATTTTAATATTAAAATTACATAAATATGTAATTTTTTTGTTAGGTGAGTGAGTGGACCCCACAAAATAGTGCTTATTTCTCAAAAATTTGGTATAGTAGACAAAGTTAACCAAGTCAATGAATGAAAATCATTAGAGGAAAAAGTTTGATAATTTTAATTCATGTTAATGGTTATTTTTTATAATTTTTTATAATTTAAATATGATAAAATATTCATGTATTTTGACCTATCATTAAAAATTTCAATAGTGTAGATAGTGAGAAAAATAGGCAAAAGTGAGAATGAGAATAGGGATATGTTATCATGGATTAGGGATGGATCAAAATGTATGGGGTTGTGTTTAAACATATAAAACACATATAAATATTTAATATATAATTTTTAAATTATTTTATATATCAAAAATATTTCTCTCAAACTGACTTGTTTAACACAGTGAGGTCTGTGTATAGTGAAGACATGAGATTGGTATGTAAATACCAATATTTATACTTGATACTATAATATAGTTGTTGTAATGTTATCTATATATGTTTAAATATAATATAAACCACTTTTAATTTTATTAAATTGAATCTATAGGTGTTCTAAGTCATTGTTTCCATGACTATGTTTTGGAGCATTCAGGTAGTTTTGACTGTGTAAAATGAAGTGATGAGTTCGAGACATTATATCATAAGTTAATGTATCCAGTGTACATGTTGATGTTTTTTTGGATATATATGACCTATAAATTATTTATATAATTTTTATAGTTAGTATAATAAGTTAAAATATGGAATCCAAAATGGCTTTTCTGGCTATGTACGAATTATGGGAGAAAAGGTCAATAGATTTATTTGTAAGACCAATAGTTTCCACTATAAGTTTTGATATATAAAATATAAGATGTTATATATTTCATATATTAACTATTAATGTGCATAATATTTCTTTTAAATTTCCCTATAGGAGTTAAAAACAACATTCATTAGGACTAGTATCTAAGGTGTTTTGATAGACTTGAGGAAATTGAGTGAAGAGTTGTTCCTCAAAAAATATATCCTAAGAAGATATATACCAATTATGTGGTGATGCTATATATATTACATGGGATATTATAAATTTATATCAATTGTTTTAAATTTATTATACTAGTGTTTGAGGTCAAATTTCTAATGATTGGGTTAAGAGTAAATTGGCAATTCTAAGTGAGCTTTCTGATGAGGTGTTATTGAGTCTTTAGAGCTTGATAAAAAATGTATAATGGATTTTTTTATGAACCTATGGTCATTAATTTTCCATACATATTTTTATTTTTCCTATAATGTGTTTCTATAGGTTTTACAAACTTCATCTTTATAGACAATGTTTTTGAGGTAATTAGGCCTAATAGGACTTTAAGGCCTAATTGTGATTTCAAGTGTGAGCAAAGAAATTATGAATTATTGATCATAAATGGAGGAATTTTAAGCTTCTAATTTATTTTTTAAATTTTTTTATTTAATTGGTTAGGGATATTTTGGCTATAGAGGTTCAAGTTATTCCATGGAGAGGATAGAGCTAACGCATTAGGTCTCTATTAGGCCTAGAAGAAGAATGAGGTCTAAATGTGTTTGACTAACCTAATAGTGATCTTATTTTGATTTATTACTATGTGTAACATTTCCTAGGACATTTTTATTTATTTAACCTGATGGATTCATGTCTTGTCTGACCAAAAGAGTATGTGAGCAAGTTACTTTTACTAATATAAGGCCTAATAGGAATAATTACAAGTGCAATAGAGAAGACACCTATGACCAAATAAGAAGGAATATTGTGAAGGAGTATGAGTAATTTAATACCATAAAAATATGTTAGATTTAATATGATGATCATTTAATAGAGTTTTTCTATATGGATATCAAGGTCAGTTGACCTAATAAGCCTAGTAAGAGGCATATTGAGCGAGAAAGCCTAAGAGGCAGGTTTGAGAGAAATAGAAGAGTGTGAAGAGAAAAATAAAGGTGATAATAATTATTTGAGTGATAGATAGGTGTATAAAGGTGATTACAGGTTTTAGGTGGTTGATTTGGTGTTGAGTCACCTAGGGGGTTGGTACCTCCTTACAAGTTGGTGCTTGTTAAAGGCCTAGCTGAGTTGGTGCTTATCTAGTGAGGGGTTGGTTTTCCTTGTGGGGTTGGTGCCTCACTAAATATTTATTAATTTATTATATTACTATAGTCAAAGATATGTTTCATTATGTTTTATTCCCCATGGAGTTTTCCCATAAATATCTTATGTTCATCTATTGTATGCTTATGTCGATGCTTGTTTATGCATTGATTGATGTTTGTGTTTAAATGAATGATTAATGAATGATAGGTGAAATTGAATGAGTATTTTAAGGTCATTGATTCACCCCCACCCCCATTATTATTTTTTATTCCAATAATTGGTATTAGATTAGGTCCCTTGGATAAGGCTTGATAACTTGAAGGTGATCATAAAAGCACAAGATAGCTAAGCAACTAAGGAAAGAGAGTCAAGAGTGGAGATATATTGTCAAGGTTATTAAGGATTAGGTTTGTACCTTGAAGAGTGATATGGTCATTATGTCCAAATAATATGAGAAGGATATTAAGGATCTTAAGGATTAGTTAGAGGATGCAAATGCATGCCTAAAATAAAAAAAATAAAACGATAAGTAATAAAAGATAGATTTGGATCAACTCTTAATCAAATTGAGCAAGTTTGAGAAAGATAAAGAAAAGTTAGATCATTTCAAGAAGGATAAAAACATGAAGGAAAACATTAAGAAACCAATTAGGCATCCCAACATAATAAAGTATTCAAATTATTTTCATGTCCATTATTTTATTTGTCATCATTTTGGTCATAGGGAAAGAGATTGTATGAGGAGAAGAATTTGGTCAAAAGGAGATCATAGTCATCATCAAGCAAGAGGTATGAATGAGTTTATTTGTTATTTTTATCATAAGGTTGGTCACATTAAAATATTTTATCCAAATGGAGTTAATAGGTCATCAAGATATGGCAATGGATATGGAGATCCTAGATTATATGAGAAAGGTCAAACATTAGCATGGAAGCCTGAGATAGTTAAAACTAATAATGTTGTGTCTAAGGTTAAGATGGATTGGTTACCATTGTATATTATGGGTCAATTGTTGAAGGTTTCCAAGAGTTTCTATTATCTTCATATAGTGACAAGGAAGTCAAATAAAAGGAAAAAAGAGGATGAGGTCCTTGATCCAAAGGTACATATCAAACCTAAATGGACTCTAAGGAAATATAGTTAGCTTCATGATTGAAAATAGGTTAAGAAAAGTGGTTTGGAGATCTAAAAATCTCAAAAATTTATGGTTTTTTAAGATCCTTATCAATTGGGGTGGTTCTATTAGGCTTCATAGAGGCATTATTTAGCAAATCGAAACATGACAAGGCAGTTGTGAGAAGATCAAATAGATGACTACAAAGTTGTGTTGTTCAGTTCATGAGGAGTCATGATATGGTGTGAAAGAGGTAGTTACTTAGTATATAGGTATGAACATTTCTATTATATATCTTTGTATGTAATGTATCTCTTTGGAAATGACTTAGGAGAGAAGTATCTTTTCTTGAGTAAAAAAGAGGTCCATGAGGGCTAATCATGTTGGAGGTGCGATTGCAAGAGATGGGTTACAAAGTATTTGTATGATGACTTCATCAAATCAAGTCACATTCATAATAGTGTCTAAATATATCATGGAGATAAGGGGAGCCAATCATGCTCAAAAAGGAGGTCTGTATGTCAAGAAGATTTGTAGCAGTCATGAAGAAATTTGAGTTATGGATTAGTCTACAGGACCAATGTGTTCATGAAGATAGTTCATTATGAGCCTGATTTATGTTGAGGTTTAGAATTGGTTTAAAAATATTGTTGAATGTGGTTGATTTTGAAAGAATGAGATTTTATTATATGCATAGTAATATTGTCTTGAAGTTTTTAAGTGTTATTATGAGGGTATCAAGTATAAGAATAAAGGGGGAGTTTTTTTTATGTTCACATTGTTCATTTCAGTGTTTATAATATTTGAAGATGCCTCTAAGTATATTAAGGCCTATGATTATCAATGCATAATCTTAATGGGAACATGTTTGGGTACTTTTATGAGTTGAATTCTTTTTTGGTTGATTAGAGGAAGATTGATCTTGTTTGGGGAGTAAGCATGTTTCAGGTCTAAGGATCAGATGGTAGTATTTTTAGAGATAAGCCTTCATCATTAATGTCAAAGGGGGGAGAAATACCAAACTACAAAAAATAATAGATTGGTAGAAAGACCTAGCTTGGGGATATTTGTTGTATTAGAGTGTTTTCCATCAGTGACAAAGGGGAAGATTATTGAGGTATGTTCCTATTATTGTGTCGAGTTATTGATTTTTTTCATTTATTTCAAAGGTATTTAAGGGCCATTTATGTCCCAAAGGTACTCTTATGAATATTCATGGTAATTTATCATCATGGATTAAGCATGATCTAGTAATTTTGTTTTAATAGGGTCATTGTTTACCAAGTCCATAAGAAAGCAAGTTTGTGGATAAGGTGTTTTATGAAGCCTAGTCTTGTCTTGGTAAAGGCATGATTCGTGAAGCTTGGTGAAGTAAGGGAGCTCAAGTAATTTAAAATATTTTTTAAATTTATTGAAAATTTGTACAAGTTAAATAATATTTTATAGGAAGTTTCAAGGCCATTTCATGGATTATTCATTTGCAAGAAGAGAACTAGTGAGAAGGTAGAGGCTTGGTAGCATAGTGAGGTGAGTAGACTAAGGCTTATGAAAAGGTGTGTGGTAGTGTTTGAGTATGGTATGAGGTTTTTTGTTATAAGAGTGAGTTTTAGATTGCATTTATAGGGGCACAAATTTTAGTTTCAAAGACCTAATGTGTCTTACAGGTGAAGAACCTAGTGAGCAAAGTGAGAGATTGTGACCTATTGAGGCATGAGATCAATTTTCCAAGGAAATATTGTAAATTTTATTATGGATAAATGTTTTACATGTTGTTTCAAGTTTACTAATATTGTATGAGGTCATGGTTTGAATAATAAAACATGAATTACTATTTTGAGGTCTTTAGAGTATGCAGAGTTAAATATTCCAAGCCTAAGAGACATTTTTTATGCTTGTTGGAATGTGTGACTATTTCATGGGAAGATGAGATCTTAAGGAGAGATGTAAAATTTTCCTATAAATTATTTCCAATCATTAGGATTTTTTTTTATGGGTATATTTTTATGAACAAATGTTAAGAATGAAAACTGGTCTAAAACCCTCATAGTGACCTGATATGGAATATCTTGATGTAAATGACTAAGAATGGATTGGATGACATAGTTTGATGTTTGGATCATGTATTAAACTATTCCATGTACCTCTAGGTGGAATTATTTTATTAAGTGAGTGAGTGGACCCCATAGAATATTGTTTATTTCTCAAAGCATTGGTATAAAAGGTAGAATTAACTAAGTCAAAGAACAAAAATCATTGGAGGAAAAATTTTGAGACTTTAAATTTATTTTCATGGTGGTTTATGAGTATTTTATAGACTTAAAATAAGCTAAACCAGTCATGGAAGTTGATCTATCACTAAAATGTCTGAAAATGCAGATAGTGAGAAAAACTAGGTAGAACTAAGAATGAGAATAGGTATATGTTGTCATGGATTAGGGATGCATAAAAATGGATGGGTTTTTTTTTTTAAATACCTATAACACATTTTAATATTGGATATAATTTTTTCAAATTATTTTATATATCAAAAATATTTCTCTCAAACTAACTTGTCTAACACAGTGAGGTCTGTGTACAGTGAAGACATGAGATTGGTCTGTAAAGACCAATATTGATATTTAATCCTATAATATATTTGTTATAATTTTATTTTTATGATCATATAAACCCATTATAATTTAATTAAATTTATTCTATAGGTGTTCTATGTCATTATTTCCATGACTATGTTTTGGAGCATTTAGGTAGTTCTAGGTTTACAAGATGAAGTGATGAGTTTGAGATGTTATACCATGATTTAAAGTATATATTTAACATTTTTATGTTTATATATATATATATATATATATATATATATATATATATATATATATATATATATATGTACTATAAATTATTTATATAAGGTTTACATTTAGTATAATAAGTTGAAATATGGAAGCCAGAATGGCTTATCTAGCTGTGTAAGGATTGTGATAGAAAAGGTCAACAGATTGGTCTTTAAGACCAATATTTTCCATGATAAATTGTCATATATCTGATTTAATATGTTATATATGTAACATATTAACTATTAATTTTCATAATGTCTTTTAATTGTCCATATAGGAGTTGAAAACAACATTCATCATGATTGGTTTATAAGGTGTTTTGATAGACTTGAGTAAGTTGAGTGAAGAGTTGTTCCTGAACCATTATATCATGAGAAAAGATATAAAAATAATGTGATGATTTTATATATATACCATGTGATATTTTACATTAATTTTTAGTGTTATAAAGTTCCTATAGTGTATTTTGAAGTCAAATTTCTAATGACTAGGTTCTGAGCAAATTAGCAGTTCTGAGTGAGATTTTTGATGAGGTGTTCTTGAGTATTTGGATCCTAATATAAAATTTATAATGGGATTTTTTATGAACCTTATTTCATTAAGTTTCCATACATATTTTAATTGTTCATATAATGTGTTTCTATAGGTTGTATGGTCTTCATCTTTGTAGACAATGTTTTTGAGGTAATCAAGCCTAATTGTGATTTCAAGGTGTGAGAGAAGGACATGTGAATTATTGAGAATTTATGATGTAATTTAAGGTTTCCAATTATTTTTTTTTAATTTTTTATTTCATTGGTAGGGTCCATTTTGTCTATATAGGTTCGAGTTTTTTTGTTGAGAGGATAAACCTAATGCATTAGGTCTCTATTAGGCTTAAAAGAAGAATGGGGTCAAAATGTGATTGAAAAACATAATGGTTATATTATTTTTTGTTATTCATATGTTTAATGTGTACTAATAAATCTTTTTTTATTTAAATTTATTGATTAATGTCTTGTCTGACCAAGAGAGTATGTGAGCAAGTGACTTGTATTTATACAAGGCATAATAGGCATAATTATGTGTGCATTAGAGAAGACACCTATGAGAAAATAAGAGGGTAGATTTTGAAGGATTATTAGGACTTTAAGAAAATTATAATATAGGATAGAGACTATTATTAACATATAATATATTTTTTCATGTGGATATCAAGTTTAGCTGACCTAATAAGCCTAGTAAGAGTCATATTGAGTGAGGAAGCCTAAGTGACAAGTTTGAGAGAGATAAAAGATTGTGAAGAGAAAATTAAGGTGATAATAATTAGTTGAGTGACAAATATGTGTCTAAATGTGATCATAGGTTCCATGTGGTCGATTTTTTTCTAACCTAGGGGTTGGTGCCTCTTTGTAAGTTGGTGCTTACTAAAGACCTAGTTGAGTTGGTACTTGACTAGTGAGGGGTTGGTACTCCTTATGGGGTTGGTGCATCACTAAATATTTATTAATTGCTTGTAATAATTCATCCCAAGATATTTTCAACGATTTTGATCTCCCATGATGGTTTCCCACATATCTCTTGTGTTCATATTTTATATTCTTATGTGGATGCTTGTTTATGCATTGGTTGATGTATGTGTTTGAATAAATGCTTCATTAATGATAAGTGAAATTGATTGATTATTTTAAGGGCACTAATTCACCCCCCTTGCCCCTCTCAATATCTATTCCTCCAAAAATTATAAAACTATATAATTATCTCTCCTTGACTTTATAGACCTTATTCACATGTCTAATGCACTTTACTTCATAGACTTGTAGGTATTCAAAATGCCTAATCTAAGACAAGTGCCTTTTTGGTTTTGATAATTATTATTATAAACCCCTTTATATTTATCTATCCTATAATAACATTTTACTCTTATCCATTCATTCACATAAACCCCCATAGTTTTTATGCACTATATTTTCTCTCCATACATTGGAAAGGTAGTTGTAGTTACTTAAGCATGTGTGTACCTGATCATTAGAGTTTTTGGGTTGTATTTGAATTTTTAGAATTCTATATAAGTCAATAGGAAATTAAAATACTCTTAAATCACGTTAATAACTTATTTAACACCTTTTAACCTTTTCAAATTATTTTAAAACAACATATATCATGAGCACACACCTTTTTCTTTGCATTTATTTAATACAGGGTTGTAGGTGAAAGTTTGGGTTTGCCAAGATTTGATTAATTTATCCTTTTAGACCCAAACTCTTCATATATATATATATATATATATATATATATATATATATATATATATATATATATATACCTTCCTTATTTCCAACATTTTCATATATCTTTCTTACTCATTTTTACCTCAAATATTCCAAATGCATCTTCCTTCTTCATGCTTAAAGGTGACTTGAAACACTCAAGTTGGGTTGTAGGTGTAATTTTAGATTATTTTATGTGTTAGCTTTGAGATATAACACTCTCAACTATTCATGGGAAATTTAAGTTTGAAACTCATCTAAACCCCTTTTACATTCAAACTTAACTCTCTACAACCTTGTTATCCATTTCCTGATATAAGTCATAAATGTATAACATCTTGCTCTACCTATAGGTTCTTGAGTGGGTTTAAAACTAAGAATATCTCCAACCTAAGGGTTATTCTATTTATCAATGTTGAAAATTTTCCATGTAACTCATATTCATGACTCCATTTACTTATCCATTAACACCAAAACTTAGTCTTCATGTGAAACCTTGCATCTCCCTTCCATGCACTCACACAGTCTTGTAGATGTACCTTGGTTATATTGGTCTTAACTATAGGTTTTTATTTAAGGTAACCTACCTTATTGAAAAACTTAATCACCCTTCATTAGAGGCAAGTTTTCCTTCTTGTGTTAAAAATTATTCTCAATACCCTCATACCTATTAATGGATTTCAATAAACTTCTTCTTTGGCTTGGTATATATTCCACCTCTAATGCCTATCTTTCTCATGACTAATTTCTTATAACTTTTATCACAAGTTTATATTTGGCATTTGTGTGATCTAACTAGTGCTAGAAGTTGAATTATATTCCTTAACTTCTCTATAAACCCTTCACTATAAAATTAACCTCCACCTCATGTTTGATAGGCCTATAGGGATATGCCATTAAGATATTTTTACTAAATTCTAAAAAGGTTTAAGGTCTCAAATCAAACCACTGAGTACTTCAAATATCCTTGTTATAATGCTAAGAGCTTATTAATTCTCTTTTGAATCTTTGTAACCTCTATAATGATCTTGCATCCATTCTCTTTGACCTACCACCTATAGGTATTATAGACTCTTTACCTCCTAAATACACTTTATTACCATATGATAACACTATGATATTTAGAAATAATTAAATATATCTCTAGATTATCTAGGTCTTATATGTATATCCTTAAACTTTCCATAGTCTGCCTCAAAGTCTCAACATTAGAAACTTACTAGTCTACCTCAAGGTGGTTTTGAATATTAGTCTTTGATATCATCACCTCCATTGACATTGGGCCTTGAAGTGTTAGAAAATTATATCACCCATATATTTGGATCTTCAAATTCTCACTTTAGATGCACATTTTAATCAGCAATGCAAACCTATAGGTTTACATCCTAATAATTTAGGATTTCTCTAGTATCATCCTTACATTGATTTAAAAATTTATTATGATTTAAATACCCTCATTCATCCTTAAATCATGTAGAATAATGTTGTTTAATTCACTTTATTATGCATACAGTTTTAAATACACAGTCTTCAAGGTGAGCATGAATGTCATTGGAGGAATTATATATAAGGTATTATATTATTGGAGATACTTGACTAGAAAAATATTATTAAACATTCAAACATACCTTATATGTACTGAAACCCTAAGTAAAACCCTCAAAAAATGAAGAATAATGATAGTCAACTTGAAATATATGCAAAAATGAAGCTTTTTGCCAGATTGGGCTCACACATGCCAAATAGGTTTGGATAAACTTTTGAGATGATTTCATAGACCTTAAACATCACAATAAATTTTAATTATGCATTCAATTTGTTTCAAACTTGTATTTCAAATAATAAAATGAGCCTATGGTGTTAACTAGCTCATTCAAACTACCCTACCTTCTTAACAATTGTTCATAAAAAAGATAGTTTAAATCTAACAACAAACTACATAAATTTAAAGCTCACTATTACCCCCTCCTCTTCAAAAAAATTTAGGACCCTACTCTCTCTCCTCTAACTGTAATGAGTATTTTAAATCTGACCTTGTGAGCTTGTGAAGAGGGTGATGAAGGAGAAGAAGCATGTTTGTAAATTTTATGACATATAAGAGATTTAAACTCATGGATAGGACTTTTATAAGACCAAGATACACCTTTAAGTAATTTTCACCTACAAGTGACCACCCCAAGTCTATACAAACTCTTAAAATTACCTTCTTTGGAGTAAAAACTGAACTATTTTGACATGTAGACCATTATTCTGACTTCCTTATGACATTATTAAATTATAAACTCATTTTAAATCATTTAAAAGTTAAATTTTACATGTATTATATCTTTACCAACATGGAAATAGACTTGAATCCATTATAAACATCTCTAAGTATAAAGAAAGCTAATATATGTTAGATGACCTCATGTAGAGAAAATATATCAATCCATGACCTTATAATAATTTGAATGACTTATTCACCATATATTTTAATTCTCCATGTAATAAAATCACCTTGATAAGGCTTATTTTTGTTATAATTGAAACCTAGGTTTCTCCAAAAACCTTAAACTTTGCTAAAATATTTTAATTTCATCAAATAAGACTTAGAAAGCCTCAAACCAAGTGATCAAATGAAAGTATTGACTTTATGTACTATGTACCATATTGACAGATCATTACATACCCCTAATACCCACTATAATAACTCTAAAGTCATTATAATTCCTAGCAAAGATATTATTATAAACAATGCTAACAAAACCTTACAAAGACCACTTAAAGACTATCAAAACAAGATTAAACTTATGAAAAAGGTTATAAAACCATGAAAATAATTTTTTTAAATTATAGTAATAATGATTTGATTTATGAGTTCAAACTTGTCAATAGTAATGAAATGGCCAACCTTGATCAATTTATCAATTACCACTAGAATGGTATCATGTTTGATGTAATATTTAGGCATCCCCAAAATAAAATCGAGTGAGATTATAGGCCACTTATCTTTTGGTACTTCATGAGGATAAAAAATACCTCTAGGGTGGCAATGATAATATTTAACTCATTGTAATTCTAATCACTTAACAATAAATTAATCTATGTCATGTTTAATTACAAGCTAAAAATAGTATCTTTTTAGCTTATGTGTCATCTTCATGACACTCAAAAGAGCATAGTGAGGTGATGTATGCACTTAAAAACATGAATTTTTCAATTCCTAAAATTTAGGAACAAAAAATTTGTTTAGTACCTAATAAGGACATCATTTTCAATATAAAAAACATTAAATGAATTTGAAACAATATTCTCAGCCAATATTGCTCTTATCTCTTTGTAGTATACATCATAAAGTTGTTTTAACACATTATTTATGAAATTAGACTGGATTAAAGATGTGGAAGTTAGGTATGTGTGTCAATTTAGTGAATCAACAACATGAACATTCTTACCTTGACATAGGAAATATCCATGTTAAAATTACTTACAAATTCCATCCATCTGTGCTAGTGTGTATTCAAGTCATCTTGTGAAAATAAGTGATATTATTTCACCTTGAAATGTTTTCTTAATAGGAAATTTTTTCATTGTTTCAAAGCATGAACTATGGCATTAAGATCCATGTCATACATAGTATATTTATTTTCATGATCCTTGAGATTTTATGACTTGTAAGCCACCACTTTTCTATCTTAGTTTATAATTCCACCAAAACCTTCCTTGGAAACATCTACCCAAACCTCAAAATTATCTTTTGGGTCAAGAATGATAAGTATATGTGTTGTAGTCAATAAATCCTTAATATTTTTAAATGCCTCTTCACAGAGGGTGTCCACAAAAATTTATTATCTTTAAACTATAATGAAGTGATTAGATTAGATGTGATAGAAACAAATTCCACAAACCTATGGTAATAGCTAGCTAAGACCATAAAACTACCAGCTTCATGTACATTATAGGAGCAATCCACTCTTGTACTAGCTTGATATTTTCCATATCTATATCAATAACATCTTTAGATATGATATGACCTGACTAATTAATTTTAGACTCAACAAATTTAGATAGGTTTTTATATAGTTTGTGTTACCTTAGTCTTTGTAGGACTAGCCTTAAGTGATGTTCATGTTCAACAATGTTTTTAGAATAAATCATATTATCATTTGAGAAAACCAACACAAAGCTATCCAAGAAATCCCTAAAAAAATTGCATTAAATCATAAATACATTCAATGTATTTCTTAAGCTAAATGTCATAATAGAAAACCCATAATTTCCATATCTATTTTATAAAGTAGTCTTATGAAAATATTCCTTCTTGATTCTTAGCTAGTGATATCCTAATCTCAAATTAATATTGGATAATATATTTACTCCATTCATTTTATCAAACATATTGTCTATCATTAGCAAAGGATAATGTTTCTTTATCACAAACCATCTGATAGTGCCCACACAACCTCAAGGTTTTATCCTTCTTTACAAAGGCAACTAGAGTACCCCAAGGAGATACACTTTGTCTAATACTTTTATTTTCCAAAATTTCTTGTAACTAAAATTTAATTCCTAAAAATCTACCACATTCATCCTATAAGTATCCTTGGAATTAGGTGTAGCCCCCAAAATAATTTTTATAGATAAATTTCATTCTCATTTAGGAGGAAGTCTAGGTAGCTTTCTAGGAAATAGATCAATAAATTCTATAAGGAAAGGAAAATATATATAGGTTGGTTCCTTATCTTTAGAAAATTCCTCCATTTGGACTCCATACAACTGAAAACCCTTACAAATATCCTTTTTAAGTTACATGGTTGAAATTATCTTACGTGTTTTCATATTTTAAATGCCTTACACTACTATGATTCTATCAAAATCATTTATGTATTGCACCATTTTTTAAAATTAAAATAGTATTAATTATTATAGTTGCAACTAGTCCATACCCAAAATGAGATCATAACACCTAAGGAAGTTAAAAATATATTTAAATTAGTCTTAAAAACACCTAAATCCATCTTAGCTTGTTTTAAACATTCATCGATTGGTACCCTTTTTCCTATACTAAAATCGATCTCCCAACCTTCTCTAACTGACACAAGTTTTAATTTACACTTATTTTCTATAATAGGTGAAGTAAATTTATCCATAGCATTGAAATCAATTAGAACTGACACATTAAGACCTGATATAGTACCTTTGGTTTTTATTGGTGTAGCTTGGAAATCAAAATTATAATTTTTAATTGTTATATACACCCTATGGTTGACATATTATCCAAGTTTTAGCTTTGGATAATCCTTTTGGTGGTGGTTTTCACCACATTCCTATAACTATACAATTCTTAGTGGTTAAATAGGAATAGTGTTATCTCTTGTGGATGGTTAATGTTTGTTGATTTGTGTCTAATTTCTGCCATTTAACCCTAATTTTGGCAAATTCAAGGCTTTAAAATTCTTACTTTTCCTTGCAACTTACCAAATCCACTACTCCTTTTATAATTTTAGTTTTTATTTTATTTATTAAAAATATTCGGAGAGTAAAATATCCTTTTATCTTTATTTTGCTTCCTATTCATATTAAGGTCATGTCTCACTTTCTATTGAGACTTTTCATTCTCTTTTACCCTATGGGTAGACTCAATGGTAGCCACCAATGTTTTCATATTTATCATATTGATGTCATGCATCAATATTTCTTTCAATACAAGTTTAAACTTGGTCACATTGGTCTCTCTATCATGCATATAATTTAAATGATACATTAGACTCAAAAAATATTTTTATATTTAGTGACTAACATATTTTCTTATTTTAGTAACTAAAAATAAATGATTTTTTGTTCTTTAAAATTAGCACTTAAGTACCTCTTATATAAATATATATTAAAAATATTTCTAAAATTAGGTTCATAAGTTGGTACCCCTCCAAGACATAGAGATGATTTCTTCATAAGGAAATAACACCAGCCAACTAATAGGTTACCACCCTAGCTTTCACATTAAAGGGAATATTAAATAGATTAAATTACTTCTATAGGTGTATAAGCCAATCATCAACTACATCACCAAATTATTCAATCAAAAAGGTAGGTGGAGGAAGACTCTTAATATCTTTAAAACTTTGGTCTACCATTATAAGGGTAGATCTTGGATCACTTTATCCTCCCATTGTTCATTTTCCAACACATGAAATCATTATTGAGGAGCACCCTCAAGGTTATTGAGTATGTATTCCTAAATTTGAAGTTTACCTTAAATGGAATTTAAGGTTCTCAATATCTCATTTAATATGTCTTCATGCTTTTATATTATGTTACCTCTAGCTACATTAGCATTTGGACTTCATTGTTGATATCCACAATATTAATTGGAGGTGTGGCAACTCTATTTTTATTGAATTTGGGAGCACCATGACCTCTACCTATTTTAGGATTTATATTACCTTGATTGGTATTTACATTGGAATTCCTCTTGGTCTTGTTTTAACCATCTTGAGGAGTCAAAAAACATTAAATATTAAGGTAGGATATAGTTTTCAAAACATTTCCCACAATTTCCCTAGATTATAAACTTGGCTCTAATAACAATGTAATTAACCCAAAAAAATTAAATAGAGTCAATCAAAAAGTGTTTTATCACACTAAATGTATTGAAAGACACAACAAGTCTATGATAAAATTTAGACAATATCTTAGCCAAAGACCATAAAAAAGTTTGAAAAATGCAACTTTTTTAAGATTATGTCTTATTGAGTGGACCTTATAAGAAAGTGTTTAACCCCCTTGAAGTATATTAAACTCAAAATTTATCAGTGTACTTTTTTACCATTATAAATTCTGACTTCAATACATTTCCATGAGTCATTTTTCCCATAAGACCAACTTAACAAGACTCAAACTTAAATGATTTAATATCTCATAAAAAATAGTTAAAGTTAATTAAGGTAAAGGAAATATCTAACTCAAATATGCTAAGTACAAATATAACATTACTTGAAAATAATAAACCTCAACTTGATAGATAAGTACAGTATTAAGTTTTTTGTACCAATAATTATTACAAGCAATGCTTCATATCCTTATTTTTAGTTTAATTTCAAGCACATTTTCTTTGATACTAAGTTAAGATGGTAAGTCTATTATTTTTTTTTTTTGGGGAAACTGGGGTTTAGTTCCTAAACAATAAAGGGGATGGATTAAAGGGTAAAATATAATCAAATGTAGTAAAACATAGATTTATATAAATTTGATCAAATTAATTACATGGGGAAAAGAAATGACTTGACTAAAAAAATAGGCTAAGACGGTTGATCCAAAAACTAAAAACTATTATGCATAACTAGGAAGATGTCAAAAACCTAAATCTAGCTTTCGTTTAGTGAAAGGAAAGGAGCACCAAAAAGTGGACACTTTGGCATATGGTACTATAGTCTAGTTTTAGTGTTGTTATCCAAATCAATTTCTAGTTCTTGATTCTAATACTGGTCTAGTTCTTAGGTCCTATAGGTGTCTTTATTTCTCTGTGATCGCTTATAAGTGCCATTTTATAACTTATTTTCTTCTCAAACCCTAGGTCCATTTACACACATGAGACAACAAACATATCAAAAGTAAAAGGGAAAAAATTAGGTTAGGGGAAGTATGATCACATGATCTATAACCCCTACCATCCTAATCATTGCCTACATTAAACCTCAAGCTAAGGCCTCATATCAAATGTATTTGTCCCTTAGGGAACGTACATAATCAATGTGCATGGTATATGCAAGAAAAATTTTCCCCTAGGCCCTTCCTCGATCAAGCATGCAAATCTATGTGTGATGCAAAATTATGATCTATACTATTGACTAATTTTTAATTACTTAGTGTGCCAAAGTAGTAAGTGATAGATATAAAATGCCTTGTGAATTCCTTTATAGAGGAGACTCTTTATTTTGTATTTGGGAGCTTTATTCATGTCAAATAACATAAATAAGGTAAACAAAACTTAAGGGAGGGGATAAAAAGGGTTAAGGACTTGTTAAGTGAAGATAAATGACCATTGGAACTCAAAAGGCAAATTGATAGGAGCACTAAAAATGGGACACTTCAATGTCTGATGTTGTAGTCCAATTTTGGCAATCCTATCCTATATGCTCAAGACCTAAGGGAATATGATTAGCATGGGGAATACTATATATTTAAGGTGGAATCATTGGTCAAAAGGTCTTAGATGACTAGTAATGGGCAAATACATGACAAAATCAAGAAATAAAACTAAGATAAGCAAAAACAAAGACATGGTTAGTGTGAACAAGGCTCATATTCTCCTATTAAAGTCTCCTATGAAAAAGACTATGAAAAGGCATGATATGTGTTGTTGCTTGAAAAATTTAGGGTGTATACATTTGTCCCCCTTTCATTCTAGTGATGCAATAAAATTAAATACTATAGTAAAATAAATAAGAAGAAAATGCATACCTAAAATTAGCTATGTGGAGGTGAATGTGCTGCAAGGATTCAACTCACTTTCTAGTTAGGGAAGTGAATGGAGAGATAAATAGTTCTTTGATAGAGAAAGAATCCATGGAGTGGATTCCCCTATACTAAATCTAAATGTGGAATCCATGTGTCATGGAGAAGGAGGGTAATGTTTGTCCCTATGTTGAATCTGACTAAAGATGAGGAATGCTCAAAGGCCCAAAACCAATGTTTGTCCTCTATCCCACATAAACTCATGTAATCTAGAATGTGTATAAAAATTTATGTGTTATGAAGAGAAAAATATATCATGCCCCCACTCTAAATATCTGAACTAGAACTAAGAAATGCTTGGAGGCCCAAAACCAAAGTCTATCCTCTATCTCACACAAACTCATGTAGTCTATATTTGAGTAATACAATGGACCAACCACTATAGACAGCTATGTGGTCTAACTTGGTGACAACCTGGGTATAGTTTGGTGTAATATAAAACTCTGGTTAATGTGCAAGAAGAGAATGGCATGTCTTGTAATTCCATCTTTATAATCTTGAGTGATGAAGAACATGAACATTTTTTCCATGCCTCCAAATCTAGTATGTGAGTGATGCATCTATGTAATTTAGTAATTTGTATAACCACATCTGATATGATGTATCTTTCCATTCCATATGTGCAAAATTAGAGACCCAAAACATTATGCTCTGCACTATGTCTATAGTCTACTATCTAATTCTATAAACTGTCTTACTATATGAAGTTATATGTGTGAGGCGTGTAGTATGTACATGCCCCAAAATTTGGTAGCTAAGTCTATATCTATACCAAAATCACTATGAATCCATATAATCTAAACCACTATATCTAACTAGTCTATGTATCTATATCAAAATCACTATGAATCCATATGATCTAATCCACTATATCTAAATAGTCTATATATCTAAAAATTAAATGTATATCCATTTGGATGTCTTGAGTAATGTTGAGTGACCCACATAATTTGAATCACTATATATCTCAACCTATCTGATCTAAATCTGATAATCTAAATTTTGGAAGTGTAAGACCATGGTGTGTCAACTTATGAGAATCAGTGGGTATGTTGGGTAAGTTTAGAACTAGGAGTAGTATGAATGATGCCCCCCTTTTGGAGATATGGATGAAATATATGATAAAGGAGTTCAAGGCAAAAGTGATGATTAGAGGCATGGTTATAGAAACAAGGTTAGTATGTTGAGATTAAAAGGTTGTTGTATTGCTTAGATTGTGTTGTTTGAGAGTGGAACATGTTTTTGATTGGTGATGACCAAGGTGTGTGTCTACATGTAAGATAAATATAGAAATGTTTGTGCCATAGCAAGTAGATAACATAGTAGGAGAGTGAATCTTGAGTGATGTCAAAGGTATCACTGTCATGATTTCATGAAAGGAAATGGTTTGAAAAACAAAGTTATAGGGTTTGATTTATGGGTGAAATGGTATTTTATTTTAAACAAAAAATTTGGTTAATATATGAAATTGGATTGATTATTGATTCATTTATGTGTTGAATAGGTTGAGATTTTGAACTCTAGATTAAGAAAAATGCCAAGGAGATGAGCACTTTTCATGACCCAGTTTGAGAAGATAACAACCTAAGTTCAGGTTGGTGGTGATGTGACCCTAGTAAGTAGCTCAAACACTTAGTTATTATCAAATTTTTGTCTTATTTTTGTGTTTTTGAGGGGTTTAAGAGTAGATTAGAATTTGTTTCTATATTTTATGCTCATATCCTATATCCATCACTTTTATCTAGGTTTTAGTGCTCCTATTCAAATTTTAGTGATCTTGTCTAGTGTTGTTCTCCTGTATCCAACACTATTATCCTAGAGGCATAATTTCTTGATGATGTTGCTTTATTTTTCATTATTGTTCTATTTTAGCTTTTGATTTGGTATTAATAAAAAATATATGTTATATTTTTGGTGTTTTATAGGGTGAGGTATAGATGAGAGGGTTTTGTAGGGGTCAAGTGATGGAGATATTGAGGCTAATACCATTATATGCTGATGAGAGAGAGGTTATGGATAGGGTAGGGTTGGGTCATGTGTGTGACCTAGGTATAGTATAGTGGGAATGATATCTAATGACTACCCTATGTGAGAGGTGGAATGTAGATACATGTATTTTATGGCCTCTTACAGGGGAGATGACTATGACTTTGGAGGATGTGTATCATATACTACATTTTATGATTAGTGGGTAATGAATGATAGTATAAGATGACATGGGTGCTGATGCAATTAATCATACATCCTTGTATTTTATTGGTGTGTCTTTGGGGATACATTGGAGAGGTAGTGATAGTGATGTGCTATTATTAGTCATTATGCAGTCTAATGTTATGTGATTGAAGAAGTGATTGGATATTTTGTTGGTATCTTTTGTTGTTATTGATGGGCATGAAGTATTTATTACATATAATATGCATAGGATTATTCACAGTGTGGAGGTATATGGAATTGTATTCTCATAGGGGAAGATTATGCTAGTGCACCTATATAGGGATATCTATAGGTTTACGTAGGATTCATTTAGTGGTGGGGTGAGTGTTGTGACCTTATTACATTATTGGGCCTATGAGCATATAGTATTTATGTGGCCAATTAGATTATCAAGGGCAAAGTGGGTACCTCCATAGCCATTTGAAGAGTGGTGTATGAGCATATTGGTTATTTGATCCCTTGGGATAGACCATTATAGGTTTTTTTTTAGATGGATTGGTGGTTGGTAACATCATATGGAGGCCTTATAGAGGTTTTCTTGGATGGGTAGATGATGGAGTACATTTGTGATAATGAGGGTCAACTATTGGATACATGACCTCTAGGTTGGGGTATATGAGAAATTTTAGTATGAACACATTAATAGATAGTTTGGGGTACCACATGATGTACCCTTAACAACATGGGTATGGGTGAGGAGTGCATACACATCTACGAGGGTATGATCTCATGTGAGGCCTATTGAGGCTAAGCTTTCACCATTACCACTAGATTTGAGGGATATGGCCATTGATATTCTACATGTAGATGATGTTGGATGTATAGATGCATATATCATGTTGTGGGATAGGCACCAGTAGGATCTACTATACCCTATTGATGTAGGGGATACTCTAGAGTACAAGGATCCTTAGCCAATTTAGATGATGGGAGGTAAGTAGTGATTATATTTGAATTGTGTATAAATTTGTGATTTTAGTTTGATTTCAAAGTATATAACTAATGTAGTGTCATAAATTATGAATAGGTGAAGTGAGATGTGCTCAAGATGGAGCACAAGTTGGGGTAAGAAATGGAGATGATGATTATTGGGATACCATAATTGAGTTGACACTCTAAGAGCTCACATGGCATGTACTAATGATGTGGTGGAGAAGGGTTTGATAAAGCAAGTTATGGTCATGGAAATTATTAATTACCATCTATTTGATAGGGTTTCTATGGAGATAACTACATATTTTATGGTAATATGGGAGAGAGATGAGCTGAAAAATGAGTTGGATAGGCGTAGGATGCCCCCACCTAATTTTGGATCTATTAGCATGGGCATCATGGATGAGTATATAGATCTTCAAAGGTGATATGTGGACTTATGTAAGGAGAATGGTCATCTACTAGATTGAAAGAGTCATTATAAGAAGAATGCAATATCTCAAAGAGGTGTAGGGCCATCCAGTGCTAGAGTAGATTATGGGACTAGCAATGGTGGAGAGAGCAAGACTGAGAGTGAGGGCCTACCACCCTTTCATGATTTATTGTAATTAATACTAGTGTATATGTATTTAAAACTCATTACACACACACACACACACACACACACACACACACACACACACACACACACACACACACACACACACACACACACACACACACACACACACACACACACACACACACACACACACACACATTATGGATACTTATTTGATTTTGACTCATGCATATTATGTTATGTATTTTGAAGCATATTGGTATATTTGTTGCAAATGGTTGATTAGAAATAGTTGATTTGGCATTGATGTTGAAGTTACATATGTTTGGTAAAATAGTGTTTGGGACATGATTTGATTGTTGTATAGGTTTCATTGTGATTTTAGTTTTGATTTTGAATCATATGTGAGTACACACTTTATTTTTTTATAATTGGTAAATTTTTTTGATAAAGTGAATTGGTTTACGATTAGTGAAATAGGATATTGGTAAGATTAGAACTAGGAATGTTAGTTGTTAATAGAAGGGGATGTAAGATATCACTCTATACATATCAGCCCCATGGTTACTATATCACTATCTAAACCCTCATGGCCAATTGAATAAGTGCCCATACTACTCATGTTATGTAGGAACATGACCTATATCTAATGTTTTTTGTGGCACACTAAATATAGTTGTACATGGAGATGTTATAAGATGCAATCTCAATGGATGCACAATTAAAACTATGTTCTATGAAAGAGGCTCATATATCCATAATCGTAGTGGATTGCTACATGAAATAACACCCTATGGCCTCTATTGTAATGTGTATGATTGAGTAATAGATTGAAATGGAAATATAACCTATGATGGGGGATTGTCTAATCTCAATAGTAATGGGTTGATACATGATATAGGTCCCTTAAAACTTGGTTATAGTGAATATCTATCTGGAGTAGTACTCTATGATGTAGGTACATCTAATATTAACTGTAGCAAGTTACTACATGATATAAGACCTTGAAAATGATATAGTGATGCTTATGATTTTGATGGATATGTATATGTAAATTCACTATGTACTCCATATACTATTATTCTATATGTAGGTTGTTCTCATTGTACTAGTCTCCAAACCCTCTAAGTAGGTGGATAGGAGATCTCTATGAGGCTCTATCCTAGAAACCACATTACTCTCATTATGAGTAATCAATTATTCATGTGCAATAATGTCCTAGGATGACTCAATCATGGAGGAATAAGGTATATGGATCCATGATGGAGCAGATCTCAGTGTCCTTAGTGTGAATGTTATGATGCTTTTATCAACACATATATTAATATAGTCCTTGAGTCCATAATAATCATTGTCTCTGTGTCCATGAATGTGATGATAGTTACAAAAGGGCCAATGTGGCTATTTGTGTAGGAGATGTGGATCTTGATGATGATTAAAAGGTAATATGATTAACCTCCTATCTATTAGTGTTGATAATATGACATATGGGATATCTTACTCTAAATCAAACTATAGTGGTGCCCTACTACTATTTTTTGTAGTGCATACTATCAATGGTGCTCTAAAAATTGGATCTCTATTATTAATTGGGTTGTCTTATAGATGTGGTATCCTATATTTTTTTATACATGGTGGATTCTAAGTGCTAGGATCTATAGATGGAGGTAATGTTATGAAATCCAAAGTAAGCTAATTAACTAAATCTGACTCAATCAATCCCAATTTCTTTTCCAAGGCCAAAACTATATAACATAAGTGCCTAAAAGAAGACTCTATCTGATATAATATATGATCTAGGATAGGTTGGTGAAGCCCCTTAATAAATATATGTTGAATCTCTAAATCTTTTGTTTTATAGATTAATCTTAACATGCGAGTCTTAAATCATAAGATATAATCACTAACTAGCTCTAAAGAATTATAATTCAATGAATCAAGTTTCTCATATGTTACATGAGGGCCCATTTTTTCTATGTAATATATAATAAATTTATCCTCTAATTCATCATGTGTATGCAAGGAACCAACAAGGAGTATATGAAAGAATCAATTATATGCATTACCCACTAATGTTTGTTGAAATAACTTAAGTAGAATCAAAGGACTCACATGAGATGGCAAAGCCTTCTAAAAGGCTTTAAGGTTTATGAATGTATTTATAGTTCCATAAAATTAAGTAAATGATGGTATATGGAAATGCTTAGGCAATGAAGCTTTGACAAATATCTTTGGAAGAGGGTTACCATGCAAGTCATTGGCATCCATCCAAGACTTATAAGCCTTATTTTCTAAAATAAGGAGATTTGCTTGGTGTTGTAATTCACCACCTACATGCATCAAATAAATAATATCTTAGGATGGTATATTAGTATATTTAAGTTGTTCATTTAATCATTGAATTTGATCATTTATTTTAGCCATGAGAATGCCACATTTATTAATTGGATCATAAAGAGGGGGTGTGCTCACTTGAACCTTTGGAGGAATGGTAACTTGGACCTTAGTAGAGGGATGTAGGCTACCATTCTCTTTGGGTGAAGAGTGAGAAATAGGTTCTACTGTAGTAGGTGTGGCTTAGGAGATTCATTGGTATCTTTAGTATTTAGTGAATCACATTATAATTGAATAGAAGATGTGATGTTATCATGGATATGTGAATAATTTGAAATATAATCATGCATAGAAGTAGAATAAACATTTTTAATGCATTATGTTTGAGAGAAGGAGAGAGAGAAGAGTTTGAATCATGAGATGCATTGTCTTCTTCACTAAATTCATAATATCCATCATTATTCCATGCAATATCACAATCAAGATTTTGTTCATTTGAAAGGGGAGGAGTAGAAGTATCACTTTCATATGAATTTTCATGTTCATATTCATTTACATGTTAACTATCATACTCATTAACACTTCCATTATCACTAGGGAGAGGAGTAAGAGAAGATGTTCATTCTTTTCTAATATGCAATAAATTGTCATATGAAATTGGAATATTATGTGCATCTATGTTATCCTTGAATGGAGTGCATTCACTATTTTCATTTGAAATATGAGAAGTAAGAGTAAGAGAGTTATAATTTAAATTTTATTTTGTCATTGTTTAAGATGAAAAATTAGATTTAAGAACATGAGATTGATCATTTGAATTATGCCTTAGAAATTTGATTCTATTGTGTTTATATTGTTGTAATTTGAACATAGAAGTAGTGTGTGTGTGTGTGTGTGTGTGTGTGTGTGTGTGTGTGTGTGTGAGAGAGAGAGAGAGAGAGAGAGAGAGAGAGAGAGAGAGAGAGAGAGAGAGATAGATAGAGAGAGAGAGAGAGAGAGAGAGAGAGAGAGAGAGAGAGAGAGAGAGAGAGTTAAAATATAAGAAAATTATCACCAATGAGAGGCTCACCTGGAAATGCATGAATAATTTGTTTATTTGATGCACTTTACATAGGAGAATGAGGTGAAAATTACCTTTCCCATTTAGCAAAACTATTTTCATTGGAAGTTGGAAGAAAAGAGATAGGTTTGAGAGAAGAAGAGGCATCTACTTTTTATTCACTATGACTTTCATATGTATCATCATATTCTTCATTACAACAATAATAATTGTCTTCATTTTAAATGAAATCATTTTCTTCATTTTTAGCTAATGTGTAATTTTGCAAATTTTTCCATTCATTGTCATAATTATGAGAAAAATTTAGAAATTTATCTATAGGATGAGAGAGAAGAAGTGAGTTAGTGGCCATTTTATTGTTTTCACCAAAGAGAGTATGTAAAATAAATATTAAGAAAATAAATGAAATAATGACTAATAACATAGAGATTTTGAAAATATTTTCAACACTCTAAACAATTTAAATTTTATCTAAAAATTATAAGGGAGGAAGGCTTGGTGTTTGAGGGCCTAGTTTGGAAATCTAGGGTTTTGGGTTGGATTTTTAGAATTTTGAAATTATTGCAATAATTTGAATTTTAAAATTAAATTTATATTAAAAAAATGTATAAAAATTCATACAAAAATCAAAAAATTTAAATTGAATTTTTACACAAAATGTGAAGGAAAACCCTAGGGGTAGCAAGGGTTTGAGATTTGTTCAAAGTAAGTCAGGTTCACCAAATGTTTTATTATTTTTGGAAAAATAGGTTTAGTTCCTCAAAAATAAATGGGTTATATTAAGGGGTAAAATGTATTAAAATATATGTTTATATTAATTTTATCAAATCAATTACATGGCAAAAATAAATGATTTATCTATAAAAATAGGTTGAGATGGCTGATCCAAAACCTAAAAACTATTGTACAAGACTAGGAAGATTTCAAAAAACTAAATCTAGATTTCATTTGGTGAAATGATAGGAGCACCAAAAATTGGACACTTTGGTGTTTACTGTTGTAGTCTAGTTCTAGTGTTGTCCAAATCAATTTTTGGTTCTGGATATGATGTGGTATGGTGCCTAGGTCTTGTAGGTGTCTTTATTTCTCTATGATCACTTGTAGGTGCCACTATATAACATATTTTCTTATCATACGCTAAGTCTATCTACACACACAAAACAACAAACATATCAAAATGGAAAGGGAAAAAAATTGGGTTAGGGGATGTATGATCACACAATATAGATCCCTTATTGTCCTGATCATTGCCTACATTAACCCTCAAGCTAGAGTCTCAGATCAAATGTAGTTTTCCCTTAGGGAATGTGCATAATCAACACCCGTAGTAGATGAAAGAATGAAATTTTTCCTAAGCCCTTCTTTGATCAAGCATCCAAATCTTTGTGTGATGCAAAATTTTGAGCTATACTATTGAATGATTTTTAATTACTTAGTGTGCCAAAGTAGTAAGTGATAGATGTAAAATTCCTTGTGAATTATTTTATATAAAAGAATCTTTATTTGAATTTTGGAGATTTATTCACACTATCCAACATAAAAAAAATTAAACAAAACTTAAGGGAGGGGATAAGAAGGGTTAAGGACCTATTAAGCAAAAACAAATGATTGTTGGGACTCAAAATGCAAATGGATAGGAGCACCAAAAATGGGACACTTCCATGTTTGATGTTGTAGTCCAATTTGAACACTCCTATCCTATAGGCTCAAGACCTAGGAAAATAAGATTCACATAGGTAATACTATCTAGCTAAGGTGGAATCACTGGCTAGAAGGTCCCAAATTACTGGTAATGGGTGAAGAGGTGACAAAATCAATAAACAAGTCCAAGATAAGAAAAAACAAAGACATGACTAGTGCGAACAAGGCTCATATTCTCTATTCAAAGTCTCATATGAAGAATATTATAAAAAAATATGATATGTGTGGTTTCTTGACCAATTTAGGGTGTATACATCTATTTATATCACATTGTAAGAAACAAACTTAATACGTATATTCAATGTTATTAAATTGAGTATAGTTTAATTCGGTCTTAAGGTCACTAAAACAGCTTGTATGCATCTAATTTTTTCATCATAATTATCATAACTATTTTAAAATAACATATCAATAACTGACATCTCAACCTTTCATTAATGTGCATATGATTTGGATAAATTATATCTAGGGTAATGTTATTTATGTTCCTCTAAAAATAATCTTTATGCATATGCCATCTAAAAATAAGCTTACATAAGATGTAAATCTCATTCAATAAAATAGTGTAGTTAACTTCCAACCAAAGATAAATAACTAGAACTCTCCCACGAGTGTGAGGTAGTCAATTAAAACATCTCATGTCTATTTGTCCTTGATTTCCAAGAAAACTTTAACCAGACTAAATAAAGATACATATTCAACCTAAGTTTTATCTAAGCATAGTATGCTATGATTTACCTAAATAATAAAAGATCATTATTTCATATTAATGCCACTTACCTTAAATAAAATGTATTAAGAATCCTACTACCCCTAATTGGTGGCAGTTAAATAAAAATATATTTTGATAATATAAATCATTCAACAACCATGTTTATTAATCCAATCAATTATAAAATATTATTTCAACTACATTCATGCACAATAAAGTTACCAAAAGTCTCTTCCAGTTTGCATAAAAATTTTCAATACCAACACTATGATATTATTAACACCATAATGAATAATAGTGTAATCTAATTTAACCTTCAAACTTAAATGTCCTAGTAATTCAAATTTACTATCAGCTTCTTGAAAATTTCAATCATAGTCACCTTCCAATACAAGTTTATATATAAAAACATACCATACAGGACTACCCACAAAAATACATTCTTATGATTTATTACAACTTAAGTTAAAGTAATATAAGCCTTTATAAAAACCAATAAGTTGCTATAATAACATAACATATCCAAATTATTTTTTTACAACCAAAGAGCTCTAAAAAAATACCATGTTTAAAATGGCTCAAAAAGGATAAATTAAATATAACTATTTAAGTTTAATTGACCTAATCATAGTAATATTATTTCAAATTAACAACTTATTTCAAAGATAATTGAGATTCAATAAATAACAAGTAAATGGTCTAAAAATAGATACACTACTTTATATCCTTTTTTATATAACCTTAAGATGCATTCATATCCTTGAGACTATACCAAATTCCAAATTAAATTCATAAGCCATTCAAAACTTTAATGACAATTAAGACTAATGAACATGCTTTTGAAACAATCAACCATATTACCAAAACCATTTCAAATGAAAACACTCAATACCATCCTCATATTTGGTACTTTGATTAATAATGCAATTCTTATTGAATTATCTCATAATTTCACCTTATATAAGTTCTTGACAACCAAAATCATAAATACTCAATCCTTTCATCAAGAAAAAAATCAATAACCCATATTTGAATAAAAAGAGAACAATATAGAATAGTAATATTTGTTTTTCAACTTACACTATCAATGATTATATGTTACTCAACTAATAGACTAAGTAAAAGACTAAATTGATTACTTAATTAGATAATAACATTCCCCACTCATAACTGGTTCATAATATCGTTCCACATTTAAAATGCTTTAGGATACTCTTTCACAGTAAAAAACTAATGGCAAAATGAATAAGGAAAATTTCTCACATTATTCAATATCCAAACAAATTAATCATATATGAATTACACAATCAACTTTCAAGACTGATTTTATAGCCATGTATAGGTTTTAAGTTCATAATTCAAACTCATTAAAACCAAAGTTAATATTACAATTGTTATATGAGGTACAAAAGTAAAAATATATACAATATATAAAATCCATTCAACTAATACCTACTTTCACATTCATTCACAATAATTTAAAGTTTCAAAACCAAGGAAATAGGCCAAAACTACCACCATTTCAATTTTATATGTTATATGCAACTATATTTACTGTAAAAAATAAACTAAATATATGCAGAGTTGTAAATCAATAATATAATCCATCTCAGAGGTATTTAAAAAATGAATACTAAAGGAATAAAATGTTTAAGCACACATGAACATGAATAATAAGCTCAAATCCATAGATTCATTCCACCAATATTTTGATCTTGATAAGATTCATAAATACATGCTCAGGTGAACAACCAACTCATAAATAAATCCAAATCCTACTCAGCTAGTCTAATGAACCCTCTATTTGTAGCCCTAGCCAGCCCAGCCATCAGCTTGATGGTGGAACTTAGATCATAAGGTAGTGGTCAAAACTTATAATTTTACAAACCAAACAAAAATCTAAAAATCAAACCAACACAAACACCTAATTATAATCACATCCAAATGGTTAATAATAGATGTCCTTTGTTATAGTAGATCGAGTAATATTTTGTCCATACACACTTAATGTTTACATAATAATTAAGGGTTTGAATAGAAACTAACAACCCATAAAAACTAAAATTTCAATATAATTCTTGACACAACTTAGTGCCATAAAATAAATGGCATTGAAAAAAATGAACACCAATAAGACAATGCAATAAAACATTCAACTCATTCTTTATTCACATTTCCCACTATGTTTATTGCTCAAATAAATAACCTTAAATACAAAACTTAATTTATTATAAAAACACAATCCAATTTACCTTGATTTTTGATAATATATAGTACCTTAATTTTTACTTATACACTTCATTGTATCCACATCTAGGTCTCATCCTATCTATTGTCAAAAAATGAGCTCTTAAGACCTTGTCTAAATTTGTAACTTTTTCAAAATAGCTTGAATTTTGGTGTAATAGAATAGAGGCATTAATTTCATGTTTACCCATGTCCCCTATTTATTTTGTCAAAAATTTAGTCCAAATACACCTTAATAGTCCCTAGTGAGCCATCAAATATCTAAAACTAGCAACGGTAGACAAGCTTCCACAAGATTTCTGATGGAAATTAGGGTTTCTACTAAGTTTGATAAGCTCACATTCTCCTAAAATCAGTAAAGACAAACTATAATCTACCAAGAACATCAAATTCATCAAGGAAATAAAACCCTAATTAAACCAAACATCATCATTATAATACTTCATAATAGATAAGTTCTAAAGCCTTCAATTAAAACTCCAATAATAATCTAATACCAAATGATATTCAAATCATGTTTTATGGAATTAGTTCCAAGTGACCATGTAAACCATAGTAATCACTTCTAGAAAATAATGACCCAAAAATGACTTCACAAGTCAATAATAAAAACCTTGAAACAACAAAACCAAGACCCTCTATCATGGTGAGAAAAGATAACAATGACATCAAAAACAATAAGCCAAAATGATAAGGTGGTGATAATATCACTTATTGAAGACATAAAAAATTCTAAATAAAACTATGTATCATGTGAAGTTTTATTGATGCAAGGACATACCAAAATGGTATCAACCCTACATTATGATTCCATATAAACCACATCCCAACAATAATGGTAATCATCTTATGATTGATAAAGATAATGACAAAAATATAATAGTTAAATCAACTCTAAAGAGATCAAGACACACACTCAACATTTAAATCAAGACTAAATAATCAAAATCAATCAATAAAACAACTATTGTTATTTTTAGAAACTTACACCTCATTACTCATTGTCCGAATATAACCAACTCGCCACTAGTATAACCCTGCTTATGTAACTTCATCAATCAAGTCTAGCTCATGGTAAATCCTATAGTCATAAAAGAAGACATCAACAATATCTATCCCCAATGATCATAACTAAATAATAAATTAAAATATAAAATTTTAATAGAGTCATTTTTAGAATAATGATAGAATAAAATTGTGCTTTTAATATCTAAACAAGTCTATGATATGATATATATCAAAACAAAATATAAATGTTATGTAAATATCCATGTCAATAATAATCCATAATTTTTAAAATTGATTTAGAGTGGATCATGATAAATATCGGAGTGATTAAATCACTTATTGATATATCATAATCATATTATTCAATATCAACCATATCCAAGTATAAAATTGGAACCTTTCAACAAAGGTTTTTAGAAAACTTTTACTAAGGCATGTAATGTGAAGATAGTAAATTGGCATACTAAAATAACTGTGGTACTTTGGCCATACCACATGACCTAAAAATGGCTATACAAGTATTGCCCATTTAAATTAGTATAAAAATTTTAAGCCATAATGCCCATGGAGTATATTTTACCAATATTAAGATTACAAAATACATTTAGAATGAACAAAAAAGACTCGTTACAAGAAATATTCAAGGAGTTGGAAAATATAGATGAAAAAATATTCTTAGCTACTTATAATCAAATGTAAGAGAAGAGAAGATATAAATCTTGTCATGATAATAAACTTAATAAAAATAAATTCATGATACATTCTATATTATTATTATTATATTATATTAAATATAAAAATCTAGGAAAATTAAAAATAAGATGGCTAGGACCCTATGTAGTTAAATAAATTCTATATTTTAGAGGGAAAAGAGTAAGAATGATTTTAGGATTATGTTTAATATATTTTTAGTTGAATGAGTCAAACTAATAGATCTAAATTATTGAATAAAAAATACAAGAATATATATATCTGAATATGAAATATAAAATTTAAAGAATTATAAATAGGACATGAAAACCTCCCTCAAACTAAGATTATGTTGACTATGTAAGTTGAATATGACTAGAAACTATCTGAAAAGACATGTGTATTGTGTCATGTCTGAAATAAAGAATAAAAACTATGTTGGGAAAAGGCCATTCTATAGGATTGTATTATGTCCTTATATGTTTATTTTGGGTGCATCCTAGTTGACTGTGTGATTGATTTATCAATCTAGGTGTATGAGATTATATGTGAGGGTTTATTGTTGAACTGTGTGTTGATATACCACATGAAAATACATATTAAAAATAAAACCTTAGATCCTACATAATAGAGATAATATTATAAAAATGATGAATATGGTTAGGTATCCTTAGAAAACCTAGTGTAATCTAAGTGGTACCAACATAACTAAAATGGCCTCATGATGATGTAGTCCTCCTTCCTAAAGTGAGTGTGTAAATATTGACTTTCACTAGATGAATGGAACTATATAGATTGATTTAGATAATTTATAATGAATGACATTAACCTAAAACAAAATTTAATAATATTTTACCTATGACTATTATAATTCTTTAGAATTAGAATTATAATAAATAGTTATCTTTTGCTCAATGTGTAGTGAAATTGTCAAGTGATTGCTAGATATATTTTTAGAAGCCTTGATGTGCTTATATAAGGAAATATTTTGAATATTTATGCTAATTGACCTTTCTAAAATCATGTAAGGGGTGAAATGTATTGTATTAAATTTAAAAAATTATATTTGGAGTGTGGGGGACAAATAAACACTAGTGGACAAGGTTGTAGTGTGGTCCTATCTAACCTAACATGGTCTTATCCTAAAAGGATAGAGACTACTAAAAAAGGTCTGGCATGTGCTTAATAGTAGATTAGGGTTATCTAAATTATTTTATAATTATTTTTATGTAATTTTTATAATATTTAATGCTCCCATATAGATTATAATTTAATGGTATGGCGAATAATCCAAATAAAGTAAGAATGTCAAGATTAAACATTGCCAGGAACTTAGTGATTAAATTTTAGTTTCTACATTTACCCCCACTTTATTCTCATGATGAAACAAAGTAAAATTACTAGAATTAATTAAATGTGAACCTAACTATGTATGCACACTTTATATTTGTATGTGAATCTTGATCATGCAAGATGCCTTTATGCAAAACTTACAACAATGCCATTGAAAGTATTTATCCTTCATTTTTGAAAGTTAATTATATGAAACTTGAAATTTAAAATTTAAAAAGAGATTAAGGATAGTATACATCTAAAATATTATGTGATCTAATTACCCTATAACTTTGAAAATGGATAAGTGTTTTTCCCCTTGTTGATGCATTTGGAAAAATGTTGAAACTATGATGAATTGAAAGTAATCAAGACTCAATTTTAAAACCATTAAAAGCTCTTGAATTGTAAATATTGTATGATCCAAATAATTTTAATGTATATAATACTCTATAAAATAATTAATTGATGGAAATGCCAACTTTCACTCGTTACATAGAAAGCATGCAACCATAGATGTTGAGTGTCTCTACACTCTAACATGGCCCACTTACAACATTGAGATGAATCACACCAAAATAGTAGGATATATATTATATTTGGAAAATTAAAACTTGTAAATTTTTAAAATTAATAAATATAGAATTACCATATGATAAATTGAACATGAATGAATATCAAACCCCCTATATTATATTGAATTGATATTAAATTCCATTTGAATTTATAACTCTCTCAAAAATTCTTACTTGTAATTGTAGTGAGTGTACATGCATTTAACATCTCCATAATCTAAATTTTTTAATCATGTTACAAGTATAAAAAATTTATAGTCCCATAAATATGAAATTTTCTCATGAGGACTTTGACTTCTGAAGACAAACCCATTGTGATGCCTCCCTTTTGAGATGTGGACATAACCTGCAACTCACTTGCCTCAAAATAAATAATATGTGAAATATATAATCATGTGATACTAGTTTTAAACATTTAAATTTAATTGCATTATAGTATTGAATATATCATTGAATTGCATATGAAACATGTTTTAGATAGATATAACAATGAAGCACATAAGCATGATGTTCATGACATGCATCATGATATGAGAGTAAAGTATAAAAATAAGAATAATGCATGATATGTATCATTGGACCATAACAAAAAGTAACTAACAAAAAAGCAATGTCATAAAATGTCATGAAAATTGCATAATATGTCACACATAAATCCCAAGGCCTTAAACAAGGGAGATGTGCATGTTTCATAAACACACAAGGCCATGAGTCACAATAAAGTGTCATAATGATTCCTTAAAAGTGATAACATGTATATATTTCATACACAAGGCCAAGGACCACAAGTAATTTTTTTATTTATTTATTTTTTAAATTATCATGTAGTAAAGTAAGAGTGAAGCATAGAGAAAATGGGACTAATTTATATTGATCATATGTATCAATGTCATTGTTATCAAATATCACATTCATGTAACACATTGTAAAATATAAGTGAGTATAAAAACATTTTTATTATATATATCTTGACATGGTAGAGAGGTTTTGGATAGATACAACATGTTTAAGTGTTCACAGAGAGAAAAGAGATGCCTCCAACTTAGCAAGGCTTTTGGGTAATAAGATAATTTCAACATTAAAACCATGTAATATTATGTCATGTATCACACTCAAATACCTCATGAAAATCATGATGTATATAATATTTAAATATTTTACCTACTTATTAGGAAATAAATAACATATGCAAAGAAGTAAGGTAGTAACATTTAAAAAATGGTTGTAGGTCTTAATTTTGAATTTTTGAAATTAATTTGGATTTTTGACATATATAATTTTTTTGGAAATTTTTGAAATATATGATTATTATTTTATTTTTTTTCAAATATTTTAAATTATAAGGATTTGAAAAATTATTAAGAATCAAAGCTTCAAAAATAAAGGAAGAGGGATGGATTCAAATAATAATAAACAAAGGTGATAAACCATAGTGTAATAAAAGGGAAGGAAAAAAAATGTGTCCCCAATGTATGTGTAAATTAATCATAGCAATGTATCATAAATGACTAAGACAAATAAGAATGCACATGCTCCATAATAGGTAAAATACCATGTCTGCTCATGTAAAATTAGAAATATGTGATCATGAAAATGCAATGAAATCCATAGTATGGTAGGTATGTGATGGTAAGCAAGTGAATATGACATGTATAATGTGTTTGAAATCATTTCAAGATAGTTGGTTTGGATTATTTTAATGTATTTGTAAGTTAAGAGGGTAAGTGCCCAAAATGAAAGATAAAGCTAAGATATTGAAGAATGCTTGGATAATAGATAAAATAAGTAGAAATGAGGTAAAATAAAACAGTCTATGTATAAAGTAAATTATGCAACTACAAGCCAAGGATCACATCAATGGGATGCCTATGTTTGGACCCTATGTAATTGAAACCATACCAATCTTCTATATTAGTAAGATTATAATCATCAATGTAATCATTCACATAGGATAGAATTAACTTATTAGGTTGTGTTTGAAATTATTATATGTCATTTTGATTATCTTTTGTATCTTTTATGAGAAACTTATTGCACCAAAGATTGGATATTCTTTGAAAAGGTCCATATTATTATGATATTGCATCTTATTCTGAATTAGTGAATGATCACACATTATTGGTTGAAAATTATGAAGAGAAGTAATTTTTTCTTTGAATTTACATTTTTTCTCTATGAATAAAGTAAATATAATTCTTCATTCCTTAGCAATCATATTTGTATCATTAAAATTTTAAGGGAAAAAATCCTTAGAAAATTTTACAAAAATGTGATTTCTTTAATATCTTGAATATTTTCTTGCAAATTTTATTTTGGTAATTGTTATTTTTAAAATATTACTTTTTTTATGTTTTTCCTTTTTTTTTTTTTTTACTTTCTTGATCTGATTATTTTTTTGAATCTTTTCTTTTCTGAATCATCCTTTTGTATCCATATTTTCTCTTTGGTGTATTTCTTTTTTATATGAGATGCAATATAAGTGGGGTTTTTGATTAGTTTATTTTTTATAAGAACACCACTATCAATAATACTTTATATTTTGTTCTTAAAATCTAAACAACTATCCGTATATTCCCATGTAATTTATGGTATACACAATAGTATTTTGATCTTCTTGGAGGAAGCATAGAAGGTAATGTAATCAACTTGTTTTGAAGCATCTATTATAAGATTACTTGGACTCTTATTATCCTTTTGTATACTTTTAGAATCATTAATTTTAGATGTATATTGCTTGTGAGGCACATGATAACTAGATGAAGATACATGGTTGACACTAGCATACTTTGTATTCTTTGTAAATTTTATAATATATTCAAGTGATATGACCTTTGAATTGAAATATTGATTTTATTTTTACAACTCAAATTTTTTAGAATGATCATTTGAAATTTAATGGCTTCAAATGTACAAACCCAAGGTATATTTAGTTCAATATGTATATAAATGCCATTAATAGGAAGTTTAGGAGGGATAACCTCTTCAATTATATTAAGAGGTTCATTGATTATAAATGAGGTACTTAACTATTGTTGATTGTGTTAAGCATGGGATATACTAAGAGGGGGGGTGAATCAGTATATCATATATCTTATAAAATTTTTATTTATCAAATTCCACTTAATCAAACATTCAAGATATGCAATAAAACTCAAACAATAAACATCACACAAGATAGAGAGAGACACTAGATATAACATGGAAACCCAATGTGGGAAAAACCATGGAGAACAATCTCAAATATATTAGTGAGAACAAACCCACATGAGCACCATACCCCTTTGTCGAGTACCACCCCAACTACAATTCATGAGCACCAACCCACAGGAGCTTCAAACCCCTTTGTCAAGCACCAACCCAGCAACAATTCATGAGCACCAACCCACAAGAGCACCAACCCCTTTGCCAAGCACCAACCCAGCAACAATTTGTGAGCACCAACTCATAGGAGCACCAACCCCTTTGTGTATACCACACACCTATCTCTCAATGTTTCTATCTCAATAAATGATAGTTCAATACATCTCTTTCCTCTCTCTCACCTTTGCTCTTCTAAGCTAGATATAACAAATACAAATCATATTCATCTCTCACAATTGCTCTTCTAAGCTAGATATTACAATATCAAATCAACCTCTCTCATCCATATCACAAATGGCTTCTCAAGCCTTTATTTATAGCTTTCCAAATGACCTTTGGCCTTCCCCCTTTGTGATCCTTCAATCCTCATGGAAAATGGTGCCAATATTGGATGACCCTTTATATCCAAGCCTTTGAAAAGTCATGTGGTGACCCTTCATGACCAAAAACGTCCTTCCCACTTTTGTCCTTATCTTTGGTGACTCTTCATATTCCTCAAAGTGTCCCTTCATGATAAATTGCACCCTTACTCTTTTGTCTTCACTTGGTGACTCTTGTTATTCCCCAAGATGACTCTTCATGGGAAAATGCATCCCATTCTTCTTTTGTCGTTACCCCATGGCTCTTCAAATTCTCCATGGGCCCTTCTTTTGTCTTATATGCAACCAAAAATATATTCGTTAATATTGAATAAATATTAACTCACATTAGCCAAGATAAACAACATTAAATGCAATGGGGCCTTTATCACCGATAATGCTAAACATTTGACATCAATGAAAATATTTCCAACAATCTCCCCCTTTGTCATTGATGGCAACCTCAATCTTGAAATTGCCACATCCTATCACTTGCACATCCTATCATCTGAAAACATATAGTAACTCCCCCTTACTGTAGTAACCTGTACCTATTCCCTGTACCTATTTTTTGCACCTATACCTGTACCTATTATTCTCTCCCTTTGACATCAATGGAAAAGGGCCTACCTAGAGCTAACACGTAGCTCCCCCTCACTTGATTCTAAACATCAATGGTAGGAAGTAATAGAAATTACTCCCAAATCCTCTCACCAATCTTTGAATGTGTCCTTTGATCATGCCTTTGAGAAGATATCTGACAATACATATACATTATTTTCATGTCCTTTAAGCATTTGAAATCAACTCATTTGAATCTTTTCTTCTAGTCTCACAACCTTCTTTATGAAACTTTAATGTATATCCTTGATCACATATTTGACTAACACTCAACAGATTATGCTTAAGACCTTTTACATACAAAACATTCTTAGTCTTAGTTCTACCATAATCCAAACTCAAAGTACCTTTTCTTGCTATCTTGGTAGTGGTTTTATCTCTAAATCTCACTGTACCACCCTTGATCTTCTTTAGAGATATGAATTTACTTTTCTCTCCTGTCATATGCCTCAAACATCTACTATCAATTAACCATGGCTAATCTTTACCTTTTGCATGCAGAGCTATCTGAACCATCATAGAATCTCCATGTTGTTTCTTCTGCCATGAACATGTCTAAACCTTCTTCTTGATGAATTGTGCTTTAAAACTTTGATCCTTTTTGACTGACTCAAACACGCTTCTACAATACTGAGCTATGTGTCTAAGATTGTTGCACTTGTAGCATACTATGGTCTCTTCATCAAAGCTTGATAGAGGAGCAAAAGAGTTGTGGCTTTTGCTTGACTCTACTTGACTTTTCTTCTCCTTATTTCTGGAATTGTTAGCTTTTTTTCTACATTATAATTTCTTATGACCATATCCATTACAATAAAAATAATAGCCATAAAAATAAGACCTGTCTGTATGTCTCTGCCCTGATTGCCTTTTGTAGCTTTGTTCCTTCCAGCCTTCTCTATTTGGAATGTCCTCTATATTCTTCACTTCTCCCCTTTTTGTTTCCTCTTGTGTAAGAGCTTCATCATAGCTATTTTTCTTTTCAAAACTGATCCCTGTCTTATCTGAATATGCTTTTTGACTTTCTGATATCTTATTCAGCATGTTAGTGCATTCTTCAAATTTTGAATCATTGACTACTTTATCACTGACTTCTTTCTTAATATCTTCTTTTAAAGAGGCAATTTCAATAACATGCCTTTCACAATCTTTTCTTGCTATTTCCAACTGTGCTATGAGATCTTCATTCTTCTTGGCTTCTTCAAAGTGTGCTTGTAGATCTTCAATCATTTCCTTTTACTCTTGTTCATTTTTCTCGATCTGGCACTTTAATCTTTGATTCTTCTTCTGAATAACTTCTAAATCTTCTAAGGCACAAATGAGCTCTCCTTCCATATTCACTTCAGCTTCCCCCTCTTCTTCTTCTTGATCGCCTTCATGTATGGCCATGAATAGAATCTCTTATGATTCTAAATTGTTGACTCCACTATCTTCACTTGAGCTAGGATCTTTAGAATACAGGCTCTTCTTCTCGAATCCCTTCTTAGATTTGCCTTTGAAATTCTTCTTGTATGTAGGCTTTTCTTCTTCATCATCTTTAACTTTATCTAGGCATCTAGCTAAAAAATGTCCAATCTTTCCACAATTAAAACATTTAAAAGGTAATTTTCCTTGATATTTACCTATTCCTCTTTTTAGCTTACAAATGAAAAGTTCTCCATTGTCATCTTCATCATCACCGAAACTATCACTTGATTCTTGAATCTTAGCTTTCTCCTTCTTTGATGTCTTGAAAGCCACTTCTCTCTTTGAGGGTTGATCTTGTTCTATCCACATCTCATATGCCATGAGAATACCATGAAGCTCATCCATTTTTAGCTTGGCTAAATTCTTCATCTCCTCAATTGCTAAAACCTTTGCATCATATCTCATTGGTAGAGATCTCAAAACCTTTTGCATCACCATTGACTCATCTAATATTTCTCCAAGACCTTGAATCTGATTTATGACTTGATCAACTCACAAAAGATAACTTGCTATATCTTCTTCTTCTTCCATCTTCAAACTTTCAAACTGCCTTCTAAAAGTCTACAACTTAGCTTGTTGAACCTTTCCATCACCTTTGTAAATATTCTCAAGTTTTACCCAAGTTTCATGAGCATATTTACATTACATAACTTTAACAAATTTAGATTCACATAAACTAAATAAAATAGCATTTAAAGCTTTAGCATTACATTCACTTTCCTTCTTCTATGCTAGAGTAATTGTAGATGTTTGTGGCTCTTCATATTCCTCCACCACTACTTTCCATATGTCAAATCCAAGGGACATCAAATAAACCTTCATTTTCATGCTCCAAAAAGCATAATTCATCCCATCAAACAAAGGTGCCTTATTTGTAGAAAATCCTTCCTGTGACCTAGCCATCATGCTTTCCCGATCTACCTTTAAGCTGTAAAATTTTTCAAAAAGGAACTTGCTCTGATACCAATTGTTAAGCATGGGATATACTAAGAGGGGGGGTGAATCAGTATATCGTATATCTTATAAAACTTTCCCTTTATCAAATTCTACTTAATCAAACATTCAAGATATGCAATAAAACTCAAACAATAAACATCACACAAGATAGAGAGAGACACCAGATATAACATGGAAACACAATGTGGGAAAAACCATGGAGAACAATCTCAAGTATATTAGTGAGAATAAACCCACAGGAGCACCATACCCCTTTGCTGAGTACCACCCCAGCTAAAATTCATGAGCACCAACCCACAAGAGCTTCAAACCCCTTTGTTGAGCACCAACCTAGCAACAATTTGTGAGCACTAACCCACAATAGCACCAACCCCTTTGTCGAGCACCAACCTATCAAAAATTCATGAGCACCAACCCACAGGAGCACCAACCCCTTTGTGTATACCACACACCTATCTCTCAATGTTGATATCTCAACAAATGATAGTTCAATACAACATCTCTTTCCTCTATCTCTCACCTTTGCTCTTCTAAGCTAGATATAACAAATACAAATCATATTCATCTCTCACAATTCCTCTTCTAAGCTAGACATTACAATATCAAATCAGCCTCTCTCATCCATATCACAAATGGCTTCTCAAGCCTTTATTTATAGCTTTCCAAATGACCTTTGGCCTTCCCCCTTTGTGACCCTTCAATCCTCATGGAAAATGGCACCAATCTTGGATGACCCTTCATATCCAAGCCTTTGAAAAGTCATGTGGTGACCCTTCATGACCAAAAATGTCCTTCCCACTTTTGTCCTTATACCACTGTGATATCCCCGTTTCTCTTCAATTCTGAAACTTGATATTTTTCTAACTGTCTTTGGTGACTCTTCATATTCCTCAAAGTGTCCCTTCATGATAAATTGCACCTTTACTCTTTTGTCTTCACTTGGTGACTCTTGGTATTCCCCAAGATGACTCTTCATGGGAAAATGCATCCCATCCTTCTTTTGTCTTTACCCCGTGGCTCTTCGACTTCTCCATGGGCCCTTATTTTGTCTTATATGCAACCAAAAATATATTCTTTAATATTAAATAAATATTAACTCACATTAGCCAAGATAAACAACATTAAATGCAATGGGGCCTTTATCACCGATAATGCTAAACCTTTGACATCAATGATAATATTTCCAATAGACTGATAACATTGAAAGGATTATCACTATAAATTGATGCATTATCATCATGTGAAGATAAGTGTCACACCTATTTTTTCTAAAAGATAGGCATGACACACAATTATAAAATATAAAAAACTAGCAAACATGGATAAATACCATAATATAATCCAATCACAATAAGAATTTTGTAACTACCAACTGGCTCATATAGGCATAAGCCACTAATTGTGAATAACACAATCCTAATTCATTTGGTCTATCACTCATAAATAGTTTCATGCTCATGACAAATGATAATGACACAAATGACATTAAGGAAACTATCAAATTTGACCTTAGCTACTACTGACGTAGTCAAGCTCCACATGGTCACTTTAACTAGTTCTATAGCCACACCAGCTTTTCTTTGGGATCCTAGGGCTACTATTTCAACTTATCACTTCCTAAGAAACTCTATGAAAATTTCCATGTGGTAATCATTCACTACTCATTTCCTTGCCACTTTGTATGGCTAGCATGTCTTCTTTAGGGCTATAGAGCATAAAAAATCATGCCATGAAGTAATATTTTAATATATTATTAGCCTAAATAATTTTCCCCTGATATAAATGCCTATGAAATAGTATAAAAATGCTATTTTGTGATGTGGCATAATCTCACTCACCCACTTTCTCACAAGCTTCACACCTAGTATAAACATCTCCAAAATGGTGGAACAGTGGGATTTTATTGCATGGCATCATCCCACTCACCCACTTGCCCATGGGTTTTGTGCCTAGTATGAACTTATTTAGGATAGAGGGTCATAAAAAAGATGCCATGTGGTAGCATCCCATAATCCCACTTGCCTAAAGGATTTATAAGCTATATAAACATCTTTGAGATATTGAGTCATCAGAATGATGCCATGTGGAAACAACCCATAATCCCACTTACTTGAAGCCCTACATATTGTAAGGTCATTTATGAGATTACAATTCATTATAATGATGTCACATGGAAACATCTTGCTAATCTACTAGCCTGGTGTTGACCATAAAACTAAATATGTTAATGTCACTCCTAGGTTCATAAGATAGTGACGTATGTCTTCCTCTGAACCACTCATTAAAATGTCATGAAATTGACTAACGAATATGTCAAATAAAATCTAAGGTGATAGACATCCAAGGTAAAAGTATCTAGGATTATTGAGATTATGCCACATAGCATCATCTGACTAATCATCTAAAAAACATGTGAATTGGATAAGTCAAAATCCATGAAAGTACCCATCTTCAAAGAATCTAAATTAAAGTCCAAGATGATGAATTAAGTCAATAAAGATAACCTGGATAAGGAAAAAGGCTAAAATTTGACTAAGTTAAAGCTTAAAATCATTTTAAATGTGACTAAGGCAAAAAAAATTGGTTAACCCATTAATCTACATAGAATAGTTTAACAAGGCTAGACTTTGAATGTGAAGGCAAAGTACAAAAAGGTCTGAAGACCAAAATACTAAGCAATTAAAACTCACAAGCAAGTTTGAGTCTAAAATAAATAAAACCAAAGGCTTTAATGATCAATAGTATCTCAAGATTAAACCAATATTTTCATTAGTTTAATCAATTATAGAATATCAAAAGACAACTCAGTTTGGTTGAACAATCCCTTTAAAATATTACTCTAACTATGAGTTGACTAGTCCATTCCTTAAAATTTTAATCTTCTAAGTAGTAACTCAAAGATCAAATTAAATAAATAAAATACAGGAGTTTTTATAAGGTTTTTCTAAAATATAAGGACATAAATTTTAGTATTGGCCTTCTAAATCCTTTTTAATCAACAATTGATTCTTGCAAATGTCTCTATAGTGAGACCCATCTAGTTTCTTTATATTATTATAACTACTTTATCCAAAGAGCCCATCTTTATTATAATTTTCCTTTTTAGAAAGTTTGGCCTTAATAAATAAAATGTCTAAGGTATAAATATTTCTCAATTATTTAATTCAAAACCCTTACATAAGGCATTTCTTTATCATGATAGCCAAGGCCCAATACAAAGACTATACAGTCCTATTATGCCTTTATCCTTCCTAATAGGCACTCAACCATTTAATTGAGATCTACTCATTTATGGATAAGCTCAGTCTATAATATAAATTAAAATATAATACATGAGGAGGCATAAAATCATTTCTTAGGCTAAATTTCAAGAAGTTTTGACCAAGTATAACATGCTCATTAATTTATTAAAAGAGTTGTAAAGTCATAAGATTTATTCCCTACTTGATATATTCCTTCTATGGAGATCTACAATCAAGGCCTATTGAGGATTTTAATAACACTCTTTGTAAGAATTGTTTAATATTTTGTCTTACTTAGATTATTCCTTATCAAATATTATCCGACTAGATCTAGACTAGTTGAACATAATCCATATTATGAATGTGTTGACATAACTAGATTCACAAAATCATAACACTATATATCTTAATCATCAAAAGCATAGGTAGCCTAAAACACATGCCTTTATATAGGACTAATTATCCACATATATATTTTATTTATATAAACTTCAAATAATCAACTCAAGGTGTAATAATCAATAATACATAAGAATTTAATATGAATAACTTAATTATTTTTATATATTAAGTCCATCTACATGGCCAAGATCAATCATGAAAATAATATTCTACATAAGGATTCAATTTTAAACAAGGATAATATTGTCACAAAATCTTGCACCAAATAAGAGTGTGTTCAATCCTCTTCCATATTTGGGAAAAATGGAAAAACTTCTAGGTATGTGGGTGTACTTATGGTGGAAGTGGACCTCTAGATTTAAGGGATAGCTCTCCGAATGTGTCTTGAAATTCTTCACCTATGATAACTATTTGCTTATGGGGAAAAGAGTTAGAATTTACATGAAATGAACCTAATCTAAGAGTTAATACACTAATATTATTTCCATATGATCATCATATTTTTTAACACTAAGAAATAAGGCATACAAACTAACCTCCAAGTCCTATGGATTCTAACATGAGTATTTCAATGTAGAGGTGTGATGTGTGAAGTAACACAAGGAAAATGAAATAGAGGATATATTTAACACTCCAAGGATAGTAATACACTTTAAATAGACCTAACACACTTGATTACACTCTACATGACCTGTTAGAATATGAACTCTTACACAAACATGAAAGTATAAGGGAAGAAAGGATAGAGTGTTATCACTTTACATCACCATATATCTCTTACACACTTATATAATTTTTCAAAAACTCAAAAATAGATTTTAATTAATTTCCAAATTCAAATTTTGACATCATTATAGTATGTATTTACCATACATGGAGTGGAATTCAATTACAAAGGCCAAAATGGTATCTACTTATAGCCTTTGAGAGAGAAGTGGGAAAACATAAGTCCAAAGGTCACTTGAATACTTGTCATGCTATGAGGAGTAGTTACATGTGTATAATAATGAATTAGGAGATATACCATGCAATCTTTTATAGGAAAAATGGCTTTCTAATATGTGCAACTCATGAAATGTGACATGAAACTCCTTATTCTACACAAGAAAATTGCCTTCATAATTCACCTCTAATAGAATATCATAAAACTTAATAAGGAAATATCTCATTATTATATTGAGTGGGAGAGGATTTATACATGCTCCTCCATGTATTTTTTGAATTCCTAATCATCTAGATTCATTTGAAAGTGAGACATCACTACTTGTAGTCAAAGAAACTCCTTTTCTAGTCACCCCTCACAATTGGCCTCAAAATTGGTTTTAGTTTCCCATGAAAATCCATACAATGGATTTAATGACACTTTTTAATACCCTCCATGTCCTTATATTCTTTAGGTACACCTTAAATAGGCTCCCACATGAATTTCTCACACTTCTCACCATCTTGCTCAGTTTGCCAGTTTGACTAGTAGAGATGAAGCTAATTATAGGAATACTTAGGATATTTCTTGAAGAATGAAATAGTCATAGTGAGTTATAATAAGTCCTATTCTCACTACCAAATTTGAGTACTCATCTTGAATATCCTTAGAACCTACACAATACACAAAATAGTCAAAGAAATAAATTTTGTACCCTATCCATATAGATAGGGAATGCCTCAAGTAGATGGAAAGGTTATTTCGAGAGTACTCTATAGGCTCAAATAATTTCCAAATCTATTTTTTTTTATAGCTCTCCATCTTCATCTCCTTCATCAGGTCTAGAACTAGGGTTTGTGAGGGTTTTAGACCATTTCTTCCCTTAAGATTTGTTCATAAAGATATGAAATTATAAATTAAAAAAAATTACATAATATTTATGTTAAGGACTCCTATTAATCTCTCCAAACTCCTTTTATCTCCATGAATAACCTCAAATAAGATATGAACTTCCAAATTTGCCCTATCGATCTTGATTCCTCATTTCCTATAGGTTTAAACTGGTCTTGAGTCAAATTGAGATTTTATATGATATATCCTACATTATTAAATATTTGATAAATATATAGTGACCCTATAAAAAATATCCAATCCATTTTAGTGATCACCTAATATTAGAATTGAATTTGACCCCCCATTTGGATTTTAGGCCTATCCATGGCTAATAGGTATGTATACAACTTTGAGGGTCTAAGACACCCTATTAAGATTAATCATTATGTGATATGTTTTTCATGTTTTCATAGGTGTCATATAACTTACAAAACCTAATTTAAAGGTTTTATCATCCTTTAACTCACCTTATCACCTTCATTCTTCAAAACCTGCCAATTTGTGCTCTAAGGGAGTACCCTCTGTGTGAGACAAAATAGAGGGTAATTCCCCTATTTTACCAAAAAAAAATGTTGGAGGGGATTATAAAAGTCATATATTATATATATTTATCAATTTTCATCTCTTTTCCATATCATTTTACCCTCCAAATGCATTAAAACCCAAGACAAACAATTAAGAAAAGATTGCATGTAGGATTTGGGATGTGGACTATGTATTACTTGATGCGAGTCTTTTCTATGATTGATTTTAATATTATGAGGATTTAATAAGGTATTATTACCTATATAAGTTTAAATTTATATCATATAAACCATCAGACCTTTTCCAAACTTTGCTTTGTTCATGCCTTACTTTGATTAGCCTAGACTGAGGTCACTTTCTTGTTTATGTTTTTGTTGACCAAATTTGACCCTGTAGGTCAAATTGGGGAACCTATAGGTAAAAACTTAAGTTTTAGGTTTTTTTTGGTAAAATAATATTTTATAAAATGTATTGAGTGTCTTTTAGTGTTATTCCATATCATATTAGCCTTGGTCAATTAGTCTTTTAGTCCATTTATCATTTTGAGTCATTTTAGGGTTCATAAATGGGAATTAAATGAGTTTTACAACATCATAAGGAAATTTTAAGGTTAAAAAATGTTATTTCACATGAAATGTGTCCTAAGAGGTCTTAATAAACTATCATAGCTGAAAGGTGGTAGATTCTTCAGAAGAAAGGATGGTTTTCTTGAGAAAAGAGAAGAGTTTGGCACTTGTACAGCCCATGGGGAGGTATGCCACATAGGAAAATATCATATAATGTATATTAATATTCCTAAAGCTCAAATACATTTTTTAAATTATTTTTAAGTTCTATTTTTATATAAAACCATTCTATTCCTTTTTCACCCTTCTGGGCACACAAAATTAGTCTTCAGGTTTTTACTTAGTATGAACAGTTGGAGAGATTCCAAGTCAAATGCCTTTGTGAGGTGAAACTAAACTTAGAGAGATTAATTTCCTTCATAGGATTTTGAACAATTTTTTCCTATGCTTCATGAACCATCCTCATGAAGTTTACTATGTTTTTTAGCTTACAAGTCTATGCACCCTATAGGTTTTCCCTTGGTTTGGAGAAGTCCATACAAACCAATTGCTAAGGTTGATTTCAAATGATTTTATCTTGTTATATAATTATCCATATTATTAGTTTCACATTTGAATTTTTTTTATGATAAAATCATCTCATGTTTGTAGACTAATCTCATTTGGGATGATAGGTCTATTTTCACCATTTTCATATCTTTATGTTTTGGCAATTGATTCAAAGGGTTATGATAGGTATATTTATATGTTTTCAATGTTATATTTATTCACTTTGACCCTTAAATCTCATTCTTAAAGGCAATTCTATATGAGGGAGTAGTTATGAACACCATATACTTAACATTTTACTCACTATGTACTTGTAACCATGGTGAAACATACGTATAAACTTTTATGTCATGTTCACATAGGTGTGTTTAAGGTTTTTAATCCTTGGTTTATTCTTTATTATAATTAATTAGTGAATCAATCCTTAATTTGATACAAGAAAGAGGGATTGAGCAGTCATATAGTACACTCTCACCTAGTCTACCATGAACAAACGCATCTACATGTGCCATAAAGGAAGTGTTCATGTTGAAAGGAGGGAGTTGACACTTGATTCAAGTGTTTTAGAATGTGAAATATGTATTTTTAAGTATGATACAAGTTTACAACTCATAAAATATCAAAGGTAATGTTCACTACCTAAATCAACATTTTGCTACCTACACACTAGTATATGCACCTACAAGTGGTCTTGACAGAAAGTAGAGAGGCCATTATGGAGCATTGAAGCATAAGATGAAACCATATTTGAGTTCATAACATGAGGTGATATAATGACTAACCCTTTTTAATGGATAAGTTGGTAAATGGAGTTTACAATAACTTGCAAGGGAGATGACTATAGTTTTAGGGACCATTATCCCTAAAACAAGAAAATAGAGCACCATAGCATTTTGTAGATATCTTATTATAAGTTTTAAAGAGAATTTGATGTATAATGGTGATCCAATACTATATCCATATCATAGTATAAGTATCATGCAAAATTTAGGGGGAGAATAACCAGGGGAAGATAATTATTGAGAGGCCTAAAGTTGCCTACAAAGACACTAAACTCAGGCTTTGATGTCTATAGGACTTTGAATCAAAAGTGACATTGCACTCCAAGTTAATATTTATAAACCATACCAACATATGGAGATGGTTCAAAATGGTTCAATTGATCATTCATGTTATAAATATATTTAATTTAGGAGTACATATATTTTTTTGCTTCCCATGTACACTTTCAATCCATATAAATGGCCTGACCACACTCATCTACAACCAACATAAGGTTTAAGCAAAGAAGGTTCTTATTTAATTAAATATATGAGTGTTAGGAATGTTTAGAATTTTTTAAAATTATTTAAATATTCTTCAAAGTTTCAAGTGTCTTAAGAGGTAAACATGAAGATCTTATAAGTTTATAAACACCTACAAACCATCCACCTACAACCTGCCTATAGGTATCCATAGAGATCTTAAGGTGAACTTGAAAGATTGAGATTATAGACATAAGTAATTGATATGAAAGGTTTAATTGAGTTTCAAAGGTTATTCTAGGGTAATAACATAGTTTATAATGAAGAATCTCCACCTACATGGCTTGAGACTCCTTAAAGCCATTATAGATGTTTGTAGACAAACAAGAAACAGAGAGAGGGTACCCAAGTGATGGTCTAGGCTACCCAAGGTGGACTAATGAGTATCATCATGGTTAAATTACTATGTATGCTTTATTAAATGCTCCAAAAATTTTATATAAGGCATAATTCATAACAAAGTTCACCTAAAAGGGTATATCCAAGTAGAAACATAGTCGGTTGTGACTAAGTGGGACAATAAGCTTGAGTAAATAGTTGAAACCATATCAAGGTATAAATATAACTTATATTGACATGTAAATGATTTATTATAATCCATAACACCTTTAAAAGTCTCTAATCACCATTTTAAAGACTCAAACATGCATAAACACCTATAGGCATGCAAAGTATACAAATAAGGCCAGTTTCTCAATTAGGCATGTTTGAGTAGGAACACAACTCAAGGTATTAGCATGGTTGATATATGGTTTGTGAAATTATTTAAAACATATATAATGATATTTATTATTATTTCATACAAAAATTTCATGTAAACTATCAATTTACCCTCCAAAACAAGCAACATACAATCCATTATGGGAAACCTTGCACATAGTTTGGCCCAACAGGGGTATGTTTTGGGTTTTTAAGGAAATGAAGGGTTAGATGATGTTATAAAGAACTAAAATATCGTACATAACATTGTAAAAAAGAGGAAGGGTTGGGGGCTTACATTTGTGTGGCCCCCTCAAACCCTTCCTCGTGTTTGTGCAACACTGTAATGCGAGATCTATTATTGCGTGGAACTTTATTTTTCCCTCAGATTTTTGTATTGCAGCTGGAACCCAGGTTGGATTTCCAACCTGAGTTGGACTACCATCCTGATCTAGTTTGTGATGGAAATAGTGAACGGATGGGGGAAACTTTGTTTCCTCTACGTCGGAGTGCACTGTGTGGAAGGTGGCTTTGGTGGTGGTAACGGGTGACCGTGCATAACAACCAATGACACTTATCAAGGAGTATAAGGGAAGGTAGCTACTATGCTAAACAAAACCCTAACCTTTGTGGCCACCTTCTTAGCCTTTGGTGACTAGATCTAGTTATTCACCATCACCTTTTATTGACTAGGGTCGTGGCTCATGTTGATGTACTTTTAGATGTCAAGGATTTCTTTGATGATGTTTTGATTACCATGGCAGTGAATCCTCTGAGCATAGAGGGGGAGAATAGGTAGATGATCAGGTGGATGTAATGGGTGCTAGTGGCGCTAATTCTAGGGCTTGTTTATTTGATTGTGGTGCCATTTTTTATGGGCAGTGCGATTTTAGTGTTTAAGGGTGTGGTGGAGCACAGCCTTTTTCTCGATATGGAAATGGCTGTCATTATTGCTAGATCTGATGGTGTCTCTATTAAATCAAAGGGATAGAGAAACTAAATCTATTTTTTAAAATTTTTATGTCTCGATAAATGTTTGTGTGTCGTTATTGTTTAATGCAATGGCAACCTGCATTGTTGGATAGGGCAGAATGCTAAAGATATATATATATTTAGCATTCTTTTCCCTATGCTATAAACTCTTTGAGGTTTTAGGTTCTTGTAAAACTTGGGTACTTTTATTGGAATATGTTTGTGGTTTTAGGTCCCTGTAAAACTTGGTTTAGATGCTGCTCTTTAGTAGGTTTTAGGACTGCTTGTCTTAGTGGTTGTTAATGCTTTATCTTTCTTATTTATGTTAAAGGGTTTTGGGGTCCCTTCAAAACCTACTTTTACCATAATCTAAAACATTTTAAATACTTTTTTAATATCTTAAAATATTCAAAATTGTCTATGTAAATAGGGGAGTGCCCTCTAATTTATCTCAGATAGAGGGCACTCCCTTTGTGCATGAAACCTATAATTTGGGAAAGGGGTGATAAAAGGATGTCTTGTGAGTTGACTAAACATTTATAAGAGTTTTTTAAAGTTTTATATAACATATTAAAATATGTATAACACATCACAAGAGTATATAACCTAGAAGGATGATCTAAAACACAAAGGTTGTAGATAGGCTTAATGAGCATGGTGAGGCCTAGACCCCAAATGAAAGGTTAGATTCATTTATAATATTAAATAATAACTCCAATAGATTAAAAATTGTTCCTATGGTTTAATTAGGTGTGTTAAATCCTCAAAATTTTAGTGTAATCCATTAAAATCCATTTTTTTGAGCTAAAATCCAACTCAGGCCTATTAAACAAGTTTTAGGCCAAGGCCAAATGGGTGGTCATTCATAATTATATCATGATATGAGAACTATCATGGATTTAATCAAGTATATTGGGTTAAAATATAGGTGATAAAGCTTTTTTAAGGAAGATAAACCACAAGGAAGCCATTTTTGGCCCAAAAGCAACATTAGGCCTTTGCAAGTTGTAGAAAAGAGCTCAATAAGAGAAGTTTAAGTGCTCACATCTTCTTGGAGTATTTTCATGGAGGAAAAATAATTTTAAATGAGTTATTATGGGTTATTAATTCCATTCTTGTGGAATTTTTTTCAAGTTCAATGTTAGGTTTTTATGAACAAAGCTTAAGAGGTCAAAATAGGCTTAAACCCTCCAAAACCCTTGCTAGTGACCAGTTTGTGGAAATGGAGTTGAAACACTGCTATAATGGAATATTTTACATAGGATGATGATTTAAAATTGTATTATATTTCCTCACACTACTCCCCATGCTTTTTGATTGTACGTAATTATATATGCAAGGTACAAAATAGGGTAATTTTAACTAGTTTATGAATTTTGAAGGCTATAAGAGATGAAATCAAGTTTGGGGGAAATATTATAACGTGTAATAACTCCATATATACATTTAATTAATTTTAAAAACTCTTAAGTTCCATAACTATATGATTCATCTCAACCAATCAAAACTAGCATAGTGGACAAGTTAGTGAGAAGGGTGGAAAACCTCCAAGTGATCTGATTTTATGGTGTGCTTGATGATTTTAAGGCCATTTAGGGTATTTAAAATTTTCTTCCACTCCATCCCATGTGTTTTTATGGAAAATTTATGCCTTTTTTGAGTCCAAGTGTGCATGGTGAATCAAAGAATCATTTTTTGGACTATAGATGTTGATGGCTCATTCTTAGATGATTCTAGATGACCAAGCCTATAATCAATGCATGGAGAGGAATGACTAAAATCATTCCAATTCAGTATAATCATCATACCTATCCCTAGTAATTTTTGGGATTTTCAAATAGGTCCAAATCATGAAGGCATTTTTTTGAGCTAGAATGAGAACTTTCATGCCTTTTTGTAAGAGTTTCATGGCTTAGAGATCCATTTATTCCTTCTAACCTTGCATGGTTCATCACATATCATATTATATTATATAATTAAATCCTTTTATCATCTTTAAAATTTTCTTTGTGACCCTTGGTATTTTATCTTCTCCTCTCTCTCTCTTCAATTGTATACGAACTAGCCATTTTGGCCATTATAACTTATGCTCCACCTGAGTATGTTGAAGACCTACTCATTTGCATACCATTTGATCAATAAGACTAATAATTTTTACCTCTTATGATTTTCCATAGTGTGTTCTACTTATATTATTTATTTTATTAAGTGATAACTCTTTACTTCCTTATCATGTTGTTTCATTCTTTCATCATATTTGCAGTTGGAAAGCTTTTTCTTGCAGGGCATGTGAAGTGTTCTAGGAAGTGTCAAGGTTGAGTCAGTTAGTCTATTCACTAGTGCCATTCGAGGCCTATTTTCTAGTCCTCCTAGCCTAAAAATTCATACATAACCTCATAATTATGTGAGAATATGTAGATTTGAGAAGTGTCTATTTGGTTAGTCTCTTGGTTCCATGTGTAACATGCAGCTGGTTGGAAGTCATCATTCAAATTGGTGTATAACCTCCCACAAGATAATTTGATTTCAATTTTCTCTCTCCCTTTTCCCCAAAATTTTAGGTGTAGTTGTGATCCATATTGGTACATCAAGGGAGCTATCCATACCTAGAGATTCACCTCATCCTTAGGCTACCCACAAGCCTAGAGGCTTTTTAATTATGCCACTTGGATGAGGAAAGCTGAGACATCTACTCAAAGGGTGAAAATCTTAAGTGACAAGAATTTTTCACATGCCTGGCGGGACTCTTAGTCCAAGAGGTTATAATATTTTGGTGTTGTCTTTCAAAAATTAGCCTTTAGAGGCAAATATCCAAGCATCAATGGTGACTCCAAAGTTACATTAGCTAGTCAAACAATATAGGTATCCCTTTTGAAGATTATTGATAACCATTTATTGTGTTATTTCTTCCAAATGAATTTTAATGGCTGACCTTGGTGTTGAGTACTATTTTAAACAAGTTGGTGGGGTATATCTAGCCTATGGAATTCCCTATCAACAAGAACAAGTTCTTAATCAACCCTATCATGATCCTTACCAGCTTCAACATGACGTGTATCAGCCTTTTCATGAAGTGTATCATACCTACAATTAACCTTCTCCATATCTTGTTCCTCTTAGTCAACCTAGTCACTTCTCAAGTCAATCCATTTCTACCTTCAAGAAAACACTTTTAGGCTATGAGAAGTACATGTTGGATCTTGACACACAAAGGGGATATATTCAAGAGGTTCCTAGTCATCTCATTCATAAGGTGAGAGATGCATTAGAGCTGGTCAAAAGAGAGTGGGCATATATTGAGACATCCAATTGGCAAAGGCTCACAAGTGAGATGCTAGATGTGAGTGGCTTGGTTTCTTCCTTAGATGATAGGATAATAATTCATGAAAGGTAACCTCACCAAACCTATCAACCTTCATATCTTCTTTCCCAAGATTTATATTAGTCTTATTTGACCCTTACTCATGAGCCCAATCAAACTTATCAAATTCACCCTTTTCCCAATTAGTTGGAAGAGAAATTTGAAAATAGAAACCTTGTTTTTAAAGCTAATATTGATAGGTAGATTGAGTTGGCAAATATACATATGCAACAGTCCATGCCATCAACTAAAGAATTAGAATATAATCCCTCATTTTCCTCTCTCATTACATCTCCATCTCAAGAAAATACCTCTAGATATGAGATTCCAACTTGCAGACGAGGTGGAAAATATAAGCTTAAAGAGATTCCAAGTTTCTTGAACACTTCACCCACTCCTCAAATTACATCACCACCTCAAGAGAAGATTTATAATCCTAACATCATAAGATAGAGTAAGATAGTGTAATCATGGGGAAAGAAATATGATAGAATCATTTATAAGGAGTGTGAAGTTGAGAATGAAGTTGATCCTTTATAAGTCCCTCCCACCTTTCCTCAAGAGGCTTATTGTGTTTTATGTCAACTCTCTTGTATGCATTATCCTAAATATGTCTCATATGAACTTCAAGAGAGACTTTTACAAGATAACCTAGCCAAGAAAATTGAATATTTAGAGTCAATAATGAAGTTGTTAAGGTGTGCTAGAAGGTTTAGACCTAAAAAAAGATCATATGCCTAAACACACCCCATCTACTGCTCCTCAAGGAAGTGTTCAAGATAAATAAAATGTGGATGAAATGATTTTCAAGTGGAAAGAAGATAACCAATCTATCTTATCCCAACGTCTACCTCACCTTCCCCAAGAATACCCAAAAGAACCTCTTACTTTTCATTCTCAGCCTAATTTTGAGCCCTATGTTTTACCTCCACCAACTAGTTCATCTTGTCCTCATACCATCAAATTTTGTCTTGATGGACCTATGGTATGAGAAACTAAAGAGGAGTAGTTGGTTGAGGAAAATTTAGAACTTACTTGAAGAAGGTGAAACTCCTTAGCAACCTTATTGGGCTAGATCATCAGATTTCAAGATGCCTAGTCTTGGCATCACCAAGATGGAGGAAGAGGATGAAGGAGATTCTCTTATTATTACCCTTAATGATGCTAATAAAAAAGAGTATGAGGACTTGTGGTAGCAATTTTAAAACATTTTCAATGAGTTTGAGTCTCTCAAGGGGTCTATTATTTCACTAGAGCTAATTATAAGTGATGATGAGCAAGATGACATTGTCCAACATGTCATAGATGAGCAAGAGAAAGGGTCACATCAGCTTTTGGAGGTTAAGACAAGTTTTTATTTTCCTTAGTTTTCCAAGAAACAATAGACCATTCCTCTTGAAGTCATACCTACAAAGAAGATGAAAGTTAATCATGAGATAAAGAGTGGACAGTAATATGAAGTATGTGTATAAGGCCAAGAGGAATAATTTTACATTAGAGACTTATTTTAATATGGTATAATTGACATCATAGAAATTGAGGTGCCAAGAAGTAGGTATAATAGATCAAGTGTTTAATACAAAGAACAATATGCTTGGCACCATGATTGATCTCATGAATAACGAGATGCAAGAAACTTTCCTTTTGATCTTGGAAAGGGAGGTATGATTAATTTATAGTTGTATATAGTTTTTTGCTTCCTATTTTTCCTAAGTTCTTTGAGCACATGCGTGTCTTGTTAGTGTGTTTGCTTTGCTTTGTGTGTGTCCTTTATTTTGTGTGGTTGAGGTAATTAGGTGGTTTTGTCTTGATCAAAACTTGTGGTCAATGGTCAAAGGTCTCCTTTTTTTTTTCAAAATTGAAATGACTCCCTAAGCTTAATGGATTGATAAGGATATTGGTCTAGCTAGTATAGCAGACATATTACCTTTGTGAGTCACCAATTTGTTGACCAAATTTGACCATGTAGGTTAAATTAGGTCACTTATAGGTAAAAAATTGAGTTTTATCTCTTTTAAGGTATAATATTATTTCATAATATGTATTATATGTCTTTTGGTGTTATTTTATATCATATGAGCCTTAGTCAATTAGTCTTTTAGTTCATTTATCATTTTGAGTCATTTTGGGGGTCATAAATGGGCATTAAATGAGTTGTATAGCATCCTAGGGAAATGTGAAGGTTCTAAAATGTTATTTAATGTTAAATGTGTCCTATTATATCTTAATAAACTATTATAACTAAAAGGTGGTAGGTTTTTCAAAAGTAAGGGCAATTTTCTTAAGAAAAGAGAAGAGTTTATCACTTGTACGACCCACAAGGAAGTGTGCCACATGGGAGAAGATCATATAATGTGTCTTCATCTTCCTCAATCTTAAATACATGTTTTAAATTCTCGAGAAGTGAAATTTTTTTATCTAAAACCATTCTACTCCTTTTTCACCCTTATAAGCACATAGATCTAGTCTTTAGGTTTGTACTTGGTATAGATAGAGAAATTATAAGTAAAAATCCATTAGGAGGTGAAATTAAACTCATAAAAAATAATTTCCATAATATTATTTATTTTAATGGTTTCATATGCTTCATGAACCATCCTCATGAAGTTGACTATGTTTTTTTGCTTGCAAATCTATGCACCCTATATGTTTTGCCTTGGTTTGGAGAAGTCCATACAAAATAGTTTCTATGGTTAATTTTAGATGATTTTGGCTTACTTATATAATTATTAATATTCTTTGTTTCACTTTTTAAGTTGTTTTTATGAGCAAATAATCTCAAGTTTGTAGACTACTCTCATTTGGAATGACATGCCTATTTTCATAATTTTTAGATCTTCATGCTTTGAAAATGGCTTTAGAGGGTTTTGATAGGTCTATTTATATGTTTTAAATTTTATATTTATTCCCCTTGACCCTTAGGTCTCATTCTTCAAGGCAATTCTCTATGAGGGTGTAGTTATGAACACCTTAAAGTCAACATTTTACTCAGTGTTTACTTGCAACCATGGTGAAGCAAGTGTATTAAAATTATATGTTATGTTCACATAGGTGTGTTTAAGGTTTTTAAGCCTTGATTTATCATTTAGTATAATTAAGTAATGAATCAAGCCTTTATTTGATGTAATAAATAGGGACTGAGTAATCATATAACACACTCTCACCTAGTCTGCCATGAACAAACTCATCTACAGGTGCCATAAAGGAAGTGTTCATGTTGAAAGGAGGGTGTTAACACTTGATTCAAGTTTTTTAGAATGTGAAATATGTATTTTTAAGTATGATACAAGTTTACAACTAATAAAATATTAAAGGTAATGCTCACTACCTAAATCCACATTTTTCTACCTACACACTAGAATACACACCTATAGGTGGTCTTGACAGAAAGTTGAGAGGTCATTACAAACCATTGAGCACAATAAGAAACCATTTTAGGTAATAACATGAGGTGAGATCATTATTGACAATTTTTAAGAGTTAAGTTTTCAAATGGAGTTGACAATCACTAATAAGGGAGATGATTGTAGTTTTAGGGACCATTATCCCTAAAATAAGAAAATAGAACACCATAGCATTTTGTAGATATCTTATTATAAGGTTTCAAGAGAATTTGATGAAAAATGGTGATTAAATATATAGTCATATCATATAAAAAGTTACATGGAAAATTTGGGGGGAGAATAACTAGGGGAAGATAGTTATTGAGAGGCCTAAAGGTGCCTATAAAGACACTAAACTCAGGGTTTGATGTCTACAGGACTTTGATTCAAAAGTGACCTTGAACTTCAAGTTGATAGTTTTAGACCATGAAAACATATGGAGATGGTTAAAAATGGTTCAAGTGAGAATTAATATCTTAAAATATTTAAATTATGAGTATATATTGTTTTTTACTTCCCATTTACACTTTTAGTTTGTACAAATGCCCTGAGCACACTCATCTATAGCCAACATAAGGTTTAAGCAAAGATGGTGCTTCTTTATTGAAATATATGAGTGTTAGGAATGTTTACTAGTTTTAAAAGTGATTGGAAACTTAGTCATATGTTCAAGTGTCTTAAGAGGAAAACATGAAGATCTTTCAAGTTCATAAATGCCTAAAAACCATCCACCTACAACCTGCATATAGGTATCCATAGAGTTCTTAAGGTGAACTTAAAAGATTGAGATTATAGACACAAGTAATTAATATTAAATTTTAAATATATTTTAAAAGGATATCCTAGGAGAATAACATATTTTACAATTAAAAATATCAACCTACAAGTCTTAAGACTTCTTGCAACCACTGTAGATGATTGTAGACAAACAAGAAACTAAGAGAGGGTGCCTAAGTGATGGTTTAGTCTACCCAAGGTGTATTTATGAGTCCCATCATGGTTAAATGACTATGGATGCTTAAATAAAGGTTAAAAAAATTATATTTAAGGCCTAATTCATACAAAAGTGCACCTATAGGGGTATTTCCAAGTAGAAACATAGTCAGTTATGCCTAAGTGGGATAATAAGCTTGAGCAAATAGTTGAAACCATATCAAGGTATGAATATAACTTAGATTGATATTTAAATGATTTTTTTTTTTTATATAACACATTTTAAAGTCTATAATCACTATTTTCAAGACTTGAACATGCATAAACACTTACAAGTAGGGGAAGTATACAAATAGTTTCAATTTCTCAGTCATGTTTGTTTGAGTAAGAACACAACTCAAGGTGTTAGTATGGTTGATAAATGGTTTTTTAACATATTAAAAACCTATATAATTATATTTAATATCATTTAATACACCAACTACATGGAAACAAGAAAGGCACCCTCCAAAATAAGCAACATACAGTCCATTGTGGGAAACCCTACACAGTCTATCCCAACAAGGGTCTATTTTGGGTTTTTAAGGAAATAAAGGGTTAAATTATGTTATAAATGACTCAAATATTGTAAAAAAACATGTTAAATACTTTTTTAATCTCTTAAAATATTCAAAATTGTCTATGGAAATAGGGGAGTGCCCTCTATTTTATCTCAGATAGAGGGACTCCCTTTGTGCATGAAACCTACAATTTTGGAAAGGGTGATAAAAGGATGACCTATGAGCTGAGTAAACATTTATAATATTTGTTTTAATTTGAATATAACCTACTAAAATATGTATAACACCTCATATGAGTATATAAACTAGAAATATTATCTAAAACATAAAGGTTGCAGATAGGCTTAATGAGCATAGTGAGGCCTAAAGCCCAAATGAAAGTTTAGATTCATTTATAATATTAAATAAGCACTATATTGTACTAAAAAATGTTACTATGATGTAATTATGTGTTTTAAATCCTCAAAATTGTATGTGAATCCATCAAAATCCATTTTTTGAGCTAAAAGTCAAATCAATCCTGTTAAACAATGTTGAGGCCAAGGCCAAATGGTGGTCATTCATAATTATAGCATGAGATGATAATTACCATGTATTTAATCATTAATTTAGGGTCAATATAGTTTTTATAAATCTTTTATAATTAATATAAACCACAAGGAAGGCATTTTTGGCCTAAAAGCAATATTAGGCCTAAGCAAGTTAGAGAAAAGAGCTCGATAGGAGAGGTTTAGGTGCTCACATATTATTGGAGGATTTTCATGGAGGAAAAATAAGTTTAAACTAGTTATAAAAGGTCATAAATACCATTATTTTGGATTTTTTTTTAAATTTGAACATCATGTTTTTATGAAGAAAACTTAAGAGGTCAAAACAGGCCTAAACCCTCCAAAACCCTTGCTAGTGACTAGTCTATGGAAAAAGAGTTGAAATTCTGATCTAATTTCATATTTTAATTATGATGATGATTTAAACTTGTAATATAATACCTCAATATACTCCCCATGCTTTTGGACCATATGAAAATGTATGGATAGGGTATAAAATAGGGTACTTTTCACTATTTTATGTGTTTTGTAGGCTATAAGAGGTTTTGAAAGATTCAATAAAGTTTGGTGGAAATATTTTCAATTTTAATAACTCCATATGGCTATTTAATTCCTTTTAAATCCTCATAAGTGGCTCAACTAGATGCTTCATCTTAGCTAGTCAAAATTGACATAGTGGACAAGCTAGTGAGAAGGGTGGAAAACTTCAAGTGAGCTTATTTTCAGGTGTACCTAATGTTTATAAATCCATGGAGGGTATTTAAAAGTTTCATACACTCAATCCAATGGATTTTCATGGAAAAATAATTATTTTTTAGATGTCAAGTGTGTAGGGTGCATGAAAGAAGAGTTTTTTGGACTATAGATGATGATGGCTCATTCCTAGATGATTCCAGATGACCAAGACTATAATCAATGCATGGAGAGGCATGAATAAAATATTTCACATTCATTCAAATAATAATTTATATCCCTAATAATTTTTTTCATGTTAAAATAGGTCCAAATCATGAAGGCATTTTTTTGAGTCAAAATGAGAACTTTCATGCCACTCTGCAAGAGTTTCACTACTTAGAGAGCCACTTGTTCTTTCTGACCTTGCATGGTTCATCCTATATCCTCTTCTCATAAATAATTAACTCCTTTTCTCAAATTGACAAGTTTCCTCATGACCCTTGGACTTATCTTTTATCCTCTCTCTCAAGTTCTATAACTAACTATTTTGGCCATTATAACTTATGCTCCACTTGAGTATGGTGAAGCCCTACTCATTTTCATACCATTTGATCAATAATACTACTAATTTTTACCTCTTCATGACTATTCATAGTGTTTTATACTTATATTATTGATTTTCTTAAGTGGTGACTCTTATTTTCTTAGAATATTATTTCATTAATAGTTGGAAAGCTTTTTCTTGTAGGGCATGTGAAGTGTTCTAAGAAGGGTCAAGGTTGAGTGAGTTAGTCTATTCACTAGTGCCATTAAAGGCCTCTTATCTATTCCTCCTAGCCTAAACATTCATCCATAACCTCATAATGTAACATTGATGTGAGAATATGTATATTGGAGAAGTGTGTGTTTGGTTAGTCTCTTGGTTCTATGTGTAACATGAAACTGGTTGGAAGTCATCATTCAAATTGGTGTATCACGTCCCTTAGGATAGTTTGATTTTAGTTTTCTCTTTCCCTTTTCCCACAAAAATTTTAGGTGTAATTTTGATCCAAATCGGTACATCAAGGAAGCTAGAAATACCTAGAGATTCACCTCATCCTTAGGTTACCCACAAGCATATAGGTGTTTCAATTATGTTACTTGGATGAGGAGAGCTGAGACATCTCCTTAAAGGGTGCAAATCCAAGTTACAGTAGTTTCTTGTATTTTAAGGGAACCTATAGGTGAAACCATATGGTTTATGCCTTGTTTTCATGTTTTATGTCCTCTTTAAAGTTCTCTACACCATATTATGCCTAGAGTGAGGTCCATCATCAAGGCTATCTAACCCAATCTTCATGATAACCCTACAACCAGCCTATAGATATACATTTTGTGATAAAAGGGAGACCTATAGGTAATATTATGGGGTCATATCCTACATATTAACTTCTATGGATAAAATTTGAACATAATTAGGATAATTTTCAACATTTCTGACCACCTATGATGAAGGAATGTCTATACCCTATCACCTTGTAATATAAAGTTACTCAAAGATTCAAATCCTATAGATGAAAATGAAGGATTTCAGTGTTCAAATGGGCAACTTTGAAGTCCCAAACTACTACCTTCCACTGATCATACACCTTCTATATTTTGTATATCTCTTTTTCTATGTGGATTTTATGAGATTTAATTATTAGGATTCTTCAAAGTTCTTGACAACATTATCTTATGATCTCTATATAATGGCCAAGTGTTCTTTTTATGTTTTAGGGATTTAATCCCTAAATCTATAGTCATTACTTTTGATCATGGTTCCAACTTCTATTTATCAACCTCACACTTCAAATAGGTCTACCATGATTTATATAACACTAGGACTCCAAGGAAGGTTTCTAAATTGTATAATATTATTTGTATAAGTACCTTTATATCTTTGCTAGTGCCACCTGTAGGTGGACAATTTCATGTATAGGCAGTAAATGTAAAATTGTAGGTAATGAGAAAGATATACATGTTTGTGATCAATATTAGGCATTCTCAAAGTTTTAAAATATAATATTAGCATTCCAAATTATTTTCAATAACTTTCAAATCTCCCATTCCAACATGATGTGATCTTGAGATACCTATAGGTACACTTTGAATTGCCTATAGGTAGTAAACATGAAATGGTCCATGTATTCAAGGAATTTGCCTTCATATTCAATTGATCTCCTCTAAATGTATTCAAATGAATCATTATGATTTTTTAAATATTTATAAAATATATAAAACCTCATTTTAATGCCTTCACTTCCTGTAGGCATTTATAGGTGTAATTTCATAGTGTAGGCCAAGTAATGGTGGTTGGGTGATTAGTTTTCATAGTCTTCATTATGCTAATTAAAATGGATTAACTTGATTTATTATTATATAATAATGTATTAAACCTATAAATACCATAAATATATCCCCATGGACATGTTAAAGGCATTAACCTAACTCTCTCAATTGACTATGCATGACAGCCATATAGCAAACTAACTACATCTCACTTGTGACTACAAATCTATAGATGATTAATTTTGAGGATGAGATTATAATTAAATGTAACCAAAATTTTAAACATGAAAAAAAACCATCACCATACTCCAACACCATTCCCAAGACATGAATATTTTGGAAGTGGTGGAAACCTACCTATAACATAAAAATATGTCTTCTCTTGTAACTTAAGAGGCTTGGATTATAAAAACACATTTAAATATTAAAAAAAGTGTGAGGAACATGAAATTAAAATTTCCATGTCATCTATAGTTAATTCTAGAAGTTATGTTGTCTGAAATCATCAAAACAAGAGTAAAAACTATAGAGTATGGGAAACAATGACCATAAAAACACAATCAACTTGTTAGAGATGATTCATAAAGCACAGTTGACTAATCCTTGAAATATTTTTATTAAAATTAATCTCTCTAATTTTAATATCATTGACCAAAGCCATTTTGTCTAAAACTTCTCCAACTGGTCATACTAAGCATAAACATATTGACTGGTTCTATGTGTTTAAAAGGGTGAAGAAGGATTCGAATGGTTTTAGATCAAATTTGGAACTTAAAAATAATTTAAATCATGTAAATGGGTTTTATTAACCTAAATATTCATCCAAAAACCTTATCCCATGTGTCACACTCTCCTATAGGTCATATAAGTTCCAAACTCTTCTTTTTTAGTTGTTTTCTTGATTTGTAGTTAGAGAGCCTACAAGTTTCAGATAGGAATGACATTATTGATAGGGAATATAACATATTAGATGTTTTAAATAAAAATAGGACACTTTAATACCTTGAAAACCATGTCACTTTCTTTTATGACCCCTAAATGGCTCCTAAGTGACTCAAAATGACATATAAACCAATTAGACCATGACTAAGGTTAAAATGGCATTAAATTACATCAAATGGACTATAACACACCCTATTAAAAAATATTATACCCTTATATATATTTTTACTATAAGGGGTTGACCCATTTTGACTTGTGGTCAAAATGGTTAACATCTTTGGTGATTTCCCAAGGGTGGTATGCTTTTTATGCGAAGACCAGTTGCCTAATAATGTCCATTGGGATATGGAGTCACCTAAAATTAAATTAGCACACACTTTTCCTTTGAAAACACACCAATAAAAATAAAACTAATAAGAAGCAACACATTAGATAAGAAACTTAAGCAAAATACTCTTGTACTTCATGGGCACTTATGGAACACACACAAACTAGACTAAACAAACTCAAACATAAAGTAACCTAAAAGAAACACTCCTCCTAGATCAAAGGGGAATATTTAAAAATTTATTTCTTCATGACATGAGGGGATGAAAGAGGCATGTAGCCTTTTTATCCTTGACATGGATGCCTCCATCTTCTTTATGGTGTTTGCCAACTTTTTTGGCATGATGTTCAATGAGAACCAAGTAGATCCAAACATATTAGCTAAAGATATGAACTCTTCTTTCATCCAAATAGTCTTAACCTTCTCATGTACTTGTCCCTTGATGTGCAAGTTTTAAAATATGATAGTCATTTTAGCCTTGCTCTCCTCCTTGATAGAATGTGCTTAGTGTTTGGAAGCACTAAGCTTTCCTTCACCATGTTCCCATATCCTTGAATGAGGTTTTACCTTAGATAGATCTCTTGAATATATTTTAGGTGAAAAAATATCTGACTTGACATCATTATCCATGTCTACAGCTTCTTGTACACTAGCATCATAAAATCTCTTCATGATAGTAGGTTCTTGACCAGTAGAATGGATTTCATATTTATGTTTGAATAAGCACTCAAGATCATGTTTATTAAATTCATCAAAAAACTTATCATTAGATATGTAATAATTTGGATAAGGAATAACTTTACCCAACTTATCAAATTCCTTTCATAGGCATTAAACTTATGCCATAAATATTATTCCTCGTGAATGTCATCTTCAAGAGTTATTTCCTCTACCTTGGTCTCATAAGGCTCTCTTAAGACTAAAACTTATTAATGAGTGACTTGGTCTTCCTCCTTGATATTACCCTCAACTTCATTCTTTATATGGTCATCCACAACTTCATGATTAGACATGGAGTCTTCTTCAAATGCCTCTCTCTTCAAGTCTTGGATACATTCTCATGGACAACTACAAAAGAGTCTTCAATATATTTTTATCTACTCAATAAGGTAGGATTTCCCTTTTTTCACCAAGGGGAGTCTCTATGGTGATTTATTATTCATAGTCACTCATGGCATTTTCTTGGTTATCCATAAATTGGATTTTCTCCTCTTCACTTGCTTCTCTCAAGATGGGTTCTTCTTCAATAAGGGGTGAGGTGGAAGGTTGATGGATAGGATCATGTGAAACTAATGGAATAATAGGTGAAAGATGAGATGTGATGGGGGGCTGATGAATTGGATATGGAGTGTGAGGTGAATGAGAAGGCTTATGAGCGTATTTAGGAAAGAGAAAAACTCTAGTAAAATCATAGAGAAGTGACTTATTGGGTTTCTTAGAAGGAAAAACATCTACATGAGTAGGAGTTACATCTTTCCAATACCTCTCTTTTAATTCCTCAACACTATCATGTTCATTTTTGATCTATTTATTCTCCCACACACTTAGCCTATATATTAAGTATTAAAATCACTTCTTTGCCAAGTCCATTTGTTCTTTAATTTCCAATTGAATTTAATCTTTAACCACCTCCCATGCACTCATTCATCTTTGGATAGAAATTATTAACCATTCCAAGAGATGGTTAGGAAGCACATCAAACTCATCATCCAATGTTACCATATTGTCTTCACTATCTATCATCTCTGTTAGGAGTGCCAATAAAGATTGGACATGACATGTGGCTGGTGGAGGAATAGGAGGGTAATGATGGGGATCAATAATAGCTCTAACTTATTATATTTTAAGCTCTAAGAGTTCAATTCTTACATCTTGATATCTTGATTTAGAATCCATAGAAACATTTTGTTGGGGATTATAGGTATCATAGTATGAATTATAGGGCTAATATTGGGACTGATAGGGAGCCCTTTATCAATAGGTTTTTTAGTATCCTTCTTCATAGGGATGTTCAATAACATGGTGCCCATATAGAGAGGAAAATGGAAGATTATATGTCTACCATGTCTCATAATATTGATATCCATTTTGATAGGATTGTTGGGGAGTATAAGGTGATTCATAACAAGGTTGATAAGGAGGTTCATGATAGGGATGTTCAACATAATTGTTCATATCAACCTCATATGTCAAATGAGATATAAAAATTGATCAAGATATTCAATGAGATACACTTGGGATGCTTAAAACCATAAGTTATCAATTGGACTTGCCATTGGTGCTAACTTACTTGCTTCCAAAAGTTGATAGAGGAAAGACACACCAACAATATTCCCATTCTCTTAGACCTTGGTCCCGCTAGGTGTGCCAAAACTATTTTCAGAAAATATTTAATCCTAGAAGAATATTTTCAAGACTCTTATAGATTTTTGAAACATGGGAAAAATTCTAGGTGTGTGGGTGTACCTATGGTGGAAGTGAGCCTCTAGATTTAAGGGCTAGTTCCTTGAATGTGTCTTGAAATGCTCACACCTATGCTAAATATATTCTTATGGGGAAAAGATTTAGAAGTTTCATTAAATGAACCTAATATAAGAGGTGATAAACCAATATGTTTTCCATGTGATCATCATGCTTTCTTTCACTAAGAAACAAGGCATATACACTAACCTCCAAGTCTTATGGATTCTAACATGAGTATTTCAATGTAGAGGTGTGATGTGTGAAGAAACACAAGAAAAATTAAATATAGATATAATTTCAAACTCCAAGGATAATAATACACTTGATATAGATCCAATACACTTGATTACACTCTACATGACATGTTAAAATATTAACTCTTGCACAAACATGAAATGATAAGGGAAGAAAGGATATATATTTATTACTTTATATCACCATACATCACTTAAACACTTATAAAATTATTAAATAACTTACATTAATGTTAAAAGGCAAATTATGGCATCATTCTAGTAGAGCTTCACCATACATGGAGTGGAATTTGATTACAAAGGCCAAAATGGTAGCTACTTATAGCATGCCAAAGAGAAGTCCAAATGTCACTTAAACACTTGTCATTATCTAAATATTAGTTACATGTGAAAATCATGAATTAGAAGATAGACCATGCAAGGTCTGATAAGACAAATGTCTCTCCAAACTATGCAACTCATGAAATGTGGCATGACACTCATTATTCTACACAAGAAAATTACCTTCATCTTCACCTCATTTGGAAAATCATAAAAATAAATCAGGATAGATCTCATGATTATACTAAGAGGGAGGGTTTGTATACATGATCATCCATGCATTAGATGCATTCCTACTCATTTCGAATCCTTTAAAAGTTATCCATCATTACCTATAGTCAAAGAAACTCCTTTTCCAATCACTCCCCACTCTTGGCCTCAAAATTGGCTTTAATGTCCCATAAAAATCCATAAAATGGAGTGAATGATTGTTTTAAAGACTTGCCATGGACTTATAATCTTTAGGTTCACCTTAAATAGGATCCCACTTGAATTTCTCACACTTCTCACCATCTTACTCATTTTTCTAGTTTGACTAGCTGAGATGAAGATACTTGTAGGAAAACTTAGGATATTTTTTGAAACATTAAATAGTCATAGTGATTTATAATAATTCTTAATATCACTCCCAAAGTTGAGTAGTCCTCTTGAAATTCTTTGAAACTTATGCAATGCACAAAATAATCAAAGAAATCAATTTTTTACCCTATATGTACATATAAGGAATGCCTCAAGTAGATGTAAAGGGTATATAAATATTCCTATATGGGCTCAAATAATTTCCCAAGCCATTATAGTTTGTTTGGATATCTCTCCATCTTCATTTCCTTCATTGGCTTTAAAACTAGGGTTTGTGAGGGTTTTAGACCATTTCTACCCTTAAGCTTTGTTCATAAAAATATGAAATTAGAAATACAAAAATAATAATAAGAGTGATGTGAAGGACCCATTTTAACCTATATATAATCATTTTATCTCCATGCACAACCTCAGATAATACATGAACTTCCAAAGTTGCCCTATTGATCTTGATTCCTCATTTCCTGTAGGCTTGAATTGGTCTTGAGTCAAAGTGAGATTTACTATGATCTCCCATACATTATAAAATATTGGATGCATATATAATGACCCTATAAACATTATAAAATCCATTTGAGTTATCACCTAATATTATAAATTAAGTTGATCCCCTATTTAGATTTTAAGCCTAACCATACCTAATAGGCATGTCTACAACTTTAAGGGTCTAGGATACCCTGTTGAGATTACTCATTATATAATATGTTTTATCATGTTATCCTAGGTTTCATCCAACTTCCCACACCTCATTTAAAGGTATGATTATCCTTTAACTCACCTTATCACCTTCCTTCTTCAAAACCTACCAATTTCTTCTCTAGGGGAGTACCCTCTATTTGAGACAAAATAGATGGCACTTACACTATTTTAATAGAAAAAATAAATGTTTTATTGGATTATTAAATTAATATATATTATACGTATCAATTTTCATCCCTTTTTCATATCATTTGACCTTCCAAAAATATTAAAACCCAAGATAGACTATTAGCAAAAGACTGTGTGTAGGATTTGGGATGTGGACTGTGTATTACTTAATGTGAGTCTTTTATATGCATGATTTTCATATGATGATTGTGTCCTAAGGTATTATTACCTATATTTTGGTCTATTTAAATCATTTAAACCATCATACATTTTCTAAACTCTACTTTTTTCATGCCTTACTTTGATTAGCCTAGACTGAGGTCAATTCCTTGATTATGTCTTGTCTTAGAGGTGCACCTATAGGTGAAAATGTGTGGTTTAGGATTTTTTTTCACGTTTTATGTCCTAATTAAAGTTATATACACCATAATATATCTAAACTTGTTCATTTTTTCCTATATTGAGGTCCATCATCAAGATTATATATCCCAACCCTCATGATAACCCTATAACCAGCCTGTAGGTATACATTTTATGATGAAAAGGAGGCCTATAAGTATTTTTTTCAATTTTATTTTCACTATTTGAATATATGTATTATATATACTCATCCAAGTGGCATAATTGAAACACCTCTAGTCTTGTGGGTAGCCTAAGGATGAGGTGAATCTCTAGATATCCCTTGATGTACCACTTTGGATCACAACTACACATAAAATTTCAAGGGGGGGAATGGGAGAGATAAATGAAAGAAAAAAATTATAAGTGAGATGATACAGAAAAATATATGATGAATACCAACCAATTTCATGTTACACATGAGAAAAAAGGACTAACCAAACATACACTTCTGCAATCTGCATCTTCTCACATCAATGTTACATTATGAGGTTATAGATGAATGTTTAGGCTAGGAGGACTAAAAAAGAGTCCTTAAATGTAAATAATGAATATGATAACTCACTTAACCTTTAATATTCCTAGAAAACTTCATATTCCCTATAATAAAAAACATTCTAACTACAAATAGGGTGAAAGAATGAGACAACATGCTAAGGATTCCATAGTCTTCACTAAGCAAGATTCACCATCAAAGCAAAACACAATATTAATATTCATGAAGAGTTAAAAATTAGTATTCTTATTAATCAAATAGTATGAAAATGAGTAGGGAATCACCATACTCATGTGGTTCATAAGTTATAATGGCCAAAATGGCTAGTTCTTATATAACCTGAGAGAGAGAGAGAGAGAGAGAGAGAGAGAGAGAGAGAGAGAGAGAGAGAGAGAGAGAGAGAGAGAGAGAGAGAGAGAGAGAGAGAGAGAGAGAGAGAGAATTCCAAGGGTCACAAGGACACTTTTCAAGCTGATAAAATTATTTAATTATGCATGATAATATTATATGGGATGAACCATGAAAGGTTAGAAGGAATAAGTGGCTCTCCAAGTCATTAAACTCTTGCAAAGTGGCATGAAAGTTCTCATTTTGGCTCAAAAAATTGCCTTCATCATTTAGACCTATTTGAACATCCAAAATTTTATTAGGGATAGGTTTTATGATTGAATGTAAGGTTAAATATTTTATTCATGATCTTCATGCATTTATTATAGGCTTGTTCATTTATAATCATCTGGGAATGAGCCATTATCATGTATAGTCCAAAAAACTCTTCCTTCATGTACCCTACACACTTGGCCTCCAAAAAACATCTATTTTTGATGAAAATACATGGGAGAGAGTGGATTAAAATTTTAAATAAACTTAATGGAATTATAATCATTAGGAACACCTTAAAATCATCTCACTTGAAGTTTTCCACCCTTCTCATTAGCTTGTCTATTATGTTACTTTTGATTGGTTGAGATGAAGTAGTTGGTTGAGGTACTTAGTAGTTATTACAAGTAATTAAATTAATATGGGGAGATATATTAAGTCCTAATATTCCCTCCCATGTGATTTAAATCTCTTGAAACCTCCTACAACCTACACAATACACTAAATTATAAAGAAAAGCCTCTTTTACACTCCATCTGTATAGTTTTATACAACTCAAAAGGGTGGGGAGGAGACTGCGAGAGTAATATACAAGGTAAAATAACCTTTATGGTCAAAATATATCATTATATCAGCTTACCTTCCTCATTTCTCCAATCATGTCCTTATAAGGGTTTAGTAAGGGTTTTGAGTAGTTTGACCTCTTAAGGATTGTTCATAAAAATGGTACATTGAATTTACAAAAAAATCCCACAAGATCAAAGTATATGACCTATGAAAACTTATCTAAACTCCCATATACTCCATTGAAAGTCTCATGAAATATGTGAGCATTTGAACCTCTCTTATCGAGCTCTTTCCTCTATTTCAATATGCCTGAGTTGTCCTAATGTCCAAAAATGGCTTTCTTTATGCCTTCTCTAAAATTTTAAGGATTTTACACATTTGAGGCAACCACATAAACATGATCCAATCCATTTTAGTGATATATAAGGCCAAAATGTGAAATACTCCCTATTTGGATTTGGTTTAGAACCTTATTTAATAAGACTAACTGGGACCCTTATGGTGTAGGCCATCCCTTTGGGTTATCTCCATTCCATAGGATTTAACACATCCTTAGTGACCCAATAGACATTCCTCTATAATTTATAATGATCACATAAGGTTTTAAGTTAAAATTCCTTCTTATTTGGAATTTTAGGCCTAACCATGCCTAGTATGCCTATCTACAAATTTGAGAATTTAGAGTACCCTTCTTAGATTTTCTAAGCTGTGACATGTTTTCATGATTTCCCTAGGTGTGTTACAACTTTTTAGACCTATATATAGTTTCTAATAAACATTTTTTTCACTCTTTTGCCTTTGAACCTCAAGACTATGGGGTTATGCACCTAGGGAAGTACCCTCTTTTTGAGACAAAATAGAGGGAACTTACACTATTTGTCTAGATAAAAAAAAGTGTTTTATGGGTTTATGTAGGTTTTAATGACCCTCTAGACAAAATTTTTGACCTTGATCATATCATTTGACCCTCCATAAACACCAACACATAAGACAAACTCCTACTGAGAAAGACTGTATGCAATGTCTCTTGTTATGGACTATGTATTACATTCTTAAGGTTCCATTTCTACTTTATTACTATTGATAAGGTCCTATAGAGACCACCATGGTCATAATGGAAATTATTATAGGTTATTTACCATCTCAACTCCCTACATAACTCTCACTGCCTAATATTTCATTCACTATCCTTAATTACAAACTGTATCCTTGCCTTAGAGGAGACATTTGTAGCTGACCTTGTGTGTTTTAGGATTAATAATAGGATATAAAAATATTAATGGTTCCTAAGATTCATTTTGTACTTACTTTAATTCATTTTATTCATCTTCATTGTTTATAAACACTTAGACATACTCCTTTATGCTCACTGCCTATTGATGTTTGCTTCCTTTGACTGTGTCCTATTCTTTGACACCATACCTATAGGTGTTATTTGATAGTTTAATGGGTCCTATTATAATATTATAAGATACTTTATCAATTATTTTAACTTTTTCACTCACCCTAATTGGCTATATCATCACTTTTTTGGTTGAAATACTCTCAATACCTGTCATAGGTAGTTGACTATGTTAAAGCCATTTAGAACCTACCTGTAAGTATAAATCATATTTTTGGAGATACCTACCTTTATATTGGGTCTTATGAAACATATAATACCACCTCATATCTCTTTTAGTGATATATACCATGCATTTTCCATGACAAAAATTTTACAAGTCACCAATTAAATCATTGTCAGTTATAGGTGGGTGTTTATGCAATTTGTATGGACTACGTGTATAGGATGTAAATCACTACTCATCATCTTATTATCATGATATTTTTGGTCATATATGTTAATTTAACCATTTTAAACCATTCCCATATGTTTATAAGTTTAATTTTGTAATTTGGGTGGCAAAGGTCTCCTTCAAACTCATTGCTGTAGGTTTCGCTACCTGTTCTTAGTGCATAAATTAACAATTTTGAGCCTCTCAAAAACTAATATCCATATATTAACTAACCTAAATAATTTTAAAAGTCATTTAAATATTTATTGGATACAAATTTATTATAACTATGTTCTCCCAATCTCATTACAACCTTCTTTAAATTTTCCACAAAATTGTGAGGTTTTTCATTTTGCCAATTTAGGGTAAAGGGTTTGAAACAATAATTGATCATTTAAACATGATATCCTAATAAAAAAATTTAAATATTATACCTAAAATTTTTCTAAAATTTTATCCCACATGTTATGAATTCAATAATAGTTTCAACACTTGCTTCATCACTCTATATGGCTCCTTAGACTCTCTGATAAGTCACCTATTGGTGGACTTTTGCACTCTCAGGCAATGAAGATGAGTATAGGTAGTGAGTAATATAATTGGACTTAAATGGGTTATATTATAATCTACACATATCCAAATTCACTCTTAAACCTTTACATACCATAAAAAAATTCAATCAACTCCTAAAATGATGTTTCAACATCTCGTAGTCTATATTTATCCACCTATAAGTGGTTCTTTCACAGTGCAAGTAGTTAGTGTAAAGATCATTCAAACCATACCTAATGTATAAAAATTTTATCACTCTAGGACCCTTCCATTACTTTAAAATGAATTTTTATCATTATGAGGATCTTTAACTAGCTACAAACCTTCATTTCAATGTGATGTTCTCTTCCAAACACTTGTAAGTGTATGTTAATGGCAGAATTGTGTAAAAAAGTTTAATATGATTGAAGTAGTTATCTTTTTACACCCTTTATATGACATTACTTATTTTTTTCCTAATAAGGTGATATATTAAACCTCAAAACTATAATTATACATCTATGGCATGTTAAAAATCTGACATAGTTCATCTAACTGACTGTATGTGGTAGTCCTATAGTAAACTGACTGTGTATGGTAGTTATGATTTCAAGCTCATGAGATTGCTTTGGATAATGAATTTAAAAGGTAAAAATAACTAGTAAGACATTTAAAACATGTAAATTTAACTATCACAACCCTCTATGACCATTAATAAAACATGAAAATCTATAACATAGTGGAAATCTACCAACAACATAGAATGGGACCAATTTGCAAACTTGAGGTGATTAGCTCATCCATTTAACTAAAAAATTGAAAAAAATGATGTGTAATATGTGAGATGATATTAAGAGAATTAATTCTAGTATCTATATTGTATGAAATTTCTCAACCCAATGTAAAACCTATAGGGTGCATAGATTAACAAGCAAACTAGATAGTCTAACTTCTTAGAAATGGTTATTAAAGATAAAACCACCATTACTCTACAACCAAACATAAAATGGAATTTAAATGATTTTATAATACACCCCCAATATCATTTTTCTAAAAACCTCTCACGCTGACTGTACCAAGTACAAACCTAAAGACTGATTTAACTTACCAAACCTAGTGGAAGGAGAGATAATATATTTTCATCATTTTTTTAATATTATAATAAAAATTATCACTAAAAAAATTGTGTATAATACCAAATAACACTCTTGAAACATCCCCAATTTTAGAAGTCTATACAAGTCCATACAACTTAAGAAAACTCCTATTTTTAAAGAAAATTGCCACTTTTCTGAGGAACCTACCAATTTTAAGTTATTAATAGTTAATTAATACATAATAAGACACATATGGAGTTAAATAATCATTTAAAACCTTCAAATTTCCCTAAGAGACTATACAAGTCATTAAATGCTCAATTTTGACCCCTAAAATGACTCAAAAGGACATGTTGGCTAATAAGACTAATGACCAAGGATAATATAACATTAAATAACATTAAATGACCTATGTTATACCTTATTACCAAATATTAAACCCCTTATAAATCTATAAAGTCAATCTTTTACCTATAAGGGCCCCAATTTGAATTACAAGGTCAAATTTGGTCAATAAATTGGTGACTCATAGGGATAGCATGCTTGTTATTCTAAGGATCAGTACCTTTATCAATCCATTGGGTTTAGGGGTCCATTTGAATTATAAATCAAAACAAGGAGACCTTTGACCATAGGCTTTGATCAATACAAGACCACTTGATTACCTCAACCACACAAAACAAAAAACACACACAAAACAAAGTAAACAAGCTAACAAGACACAAACATGTTCTCAAAGCACTTAGGAAAAATAAGAATAAAAAAAATATATACAACTAAAAATAAAGCATGCCTCCCTTTCTATGATCAAAAGGAAAGTTTCTTGCATCTCCTTCTTCATGAGATGAATCATGGTGCCAATAATGTTGCTCTTTGGATTGAACATTTGATAAATTAGACCTACTTCTTGGCAACTCAAATATTATTCTCTCAATTAAGCCATCTTAAAATAGGTCTAAAATTTATAAGTATTCTTCTTGTTCTTGTACAGATACCTTATATTGCTTCCCACTCTTCATCTCATGATCAACTTTCATCTTCTTTATAGGCATAGTTTCAAGAGGAATGGTTTCTTTGGGATATTGAGGCCAATAGAAGATTTTTTTAATATCTAAAGGCTGATGTGAACTTTGATCTTGATCATCCATGACATTTTGAATAATGTCATCTTGCTTACCATCACTTGTAATCAAATCCAAAGAATTTATAGACCCCTTGAGAGACTCAGACTCATTGCAAATGTTTTCAAACTACTATAAGTCCTCATCCACTTTTTGATTAGCATCATAAAAGGGAACAAAAAGATAATATCCTTCATCCTCTTCTTTATAATCTAAAAGGACTTCATCCAAGATTTCCTCTTCAACATAAGGAAGGCATTCTTCATCATCAACCAAATAAGAAGACTCAACATAAGGGCTCATCTCTTTCACATCATTTGGGACCTCTTTAGGGATCTCAAGTTGTATCTTAGCTATCTTAATCTGATCTTGGTTCTCAAAGGCTGAAATATCCTCCATCTCTTTCTCTTTCTTAGTGATGCCAATACTATGCATCTTGAAATCCAATGACCTAGCCCAATGAGGCTACCAAGGAGTTGATTTTTTCTCAAGCAAGAGTTTTGAATTTTCCTCAACCAAATTCTCATATTTAGGTTCCTATACCATAGGTCCATCAAGACAAATGATGATGGGGTGAAGAAAATATGAACTAGTTGGTGGAGGTGGAACATAGGACTAAAATAAAATTGAAAATGACTTATAGGGGATTCTCTTAAGGAAGGGGAAGAAGATCTTGGGATAAAATATCTTGGCTTTCTTCCTTCCATTTCATAGTTACTTCATTGACATATAATTTATCATTAAAACTCTCTTGAGGAGGGGTAGATGGGTTTTTTTTTAGGCATAGGATCTTCTTTTGGATCTAAACTTTCCATCACACCTTGATTTAACAACTTCATTCTTGACTCTAACTCTTCAATTTGTTTGTCTAGGTTATCTTGGAAAATTATTTCTTGAAGTTCTTAGGATTATTCATGAGAAAGAGGAATACAATAGGGTTGACATGGAAAATAAGAGGTCTCTTGAATAAGGGTGGGAGGGAATTTTAAAAGATCAACTTCACACTCCTTAAAAATTCTTCTATCCTCTTTCTTTCCCCATGATTCCACTATCTTACTCTAGCTTAGGATGTTAGGATTATAAGTCTTTTCTTGAGGTGGTGATGAATTTTGAGGGGTGGATGAAGTGTTTAAGGAACATGGAATATCTTTAGGCTTAGATTCTCCACCTTGTCTCCAACTTAAAATCTCATATCTAGAGGTATTTTCTTGAGGTGGGGATATAATGGGAGAGGGAAATGAGTGCTTGAATTCCACTTCCTTTATTGTTAACATGGACTGATTCATTTTCTTATTGTACAACTCAATCTTCCTATCAATATTATCTTTAAAAACAAGGTTTATCTTTTCAACTTTCTCTTCTAATTGATTAGGAAAAGGTTGACTTTGATAAGCTTGATTGGGTTCATGAGTAGGGTTCAAATATGACTGATATTAATCTTAGGTAAGTTTATATGAATGCTGATAAGTTTGGTGAGGTTAGATTTCATGAATTCTTAGCCTATCCTCTAAGGAAAAAACCAAGCCACTCACATGTAGCATCTCACTTGTGAGCCTTTGCCAATTGGCTCTCTCAATATCTGCCCACTCTCTTTTGACTAGATCTAATTTATCTCTCACCTTATTAATAAGGTGACTAAGAACCTCTTGCTCACATTCCCTTATAGTATCAAGATCTAACATGTACCTCTCATATACCAAAAGAGTTTGCTTGAAAGTGGAAATGGACTGATTATATAAGTGACTATGTTGATTAGGAGAAAGATGTTGAGAAGGCTAATTATAGGGCTGATAAAATTCATGAATGGGCTGATAATGGTCATATTTGAGATGGTAAGAATCATAACAAGGCTGATAAGGATTGTCATAGGCTTGATAAACCTCACCAAATTGTGTAAAATAAAAACCAACACCAAAGTCAGCTATGGAACTTCATTGAAATCAAGAACACAAATAAATATATTACTAACAATCTTCAAAACTAAACTTGGGATGCTTGACCAACTGATGTATCTTTAGAGTCGCCATTGATGCTTGGATAGATGCTTCCAAAGTTTGATGTGTTAAAGGACAACACAAAAAAATCCTTCAACTTTTTGGACTAATAGTCTCATCGGGCATGTTAAAAACTATTTTCACTTGGATTTGAACTCTTTGAGGATATGTCTCATCCCTCCTCATCCAGGTGGCACAATTGAAACACCTATAGGCTTGTGGGTAGCCTAAGGATGAGCTGAATCTCTAGATAGGACTATCTCCCTTGATGTACCACTTTGGATCACAACTACACATAAACTTTGCGGGGGTGAAGGGAGTGAGATAACTAAAATAAAACTATTATAAGGGAGGTGATACACCAAAATAGTTGATGACTGCCAACTAATTGCATGTTACACATGAGAACAAAGGACTAACCAAACATACACTTCTCCAATCTGCATCTTTTCACATCAATGTTACATTATGAGGTTATGGATGAATGTTTAGGCTAGGAGGACTATAAAAGAGGCCTTGAGTGTAACTAATAAATATAATAACTCACCTAACCTTGACACTTCCTAGAACACTTCATATGTCCTGAATGAAAAATATTTCCAACTGCAAATATGTTTAAAGAATGAGAGAACATGCTAAGGAATCCATAATCTTCACTAAGAAATATTCATCATTAAAGTAAAACACACTATGAATAGTCATGATGAGGTAAAAATCAGTAGTCTTATTGATCAAATTGTATTAAAATGATTAGGGATTCACCATACTTATGTGAATCATAAGTTATAATGGCCAAAATAGTTATTTCTTATAGAACTTCAGAGAGAGAGGAGAAGAGAGAAGTCCAAGGGTCACAAGGACACTTGTCAAGTTTAAATAATTAGATCCTTATGCATGATAATATGATTTGGGATGAAACATGTAAGGTTATAAGGAACAAGTAGCTCTCCAAGTCATGAATCTCTTGCAAAGTGGCATGAAAGTTCTCATTCTAGCTCAAAAAATTTCCTTCATGATTTAGACCTATTTAAACATCATAAAAATAATTATGTATAGGTATGATGATTGGAATGAAATGGAATTATTTTAGGCATGCCTCTCCATGCATTAGTTGTAGACCTAGTCATCTAGAATCATCTAAGAATGAGCCATCATAATTTGTAGTCCAAAACACTCTTCATTCATGTGCGCTACACACTTGGCCTCAAAAAAGGCATAAATTTTCCATGAAAATACATGGGAGGGAGTGGATTAAACTTTTAAAAACCCTCCATGACCTTATAAGGATCAAACACACCTTGAAATCAGCTCACTTGAAGTTTTCCACCCTTCTCACTAACTTGTCCATTATGCTAGTTTTGACTGGCTAAGATGAAGTAGCTAGTTGAGGAATTTAGGAGTTATTAAAAGGAATTAAATTTACATGGGGAGATTTATTAAGTCCTAATATTTCATCTCATGTGATTGGCATCTCTTGAAACCTCTTACAACCTACACAATACATAAAATTATCAAGAAAAGCCTATTTTACACTCCATTCGTATAGTTTTGTACAACTGAAATGGGTGGGGAGGATACTAAGAGAGTCTTATAAAAGTTAAAATAAATTTCATGGTAAAAATATGTCATTATATCAGCTTCCCATTCTCATTTCTTGAATTGGGTCCTTGTAAGGGTTTAGCAAGGGTTTTGAGTAGTTGACCTCTTAAACATTGTTCATAAAATTGGGATGTTGAATTTACAAAAAAAATCCACAAGATAAAATTATAGGGCTTATTTAAACTCATCTAAACTCCCTTTTACTCCATACAAAGTCTCATGAAATATGTGGCCATTTGAACCTCTCTTATCGAGCTCTTTCCTCTATTTTAATAGCCATGAGTTATCATAAGGTCCAAAAATGGCTTCTTTTGTGCCTTCTTTTCAAGTTTAAGGCTTTTAAACATATGAGGTGACCTTGTAAACATTATCCAATCCATTTGAGTGATCATCTAAGGACATAAGTTTGAAAGACTCCCTATTTGGCTTTGGCCTAGAACTTTGTTTAATAATCCTAATTAGGACCCTTATGGTCTAGGCCATCCCATTGGGTTTATCTACATTCCACAATATTTAAAAAATCCTTAGTGACCTCATAAAAATTCCTCTAAAATTTATAATGATCACATGGGGTTGTAAGTTAAAATGCCTTCTTATTTAGACTTTTAGGCCTAGCCATGGCTAGTATGCATGTCTACAAATTTAAGAATTTAGAGTACCCTGCTTGGCTTCTCCAACCTGTGACATATTTCCATGATTTACCTATGTGTGTTAAAACTTTATATACCTATCTATAGTGTCAATAAACCTTTTTTTCACTCTTTTTCCTCCAAAACTCAAGAATATAAGGATATGCACCTAGAGAAGTACCCTCTATTTGAGATAAAATAGAGGGCACTTCCCCTATTTGTCTAGACAAAGTGTTTTATGGGTTTATATAGGTTTCAAGGACCCTATGGGAAATTTTTTTTCCCTTTTTCATATCATTTTACCCTCCATAATCACCAAAACCTAATACAAACTCCTATTAAGAAAGACTATATGTAGTGTCTCTTGTTATGGACTGTGTTACATTCTTAAGGCTCCCCTTCTACTTGACTACTATTGATAAGGTCCTATAAAGATCACCATGGTCATAATGTAAAGGATTATATTTTATTTACCATCTCAACTCCCCACATAACTCTAACTACCTAATCTTCCATTCACTATCCTTAATTATAGATTATATTCTTGCCTTGGATGAGACATATGAAAATGACCCTATGTGTTTTGGGATTGGAAATAGGGTATAAAACTCTTACAGGTTCCCTAGAGTCATTTGTTACTTTCTTTAATTAATTTTATTAATCTTCATGCTTTACCAACACTTATACATACTCCTTTATGTTCACTGCCTGTTGACTATTTACTTCCTTTGACTATGCCCTATTCTTTGACACCATACCTATAAGTGTTGTTTGCTAGTGTCATAGGTCCTCTTATAACCTTATGAGATCATTTAACAATTATTTTAACTTTTTCACTCACCCTAATTGGCTATATCATCACTTTCGAGGTTGAAATGCTCTCAAGACTTGTCATAGGTAGTTGACTATGTTGAAGCCATTTAGACCCTACCTATAGGTGCAAATCACCTTTTTGGAGATGCCTACCTTGATATGGGGTCTTATGAAACCTATAATATTAAATAATAGTTATTTTAGTGATATATACCATGTTTTTTCCATGGAAAAACTTTGACAAGTCACCAACTAAATCACTATCAATTATAGGTGGGTGTTTAGGCAATTTATATGGACTATAAGTGTGTATATGAATCAAAACACTGCTCATCATCTCCTTATCATGATATTTTAGGTAATATATGTTAATTAAACCATTTAAACTATTCCCATATGTTTATAAGGTCAATTTTTTAATTTGGGTGACAAAGGTCTCCTTTGAAATCAGAGTTGTAGGTTTAACTACCTGTTCTTAGTGCATAAATTGATAATTTTGAGCCTCTCAAGAACTAATCTCCATTGCTTAACTACCCTATATAATTTTAAAATTAATTTTACTATTTAGGGGATACAAATTTATTACAACTAGGTGATCCTAATCTCATTACATCCTTTTTGTAAACTTTCCACAAAACTGCTAGGTTTTTTATTTTGCCAATTTAGGGATAAAGGGTTTGAAAAAATCATTGAGTCTTTAAACATGATCTCCTAATTTAATTTGTAAATACCATAAATAATATTGGTATAAAATTTCTCCCAACATGGTATTAATTCAATAATATTTTCAACACTTTCTTCATCGCTCCATATGGCTCCTTAGACTCTCTAACAAGTCACTTGTAGGTGGACTTTTGCACACTCAGGCAATGAAGATGAGTATGGGTAGTAAGAAATATAATGTGCCTTAAATGGGTTATAGTATCATATACACACATATAAATTAAATATTAAACCTTTACATACCCTAAAAACATTCAATAAACTCTTAAAATGATGTTTCAACATCTCTCAGTCTATATTCAGCCAAATGTAGATGGTTCCTTCATAATGCAGGCAATCAGTGTAAAGATCCTTCAAACCATACATAATTTATGAAAATTTGATCAATCCAGACCCCTTCCATTAATTTAAAATTAATTTTTATCATAATGAGGATCTTTAACTAGTTTCAAACCTTCATTTCAACATGATATTCTCTTCCAAACACCTGTAAGTGTATGTTAATGGTAGAATTATGTTAAAAAGTTCAATATAACTATAGTAATTCTATTTTAACACCATTTAGAGGATCTCACTCATTTTTTAATACTAATGTGATATATTAAGCCTTAATAATATAATTATACCTCCATGGCATGTTAAAAATCCTACATAGTTCATCTAACTGACTATATGTGGTAGTCCTATAGCAAACTGACTATGTATGGTGATTATGACTGCAAGCTCATGAGATTGTTTTGGATAATGAATTTTTAAGGTTAAATTAACCAAGAGGAAAATGGAAATTTAACTATCACAACCCTCTAAAACCATTAACAAAGCATGAAAATTTAAAAAATAGTGAAAACCTAGCAACAACACATAATGTGACTAGTGTGTGAACTTGAGGTGATTGGCTCTTCAAATAAACTTAAACTTGAAAAAAAAAATATGGGAAACATGTGAGAAGATAGTAAAATACCTTTGTAATAAATTATAGTAGATATATTATATGGCCTTTCTCAAACCAAGGTAAAACCTAAAGGGTGCATAGATTAACAAGCAAACTAGATAGTCTAACTTCTTAGGAATGGTTCATAAAGCTCAGAACACCATTACTCTACAAAAAAACATAAAATATAATTTTATTTAGTGTATAATACACCCCTAATATTATTTATATTGAAACCTCTAATGTTGACTATACCAAGTACAAACATGAAGATTGTTTTTGCTTACCAAGCCTAGTAGAAGGAGAGATAAGTGGTTTTATTCATTTTTTGAGATTATAATCAGAATAATAACTTAAAAAAGTGTTCTTAATACCAAATTACACTCCTAAAATTTCCCCAACTATAGAATTATGTACAATTCTATATAACTTAATAAAACTCCTCTTTTTTTAAGAAAACTACCTTTTTTTGAGAAACCTACCACATTTTTGTTAGTAACAGTTACTTAAGACATAATAAGACACATGGAGCATGAAATCATCACTTTAAACCTTAATATTTCCCTAAGAGGCTATATAATTCATTAAATGCTTAATTTTGACCCCTAAAATGAATCAAAAAGACATGTTGGCTAATAAGACTAATAACCAAGGCTAATATAACATTTAATGATCTATTATATACCTTATGACCATATATTAAACCTGATATAAGCCTATAAAGTCAAGTTTTAAACTATAGGGGTCTCAATTTGACTTGCAAGGTAAAATTTGGTCAATAAGTAGTATTGTGGGGTCATATCCTTTAACTTGAATTCTATAGATAAATTTTGAACATCATTATTCTCATTTTCAACATTTAATACCACCTATCATTAAGACATGTCTATACCCTATCACCTTAAAATACAAGGTCACTCAAAGATTTAAATCCTATAGATGAAAATGAAGGATTTCAATGTTCAAATGGGCAACTTTGAAGCCCCCAACTATTACCTTCCACTGATCATACACTTCCTATATTTTGTAGAGCTCTTATCCTATGTGGGGGATATAATATCTAATCATTAATATGATTCAAATTTATTGAAAAATTTGTCTTATGATCTCCATATAATGGCCAGGTGCTCTATTTTGATGTTTTAGGGATTTGATCCCTAAATCTAGTCATTGATTTTGATCATGGTTTCCACTTCTATTTGTCAACCTCACACTTTAAATAGGTCTATCATGATATCTATAACACTAAGACTCAAAATAATGTTCCAAATTATCTAATATTATTCATACAAGTACCTTCATATCTATGCTAGTGCCACCTACAGGTGGACATTTTCATTTATAGGTAGTAAATGTAGAATTATAGATAGTGAGAAAGATATACATGTTTGTGATCAATCCTATGCCTTCTCAAAGTTTCAAAATATACTCTTATAATTTGAAAGTATTTTTAATAATTTTCAAAGCTCCCATTCTAACATGACATCATCCTGAGATACTTGTAGGTACACTTTGATTTACATATAGGTAGTAAGCATGAAACGGTCTATGTATTCAAGGAATCTTCTTGTATAGTAAATTAATCTCCCATAAATGTATTCTTATGAATAATTATGATGTTTTAAATCTTGATACAATCTCTTACAGCTCACTTTAATGCCTTCATTTCTTGTAGACACATGTATGTGTAGTTCTAAAGAGCAAGCCAAATAATGGTGGTTGAGTGATTAGTTATCATAGTCTTAATAGTGACAATTAAAATGGATTAACTTGATTTATTATTTGATGATAATGTATTAAACCTTTCAATACCATAATTATATCCCCATAGACATGTTAAATATCTTAACCTAACTCTCTCAATTGACTATACATGACAGTCATGGAGAAAATTGACTGCATCTCACTTATGACCATAAATCTATGGAAGATTGGTTTGAAGGATGAGCCTAGAATGAAAGGAAACCAAAATTTGAAATTTTAAAAAAAACACAACCATATTTTGACACCATTACCAAGACATGAATATGTTGAAAGTGGTGGAAACCTACCTGCAATAAAGAAAGGTGTCTTCTCTTACAACTTGATATTCTTAGCTTATCCAAACACCTTAAAACATGAAACCAAGCATGGTAAACATGAGGTGAAAATTACCATGCCATCTGGATTTAATTTTAGTAGTTGGATTATACATAATCATCCAAACAAGAGTAAAAACTATAGGGTATGAAAAATAGTGAGAAAAAAACATAGTCAACTTGTTGAAGATGATTCATAAATCATAGTTGACCAATACTTAAAATATTGTTATGAAAATGAATCTTTATAATTTTACTATCACCCACCAAAGGCATTTGGTCTAAAACTTCTCCAACTGACCGTAATAAGCACAAACCTACTAACTGGTTCTATGTGTCTGAAAGGGTAAAGAAGGAACAAAATGGTTTTAGCTCAAATTTGGCACTTCCAAAGTATTTTAAGCTTGGAAATTAGTCTGAATAAAAAATTCGTCCCAAAACCTTATCCCATGTGTCACACTCTCCTATAGGCCGTAAAAGTTCCAAAATCTTCTTTTTTTAGTTGTTTTCTTGATTTATGGTTAGATAACCTATAATTTTTAGATGGGATAACATTATTGATAGGTAATCTAACATATTGGATGTTTGAAACAAAATTAGGACACTTGGACACCTTGAAAATGATGCCACTTGCTTTTATGACCCCTAAATGGCTCCTAAGTGACTCAAAATGACATATAAACTAATTAGACCATGACCAAGGCTAAAATGGAATTAAATTACAAAAAATAAACTATAAAACACCTTATGACAAAATATTAGACCCTTATATAATTTTTTACTGTAGGGGGCTAACCAATTTTGACTTATGGTCAAAATGGTCAATAGATACACCATAAGGAAGTTTATTAATCCTATATACCAAGTATTCTATAAAATATTTATCTATAGTAATAACCAAGATATTTATTTGGTAGCTTAATAATAATAGTGGCTCACACTCAGACCAAAATCAATCATTAATACAATCATCTATAATAAGTTTAGCTAAGAATAATTAATCATTGGCTTCTATCTAGTTATAGAAAGTAGAAAAACATGAGTAGATGACATTTGAGGACTATCTCCTCTTTGTTCCAAGTGTAACATTGGCCAATATAAGGTGGGCTCACCACCCAACCTTTTTTCATCATCAACTACTTTAGGCACCCCCAAGAAAGACTCCTAGCTCTAAGCATTTTTACATCATGGTGAAAAGTAAGTAAAGGCAAAAATAACTCAAGATGTCTTAGGATCAAGGAGATAGTTACTCATAAGATGAAAATCCAAGCATCTCTTAGTTAATAATTTACAAACCTCTAATCTATTTTCAACAAGTATAAAACATAAGGATCATAAGGATATATCTCATTAGGTATACAACCACTAAGATATATTTGATAAGCAATCATGAGAGGGCTTAGACAACCTGCCATCATGTCTGAAATGATATGCATAACCCTTCTTCCATCATAAATAATGTAACATCTCAAGGCATCAAGTTTTACATGATGAAAATATAATATCCAAGTAAGCACAAATACAATAATTAGAACTATCATGAAGGAATATCTCAATTCCTAATTCCCACACAAGGGGTAATAACACTATGGGTGACTCAAGCACAATCATAAGAACATAAAAAATAAAAGTAATCTAACTACCTTATTCCTCTCAAACATAATAACTCAATCATGAACCAAAAAGTATTCATTTAGTCAAACAACATGATAGTCAAGTGAATAGGATACCTAACAAATGATCCAATCCATTTCATGGATCTTTTTTGAAGATTTCTACCAGTCAAGTCTATCCCTCTCTAGGATATCATCTTATTTCTATTCTCTTCTTCATTCATTCCTAGGGTAACCAAAAATACCAAAATTATCAAACCCTTTTCTCATATATATATATATATATATATATATATATATATATATATATATATATATATATATCCTCCTAAAATAGGCAGTCTTTCTTACTTACAAGATAATCAAAATGTGACAAGTATCCATTATTACCTTGGATCGACCAACCACTTATATTGGTCAGCCCATGCCTTCATAATGGGTGATTTTTTTAAATACATAATGGTGCATTATAGATCATATAGAGTCCTATAGTTGATTTTAAGATCAACCCAATGATTTCCATTCGTTTAAGGCAATAAAAAATTAATGGAGGACCTGCAATCTACCACTAGATAATTTAGATGTTGGTCTACTTCATCTCATACATTAAATATAACAATAAAAAAGGTAGTTTGACCACCCAAAATATATTAAAACCACTACAACCTGCCAAGTTTTAAAAGAAAGGTAGAATGATATATATGGCATTCAACATAGATCAATTAAGGTTTAGAAAAGATACAGGTTAGAGGTAGGATCACATATGATGCAATTATGTCTGACATAGTCCTTATTCCTTCATTGGTAATGACATATTCCTACACAATTATTTCACCCATGAAATTTGATATCCTAATAGTTGATGCTTGAAATAATATCATGCTAGATAGTTTACTTAAGCTAGCATAATTATCTTACCAAATAATTCATAAGTTCATGAAGTGATATTATTATAGAACTATAATTCTTATGTAATTTATTTTTTAGTATAATGTAATAATTTAATCATTTATAAACTAGCATTTACCATGTGCATAATCTTCTTACCATCATAGATATCACCACCAAATGAGTATAACTATAAGTTTAACATAGTCACATTATTTTTCTCATGAGGGTACTTATAATAATCATGATTTGGAATTAGAGGAAACATCATAAGATGTGTTAGAAGGAATGTCATGGATTTAAATTATGACTTACGATGTGCCAAGGGAAGGTTAAGGAAGTTCATCCTCATTTGTTGATAAGGGGAAATAAATATGGCATTTAGCCTCAATATCCACTATTTGTAAAGGAGAAGAGATAATTATATTATTTATTTTAAATTGAAACTAATCAGATTAATATATATTAAACTATTGAAATTAGAATTTTGGAATATACATATATGATTTTAAAATATAGTATGCTATACAATTTTTTAGAATTTTTAATTCAATAAAAATAGTAAAATGAGACTAAGAATATGAAAACTTACCTAAAATAGAATTTCTGTTGACTTTATAGACTTATGGTGACTACAAGCCACTTAAAATACCTATGAACCCTATTGCATCCAAAAATAGAATTATAAGTTATGTTGGGATAAGTCCATGCTAAGAATATAAATCCATATTGTGTCCCTTTTTTCTAAGTAATATTGTTTCCTTATTGATTGTACACCTAATTTATTTATTTGGGTCTATGTGACTACTTGTGAGGGTTTATTGATTCTATGTGAGAGTCAATGCATATAATATCTACAAAATATAAAATATTATCCCTACACATGACTAGATATGAACTAGAAAAAATAAGGGGATAAAATGGGATAGTGGAAATGGTCAAACTACCCTAAAAAAACCCTATGAGATCTGAGTTTTGCCTGCATAGCCCAAATGGGCCTTATGTTGATATACTTCTCCCTCATATGGTGATTGTTATAATTTTTATTATGCAACTATATGCAAGTAGCTATATTATTAATTAAAAATGGATGCTATTTACCTTTAAAATAGTTTACTTATACTTGGCTTATGACTATTATAAAGTATCATAATTTAACTTAGAATAAATAGTGTTCTTTCTCTCAATAAGTAGTAATTTTGAATCAACTTGATACATGGTTTAAATTGAATGCCTTGATGTGATTTTATAGGGGAATATTTAGAATATTTTCACTAATTGAATTTACAAAATCTATGATAGATCCATTATGAAACGTATTTATTTTTAAAAAATGATCATTGGAGTGATGGGGACAAGGTTGTGTTATGGGATAAGGCCACAATGTTACCATATCCAATCTAGTGCGGTCTTGTCCTATAAAGATAGAAACTATTGGAAAATCCTTGATAAGTGCCTATAAGTAGGTTAAGGATGAATGTATCTAAAATAGAGATGTTTGTATGAATTTTTCAAGGCTTATAAGGTAGTGAAGGCTATATTATCGATTGTGAGTTAGCAAAATGGTGAATAAGTCAAGCAAGGTAAGGATTCAAGAATAAACATTGTCAAGAACTTAATGCCTAATTTTATGTGTGTAAATTTTTCCCCACATGATTCTAGTGATGAAAAAAAATTAAATTACTGGAGTAAAGTAGATGTAAACCTAAGTGTGTATACAAACTTTCTCTTTGGATATAAAAATTAATTGTGAAAAAATCCTTAATGTGAAACTTAAAACAGTGGAACTAAAATTAATTATTATCCATAATTAAAGATAAAAATATAAAATTTTAAATTTGTAAATAGAGAAAGGAAAGTATACACCTAGAAGAGTATGAAATCTAATTTCCCTATAACTTAAAATTGAATAACTAATTTCCCCTTTATTGAGTTATTTGGATAAATGTTAAATCTTAATTTGAAAAGATTTGAATGATTTTGAGTTATAAATATTGTATTCTTTAACTCTCATTTGACTGTGTATAATACTATGTAAATTAAAGGGGTGGAACCACCAACTATGGCTCACTACATCATCAAAAAGTACAATCATAGATATTGAGTATCACCAGAATTTAGTGTGGCCCACTTATTACATAAATATGAATCACATCACTAAAAATAAATCTAAATTCTATTTAAAACTTTTTGAATTTGTGAACTTTTAAAATTACATGTAGTGACTTGAACATGAAAGAGTATCATGCCCCTTAAATTGTACTAAATTAATATTGAATTCCATTTTAATCTTGAAATAATTTAAACATGTAACTTTTTTACACTTTCACTTTTTAACTATAGGAATGAGTGAAAATGCTTGTGACATGCCCCCATAATCTAAAATTATTGAATCATGCTTTAAATTTTAAATTGTATAGCATTATACATATGAAAAACATTCTTAAGAAGACTTGGCTTATCAAGGCAAGCCCATTGTGATGCCCCCCCTTGAGATGAGAGATGTGGCATATGAGTCACTTAGCTCAAAATAAGAGTTATGTAGTATGTGAAAGATGTAATCATGTAGTAGCATTTGAAATTTTAAATGTAGTTACATCATAGTTTTAAATATAGAATTAAAATTGTATATGATCATGTATAATAAATATGTATCATTGAAGCACATAATTGTGATGTTCATGATATGGATCATGGCACTAAATTAAGAGAATATATAAGTAATGAATGATATGAATCATGGCACTATAGTAACATACAAGTGCATAAAATCAATATCATACAATGTAAGATAAATTTGCATATGATGTCACAAATAAGGCCCAAAGGCCAATACAAGGGACATGTAAATGTCGCATAAGCACACAAGGCTAAGTGGTACGTGAAAATATAAAAAAGATTCCATACAATTAAAAAATGAACATACAAGCCCAATGGTCACACATAATAATTAAACAAGCTCTAACTTATCATGAATACAGTAAAAAGCTTAGAATAAATGAAATTAGTCTGCATCACCATATGGATTCATGTCACTATCAAAAAATATCATAGTTCATGTAACACATGTAGAGTATAGTGAATAAAAAAACATTTATATTATATTGAGCTTAACATGGTAGACTGTGGTGGGGGGAAGTGTTAAAGACACAAATATTTTACTTAATGATCCAGCTTTGGCAAGAGAAAAGGAACATTTGGTTCTAGTTTCCAATCATGCTATCGAGATTAGAGAACAACAAAGGATGATCATAAACAGCATAAAGACCCTGCAGAGACAAAAGAAGAGAAAATGATGGAAAGGGAGGACTAAATAGAAAAGGATGAGTCCTTGCCACAGGAGAATGCAGATGATAGTTGTGACGCTTGGTAGAGGGACACTAAGCTCTCCTTCATGAATTCGGTCAAATTCAAAGTTGATGTAATTTTCCAAGTTGATTTGTGGATGTATAAGGAAATGATGGAGCTGAAGAAGAAAGTAGAAATAATGCAACATAACCAGGAAGTTGATAGGACAAAATCAATAATTTGGAGAAGTAAATGAGTGATATTCCAAATAAACTTAAGGATTATGAGAATAATCTGAGAAGGCTCATCAAGGAAAGTAGAATGAAAATGGAGGAGGTTACTTCTAGCATATGTGTGGCTGCAGCTAACCTTGGAAAATGAGCTAATGAAGAAATAAAATCTTTGGAGGGGCCTAGTAAGAGAACCAGGCAGAGCTCGAGGAAGAGAGCCTAGCAAGAAGCTACTACTTCAGCTACAATATCCATACAGGATACATCAATGGTTGGAAATGAGGCTGTGAAGATGATCCTAGAATTAGAAGACTAAGGTATTCTTTGTTGCTATTGATTTTGGTCTGGTCCTTTTTGCTAGATGTTATAACTAGTTTTGAAAGTTGGATCTTAGTTTTAATAATTTATTTTGAGTTTCTAGGTCTCTATAAAACCTATGATCTTATTTTATGGCATCAGTCTATGGTTTTAGGTCCCTGTAAAACCTAATTTTGATACTGTTTTATAGTAAGTTTTAGGAATGTTCTTCCTGTTGGGCATTATTGCTTCATCTTTCTTTCTTTGTTAAAGGGTTTCGGGGTCCCTTCAAAACCTGCTTTTACCTTAATCTAAAACATGGTAGAAAGGTTATGGATTAATACAACCTATTAAATTTATTTTTACAGAGAATGAATAGATTCCCCCAAGTTAACAAGGTTGTTGTATGATACCCATATTTTCACAATACTTACCTTCAGACATGTGTTGTTTCACACATGTCCTATTGATACATTCTTAATTTGTTTCAAGATAGAGATGTTATTGAATCATTATGACTAATAAATATTATGTGTTATGAGATGTTTATGTTTTACTTACGTAAGAACATTTATATGCTTAGAGTAGATGTTTATTATATATATTCATTGTGATGTTATTTTACTTACATTATTTGATTATTCATTATTATGTTTATTAATTTAGTACCACTAGAGCTATTATTCATAAGCATGTATTTAAATTATTCATATATTTATATTATTGGTATTATTTTATTACCATTTATATGTGATGCCTTGGATAGGTCATATGCATGTTGTATGGATTGAGATCAACTTGGATTGGTTATAATTTGCAACTTCAACTATCTAGGTTAGGGCATTTTATATGTGTAATGTTGTGTAGGTGATAGGGTAGGTCAATAACAGAACTATGAGTATTATAGGAATGACCACATAATGTGTAGAGTGGTAACATGTCTACTTAACCCTACCATGATCCAAACCACTCCTTGTACCATTTTTTTGGCCTAATCAAAAGTGTAGATGTCCTTGACCCATTTATCTCTATTCTCCCCTTGGGAAATATTTAAACATCTATTTATTAACATTAGGAGTTATATCTAATTTTTATTTCATTCATAAAGTATTTTTTAAGCCACTTAAGTATCTCCCTTTGACTCAAAACTCATATGGATTTATAGATCCAAATTTAGAGTGGATCATAAAGTATTTCTTATATATTTTATGTCTTTCAACCACTAGAAAGGTTGGAGAGAATTTTTAGGAGTCTTAATTAATTTTTAAGTATCCCACATGCCATTTATCGCTTGGGATAGTGATCTCATTTATGAGTTATGGACTTTCTTGCTTACCCACGTGGGTTTGTAAGTGTAGTTATTGAAGGGGAAGACATTTTTACCATAATATAAGGGATGGGAAGGGACACATGTCACCTTACCATTGGAATTTATATAATTGACTTGAGCCTAAATGAGGAAGTAAATCCTTCCTCTAGGGGAATATTTATCATTTTTTTTAAATTATAAAAATTGAATTGGAGAAGAGAAAGAGAAGGCAAAGAGGAACCTATAGAAAGAGGATATTATCGATTACCAAAGATTTTAAAAGGTTTTTTTGAGTGGATTAAAGAAGGAACCAAGTTAGGCTTCCATGTTCATTTAATTAATTTTGTTTTTATTAGATTTATATTTCTTCTTTCTTTTGATTAAATTTTTTTCAAGAGGAGTAAGACCATTTGGCTTACCCTCTTTCTCTATTTGTATTCTATGTTTTTGACAATTTATACCATGTATTTTTAGTTCCATTTGGGCTTGGATATGTGATATCCTTCATAAAGTTATTATTTGTTTTTTATTATATTTTTTTGTCTTAAAATTTTAGAGTTATGTTGTCTAAACCTACATGATTTTGCATGCTTATTTGTGCACCCATTTATAGTGGAAGTGGCAATGGAACTGAGTTTCCATTACTTCCTACATGGGTTTATTTGTATTTAGTGGTAGTGATTAGTGGAAAAAAACCCAATGCCCTCCTATGTGTTATTTTGCATAGTGGAAGGTGTGTATTCCCTCGCATGGCCAAGAGATGTCAAAACAAGGGTGAGGAATTCCCCATGTTCTTCTTCTCTTTCAATGGGCCTATTTGTGTTGGAAAATTTTATAGTTTTCTTTTGATATTTTTGAATTTTAAATGGTGTTTTTTATCATTTCCTTATATTATGGTTTTGAGTAATGTAAGCATCATTTTTATAGTTTAACTTCTAGCCTCCTATATGTATTTTCATACTAATCATCCCTTGTGTAGTCTTGTTATCATCTAAATATCCTTTGTATCAAATTATCTACCTTAAATAATGATGTGATGATTCCTAAATCTAGGATTATTAGGCTTTAGGATTCATAGTTCATCCACCTAATTATGGAAAAATTATGGGAGACTAATCCTCCTTCGGTTGGCCTTGTAGTTGTGTGTGGAGTACATATGAAGACAACTTGATCAACACCTTTTTTATATACTTGTATTGAAATATTTTGGATATTTAAGATCCATGATTATTTTATTTATTTTAGTTCAAAACATGTATATATTAAAATTAAATTTGTAATATTCATTGTGTATAGCATGATTAACTTTCCATTTTCATATTCTTCCCATTAACTACATTGGACTATAAAAGTAACGGAAATAATTCTTTTGTGTTAAAATTACAATTGTATATCATGTATTATACATTTATATCTCTATATATTCCTAGTGGACTAAAAATTAATGTTTTCTCTTTCCTAAAAGTTATGAAATGACTTAATTATTGTGAAGCCATGGAAGGATAGTTGCATTCAAGTAATGTTTAAGAACTTAAAATAATTACAATTTACCTAAATTCATATTTTACTATGAAGTAATGATAATCTAGGAATTTATGAAAATTTTAACATTATTTTTAGAGTCACATTTGACTTGATGTTTTTTTTATAGTTACAAACATAAATCTCTTTATATCTCCATTATAAATTAGCTTCACTTTGTATTATTGTTTTGCATGTAAAATGGTGCATTAGAAGGTTAAAAATAATGTTCATATGAAATTATGGATTTTACCACTATTTTCATGATTTTTCACCTCATAGTTTATTTTGGAAAAATTATACTCTCTATGGTAGTTTGTATTACTCATATCTCCTTTAGGAGGACACTAAACCCTTTTCATGGGACAAGCCCAAGGAGTTAAGTGATGTTCTCCAATGGGACCACATTTTGAGTAATTTAAGCCCTTGAAGAGTTGGTTGGTTTTAATTTGTGGTTATAAAACCATGATTTATTATCTTTTACATGTGAATAAATTAGTTGATAACACTTTTATTTACTATTGACTAGGCTTTATAAGCCTAACAACTTATAATCCATTAGACTTCAACATGGACATGATAATTAATTTTAACTATCCATTAGGATGTTTAAATAAACAAAAAATAATTATATTTAAATTAAAAAAAAATTTAATAAAATTTAACCTATGAAAATGTATTTAAAACTATAATTGTTGAACGTTAGCATACCTTAAAAAAACTAAGATTTTACCTTATAGCAGCCATTAATGGTTGTGGAGGAGCTTGATGTTCCTAAAACCTATTTGAAAACCATAGGATAATAAGACCTCCTATGATATTTTTATATAAATGGGACCTTTGAGAACTCATTCATGCATCTTCTTATCACATCAAAAAATTTAAAGTGAAAATATTGGTTTTAACGAAAAATCTTAGAGATTCTATTAATAGTAGTCATCTAGCACTGAGGAAGGAGAGGAGGGGTGACTATGGAAAATTAATCCTCTAAAAACTCATCCCTCCTTTAAAGATATGATTTTTTAAATTCAATGGCTAAATTTGAGACCTTATGGCATCCACAAGAATATTTAGGGCTCCTTTTACTTTGACTAGATCTAATGATCAAGATCAGCTTGATCCAATGATGGAGATTGCTTGCTCCAATCTTAGAGGGCTTAGAATTTATATTTTAGGCATATTTTTATGTCTTATGGGGAATAATTGATATATTTTTAAAAAATTTATTTATTCAAGTCAACATAAAATTAGACTTTTTTTCTAGCTTAAGTGTGAACTGAGCCATGTGATTGGTCAAAATCATTCGAAAACCTATTTAAACTTCTTTGTGAGTTAGGATGTCTCATATGAGTAAGTGGTTTATTGAACCACCCTATATTTATTTATTATTTCATTTTTATTTTTATGGTTTTGGGTCCCACTAGGAATACTTAGATAACTTTAGGCTTATGTGAGATCTTGTAGGTTATTTAGAGTAAGTGGGACCTGCATGGTTGAGTCATGATCGTGCATTGACTTGTGCATTGTCTCCTTATCATGTGTTAATGTATTTATGTATAATATGTGTTGTAAATCATCCAAAACCAAATTGGCCTATTTTTTATGTATATATTTTTTGTGTTAGTTTTTTACATGATATTTTGTTATCATAGTCTAATTTTTACACTAGGTAATCTGGGTAATTTGTTACTTTTATTTTTATTCGATACTTCCACTTATATCTAATACTTGTCTCTTCCTTATGTAATATGGCATGGGGATAGTAACTAATTTAGGATTTTTATGACATTATAGATCAAAGGGAACCACCGCCAATTTCAAAACCACCTCCAGTTCTATATGCACCTGCAAATCTAAGACTTCAGGTTATTTAGGCAATGCAATAGATGTTTGGTGTATTGTAGGAGAGATTATCAGTAGTTCAAAAGGTGATAAAGATATGACATACATAGCATTCATAGGGTGAATATAGACTAGTATAGAGTGAGTGATAAATATCTCATATCATAGTTCATCAAAGGTTAAAAATATATGGAGAGAGGCTTAGGTCTTGTATCCCCACACACTAATATGTAGAGGGAGATAGAGATGATTTACAACATAGAGGAGAGCACCAGGAGAGGAAATATTATGTCTACCCTCTTATTCCATTAACTAAAGTTTTGGTTAAGGATGTTTATTATAATTTTAGCACCAATATTTAATGGTACCTATGAGGGTTTTGTATTAGAGGCTTGGTTAGCTAGGATGTGAGGGTGTTTCACCTTATAGGAGTGTGACTCCAATGGGAAGTCCCATTTGGGTACTCACTTACTAATAAATATAACAAAGATGTAGTGGTAAGGATAGGATCAAAATATACATTTGACACTATCTTCCCTCACCTAATATCTTTTTGAGGAGAATTTATGAGCTTGTTAATTTTCTCACCACTATATTCAAAAGAAGGTGGATAAGTTTTTTGACTTGAAATAAGAGAACAACATAGTGTCATAGTATGAGTACAATTTTTTTGACTTGATATGGTATGTGTAGGGATACTTTGATGAATATACTCTATTAAATAGGTTTATCAAAGGCCTAAACATATATCTAAATATCATGGTGCATATTTTATCTCCACTAACCTTAGCAGTCATACAAGATAAGGCATATATAATAGAAGAGTCTTGAGGAAAGACTCAAGAGGATCAATATAAGTTTTGGTACAAGATACAATACTAACATGACACAATATCAAAAGGTGTAAATCTTAAACATAAGGGAGGTTATAGATAGACCCAATTTTCTCTGGATCCATCTCAATAGTAGGAGTAGAGTATCCACTCTAGCCACACTCACTCTAGCTCTAGGAAAAATAAGAACTATTAGGGATAGTTTAATGTTAGGTAGAAAGATTTTTAAAAAAACTAGACTTACATAGACTTATAAAACTACATAGGTAAGACCTTTAGGGTCTAAAATTACATTTGGTTAGAGTATAGTTATAACCCAATTAGGGTGAGATCATCTTTTAATATTTTTATTTAATTTTGGATATCCTAATCATTATACACATGACTTTCCTATGAGACCATCAGCTACCACTAGGTAGAAGGTTATAATGTTAGATAAAATAGTAGGTGATGTGGTTTGGGACCATAAGATGTATGTAGTGTTTGATAACCACTAATTTAATCACTAGGAAATATTAATTAATACCATAAGTTTAATTAACAATTTTTTTGTTAGGATTATTTTATTATGGAGCTTCAGACTCCTCTATATCCCCTTCAATCATGGATGATTGTATACTAGTGGATTCTAGGAAGATCAAGATTTTTAACTATTAAAATGGATTTATATATCATACCCTTGGGTATTATGACCACATAATTGTAAATGAGATCAATTTATTGTTAGCATGAAAATCAAACCACAACAATACAAAACTAACATCCTAGGTGCATGTCCTCAATTTCAGCAAGGTATAAGTGACAAAAAAAATAGGAGATAAAATAAATTTATTATACCTTCCTCATGGATGTATCCTTCTATCCATAATTAAAGTTTGGATTTTCCTAGATATAGTTATTGAGGTCTTTAGAAATCTCTCAAAGCTATTCAGACAACATCTCCCCTTGCACTATGTGTGATTCATTGAGAAATCAAAGATGTTGATGAATATTTTATTATATATTTAGCAACATAATTTTAGCATAAAAATATTATTTAAGGAGAGTTAGGCTCCTTATATTTATAGATTTCTACTTTGAATTTGAATTTTTGATCTTTGATTAAGATGTATAGTTAAGAATGAGTCCTCAAAGGGGATTGGGGAATTTAATGTTAAGGTATAAAGTGTGTAAGAAGAAGTATGGAGTGTGGGAGGAATTCTAAGAACTTTTACCCCATTCTTTGGAGATTAATAAAATATTCCTAGCATACTATCCAAATTTCATTCAATTTGCCTTGGGAAAAAGGAGGATTTTATGGATTTTTAATCGGCAAGTTGTTGTATGATAAGGATATTAGGAAATATTTTATTTTCAAATAATTATGATATGTGATTTTAATGTAACCTCAATTTTATAATAATTTTAATTATCCTAATAAATAAATTAGAAAATTAGTTTTATTTTTTCCTTTTTTGGTCTCATTTTCAAGGTTTTATTTACTTAGTTTAATATGCCTAGTGAGACATTTTTGAAAGGGGACCAATTTTAGGATGTTGATGATGGATTAGATTATTATATATAGTGTATTTCCCCAATCAAGGATGCACCAATGTCTTACATAATGTGCATGTTTAATTGTTTGTATGATTTGGAATGTTTTAATGATTTCTAACATAATCTATGTGTTATTATAGGAAATTATCTTGATTTTTAAATTTTGACATGAAAGTGATGAAAGTGGAGTGTCTACATTTTCCCCCTATTTGAAAGTGCATTGTGAGACATAAATAAAGTAATGGATTTTCAAATAATTAAATATTTTTTAAAATCATTTGATAACCATTGAAGAATGATGTGTTCATCTTTTTTTATTCTTGTTTAATTTAATAAAAAATGAGTTCACAATAATTCCCCAAATTATGATTGGGATGCCTAGGATTCACCCTCAAGGAAGTGGATAAAAAATAATTTTGATGGATGGGCCCTACAAAATAATAAAATTACACATTATATGGTAGAAGAGACTAAGAAATAGAGAATATTGGTGAAAATAAGACTTAAAATAGACAAAGAATCCATAAATAAGTTTGTCAAGAAGAAGAATGAAAGAATGGGAGAGGGAGGGGTAGGGGTAAATTTTCAAATTTTGAGCTATAAATTTACCCCTGGGGGTGAAGGTAGTTCATATTTACCTTCCCCTCTTATAATTATTTTCTCTAGATTTTTTCACACAAGTGCTTCAATTTTTATAGTGCATATTCCTTGGCATAGGCATCTTGGTGGGTAGGTTTGGTAATATATGTGACCAATAGGGAGAAATAATTTAGTGGTACCTATAATATTTGAAATTTTCTAAATTTAATGTCATTAATGCTAGGTATAAGTAAAATAATTGGTGATTTCACCATTTTCAAAAAAATTGAAAATGGTGGGATCACCCATGTAAATAGTGATATGGTTAATAAAATATTGATATCACTATTCAAAATTATGTAAATGTGACAAGAATAGTGATATTTCCCAAAATCCATAAAATCATGAAAATAGCATAAAAATGCTAGAATGATATAATAGCTTGAAAAGAGTAAAAATCATTGAAATGGTAGGATTGACTTGTAAAATGGTGAAGTCATGAGGGAAAACAATGGGAACACCATTTTTAATTAGAATCATGCCAAAAATGACAAAAAAAATCTTGAGAAATAATGATAATGACCTGTTAAATGGTATGAACATCATGTTAAATAATGATATCACCATAAAATGATGAGATCATTAGAATGCCAAATGGATTTGATTCGATGATGTCTTCATTTAATTAGAATTTTATTTTTTTTGTTTGAATGATTGACTTGATGATTTAGATAAGAGTGATGTGTTACATTTGATTTGGTTTCAATGACTAGATTGATAGATTTGACTAAGTGTGTTGACATGCTTTAATTTTTAAGAGAGATTCATGGTTTTGATAGTGTGTGAGCATTAATAATGTATATTTAAAAAGTTGGGTATTTTTACCTATAATGTCATGGTCTTACTTGATGCAATTAGCTTATTACATGTAGCAAAAATGCATGTGATTTGAGTAGATAGGGATTTTCTCTTTATGTTGGCTAAGCACTAGCATTATTAGAATAACACATTTCACCTACCTACTAGAGAGATGATAGTGACTTTAAAGGATGTTTAACACATTATTTATATTTAAATATATAGTTTAGTGATTCATTGGTTATGATATGGATGATAGACAATATTATAATATTTTATTGGCATCACTAATGTCTTTATAGAGAAAAAGTAGTTGAAATAAATGCATTAGAGGCTTAGCCATTGATTGAGTGAGAGGTTGCCATATTTATAGACATTTTTGGTGGCATATTCCTTAATAAAAAGAGTGGTTGCTAATTTATTAAGGGGATATAAGGGTGATAAGGATGTGACCTTTGATAATACTTTCTTTGGTAGAGATACTTTGGTATTGGCTCAGTTATACTAATATTTACATATGGTAGCTTATTAGCACAATAGGTGCATTGGACATTGTATTTTGGTTTGGGGCTAGACCTAGGAACACATTACAATTGATTAGCCCATTAGATGAAGATGAAAGTGGCATTTAGAGGAGCCACTAACTTATGATTATTATTTAATAAGAGGAGGCCAATGAGGACATAGAGGGAGCTTGCCCTTCTAACAGTGAAATATAAATGAGATAGTTGTTGGGTATTTTGTTTAGATCCCATATATTCATATTTAGTTTGGATGGATGGAGGATGGATTGGTGACATGGATTATGATCACTCCATATTATATCATAGGTTGGCATGACTTTATTATAGAGTGTTAATGACTTGATTGAGTAAATATATAGTTTAGGTTATATCAAGATGTTATCAAGGGGCCTCATTACTTCATGCATGTGATTCATGAGATTATCAAGTGGGGACCTCCTATCCTAAGGATTGAGGCAAATGATAGTTTTTGTTGGTATATCTAGTTTTATGGTCCTCTGTGAGAGGAGTAGTAAATGTGAGTGTCATCAAGACATATACAACCTAATTAAGGAAGTTTAGGATGGTTATATTGATCACACCCACACTACCAAGGCATAAATATTGAGGTAACATGTTCACTATGTAGTTCAATATCTAAGGCAGTAGTAGTAGAGATGATTTATACCAGCTCAAGGATAGGTCCCTTTGTAGATATAGGTGTAGATACTAAAATATGATTTATGTAGTACCTCAATATTGTACACTTGGTAAATATATATCATGGTTTTACATTTTAGTTATGGACTAATTCAATGTTGAAAGGCTCATGTTCACTATCTATTGTGCCTAAATTTCATATATATTAGTCTAACCATTATTATTTTGATTAACAAGCCTTATATATTATGCAAAAAAATATAAATTTGATTATTATCCTTCATTTCTAGTTATGAAACTTTACCTATTTTATAGCTTCCTATATTCTTGCATACCACATATATACCTACATTAACACAAGTGTCCACCTTTCTTACAATTTGTTTAATACCCAAAATTCATCTAATTTTCAAATGAAACATATCCTATATGTTTTCCTAAGTTATTTAAAGATATATATTTCCAAAATGGATTGCTATATATATATATATATATATATATATATAAGGATAATCATCTTTCTTTACACCTTGAAATCACATACAACTCACAAGGCAATATACCAAAAAGCACTCAATCAAGCATTCAAGTGAGAAAATATTCCCTATTTGTCCCTATTTCCATGTCATTCATAGGAGAATCATTTCCAAAAGTATAAAACATTCAAAGAGCATCCCATTATCCATAATTTCCAAGTTAAAATCTAGGTCACTACATGTCTTTACTTATCATGCATTACATCCTTGTGCATACACAATCTAACACACAGGGGAGAAATACATAAGTTTGAGGTCATCTTAAAAGTATTGGATATAGTATCCATTAATAGAGAGGTATTTGGGATATATTAATACCATGAACCCACTAACCCATTTTTCCTAAAATCACTAAAAGGGTGAAGAGCTAATGTTTGATCATTTGATAAAAAGTGATAACATGTGTGCTTGATCTGAAGTTATTAAAATAAAGGAAGTAGAAAACCTAAAAGACTCTATTTAGTCAAATATAAGTTTGGTTAGTATTATATGTAGGACACCTACATAAAATTTATATACCTACCTTAACACAACTATCTATATTTGATGTAAGTGTCTGAGGCCACAGAAAGCATTTTATAGAATTTGATGAATATTTTAGGATCATGTTCTATTCTACTTCTAACCTCTTCCAAATCAAACCTGCATGAGTATAGTAAACAAGAAAGTATCATTTATTCCCTATTTATTTCAACATATATCAATAGTTTTAATTTACTATTTTAAAAAAAAACTCAATTATATAAATTCAAAATACTGTTTTTATAAGTTTTATATTAATTATCCTGCTCATTAGGTTAGTTTATCATCCTTGTGTATAAGTTAATCTAATACCCCTTAGCCTTATATAACCACACATATATAAATTTAAAGTAATACATTTGGTGAAACTGACCTCTAATTATTCCTTTGAAAACCTATCATGATCTAGGGTTTCCAACCTCCTAGGGTTTCATCTTGATGTGATTTATTTTTAGATCTAAAACTTTACCCTAAGGTTTTACACTATATGGTTACAAGGGTTTTGTGTGCATACACTTACAATTTTATATTCCTTGATTGGTATATTTTGTATTTTAAACCTCTCAATTTTAGAATTTATTGTAGTTTCTTTCTACCCAAACTGGTAAACTCAAAACCTTTTTGTTTACCCAAATTATGTACGGATTTTTATATTTTTACAATTTACTATTTTTAATAAGTATTGACATATAAGGCTAATGATGTACCTATTTCAAATTAATTTTTGTGTTTCATAAAAGATCATATTTTATTCAAAAACCTCTCTCATATATCTAAAATAAATTATTGTTTTATCATAATTATTGATTCTTTATTAGAAATATTTTAGGGTTTTACTTGGGAAACATTTTACATTAGCCTATTTATGGTTCATGATAGATGAATTTTTAAATTAATCCAAGTTTTTTTAAATCATATTCATATAATAATAAACCTATTTTTATTTATAAAAATTATGTAGAAAGTTTTAAAATATTAATTTTACTATTTTTAGTACATCTTGATATACAATACGAAAGGGATACATATTTTTCCCTTTTTTTGGTTTTTCATGCATGATGCATTTTATGAAAAAACTTGTTTAGATTTGTTTAAAAATCAATTTAATCCCTTGAATTACTACATTAATATTGTGTAAAAAATTTACTTAGTTTTCCTTTAGGGTTTTAACTTGTTAGGGTTTCATATTATTGCATTTATTTTTTCCAAATCTAATTTTTATGTGAGCATAGTATAGGTGATATTTTTTCTCATTATTTACATAGACTTTTTTCTCTTTATTTTGGGTGTGTGTAAAATTTAAAATGGATAGAAAATAAACTCTTCCTCCTCTTAACCCTAAATAAGGTGATAGGTACCATCCCTCTAACCATGTCCATGTTATCCCTACTCTAAGGGGTAAAGTGTCCCATCCTATTGTACCTATCCTTTCTCAAACCTCTCCACCTACCACATCTTATATATATATATATATATATATATATATATATATATATATATATATATATGGTGTGTGTATGAATGTTCAATATTAATTACCTAGGTTTTGTGTTTATAAATCCTTAAAATATCAAAACATGACTATGATCAAGTTAATAGAAGCATTACAAAATCAAAGCTAGTTTTTTTAATTTAAGACTCACATCACTGGAAAATAGATTACATACATGCAAAATACAAAACATATTACTGTTAATAATGCATTTTAATATTCATATAGAAATGTTACACCTAACAAAGTTTCTTAAAAATGAAATTATAAAACATAATACATGTAAAATAAATGGTTCAAAAAGTGAACAAAAGACTAATAAGAGTCCAAGTGAAATATTAAGAGACATGCTTCAAAACAAAGTGATCCAAACACCTCCTATACATCCTCTTATAAGATCAAAATACTATTGTGCATATCATAGAATGCATGGACATTGTATTGATTATTTTCTTACCTTGGAGAAAAAATAAAAAATATATATATAAATAGTTGTGATTATAACATTGATGCATCAATAAAGAATCCCACTCACATTATGAGTGTCTTTCCTAAAACACAAGTGCACAAAAAACAAATATGGATACCAAAGAATAATTCAAAGCCAAAATAGTTACAAATCCCAAACCTAGAGTAAGAAAATATTCATAAAATCAAAATCAAATTAAGAAAAAGATACAAATCTAAGTCTCAATAATGATACTTAGCTTTCAAAACAATATGGTGTTATAGATGTATAGTGTTCACATTATGAATAGTTATTAGTTAAATGTATATATTGTTATCTTAAAAATATATTACATAAATAGCTTAGGTAGTTAAGCCTATGTTAGGTCATTTGTCACTATAACTCACATATAGTCTTAGCTAAAAATAATATGGAGACTTAGTGATTAAGTAGATATCCTTATTTATAGGTTAGAGATTCTTATATATTTGTATAATGATTCGAATGGGAAATGAAATAGAATATTATTAATGTGTGCTCAAATCATTTTCTATATGTTTGGATTTGTCTATGCATAAATATCTTTAAAATAATATCAATCTTATCAAAGTGGGTTTAACTTGTGTTTATTATAATATGTTAAGGGGCAATATTGCCAATATATTGCCCTTGTTATTGAGAGTATCCTTTAGTAACTCTGATGAAAAAATAGTGTGTATAGTCTATAGGTCATATGATTAGTTTTATCGTTAGATAAATTTTCCTAAGTGGAATGTATGTGAATGAGGAGAGATATTAGATCAAGAATTATTCCCAAGCTCACAAATATTTGTCTTATATCTAGTATACAACTCATTCATCTTCAAGGGTGAGTAATCCACACCATCTTTGTATCTCTAACTAGCCACATGTATTTGATCTAAAGATTCTAACTCAAAACATTTTAGATATATGATTGTGGAATTAATTTATTTACTGACTTCAAAGCCTTAAAAATTCACCTCATTGTAGAACCTACTTCTCACTATTATTTTTCCTATGCATGTTATTCTTCTCATTCCTTTTCCAAAAGAGATCTAGGGGATAAATTTACATTGCATCATTGAGTTCAACCCTTCAAGGCTAGAACTAATGTATTTTTAGGCTTGGGTCTATATATATATCAATGTTAATTATATAGCATAGCAAACATAAAATGGGAGAAGCATGGATCTATAAAAATTCAAGGAGCAAATAAAAATTAATTATTATTGTGTGACAACTTGGATAAGTGAATTTCAATGCATTATTTCCTAAAGTCCTTGATACTCTATGTCAATGCCCTCCTATTATATGTTGGTAGTCTATTTAATACATGCAGCTATCATCATAACGTATCCTTTCTATTACAAGTTCTTACCATATTCAAGATATAAAATATAATCTCCGCATGTGTTTTCAAGTGAAGATTGTTATAAGGATTAAGTCACACTTAGTTCAGTGTTTTAGTATTTTAAATAATAAAGTTGTTTTTCGTAAATTCAGAGTATTTTAAATATATTTTTTTGGTTTTAAAACTATCATATTTATAGTCTTATAAGTCAAAATGTCAAAATTCAAAAGTCATAAAGTGTCTTTTTTAAGTAGTCTAATAAATTTGTATAATGAGTCATTTGGTTGTTATAGTGAGTCATTATCGTGTTTTTATATTTGAAAATAAGTATCAATATTTTAGCCATTAGGTTTTTAATTATCAAATAATTTTGTAAATTAATTGATAAAATCTTTATGGTCTTGTATTTTCAAAACAAAATGAGTCGAGTGTTAAAAGTAAGAGTCATTTTTATGTCAATAAAATGCATCAAAGTCAAAAATATAATTTTGTATATAGATGCATTTTCAAGTGACCTTGATGTCCAAGTTGGAAAAATTATGTCATCCTTGAGGGAGGGTCTTATCATAAAAAAATGACATGTAAAATTATGAGATTCAAATCTTCATTGGCCAAGTAAGTAGCAAGATTATTAGAGGTTAGAGGAAATGGAGGATGGAGGTTTTAGATCCTCTCATCAGTCACCAAAGATGAGGTTTATATGCTTTGATGGCATATTTTATTTTATTTATTTTCAATAAGAATATATAATGTAATCATATTCACATTTATAATAAGTGAGTTGAAAATTATTTTGTATCATCTCTGAATGTGTGATAATGAAGAGAGATATTAATACTATAACACATCATGATGTGGTTTGTGGTAAGACATTTTTAAAACCATATTTTTTGGGTTGTTGGTAAACCACTAGAAAACCATCCTTTTTAGGTTTTTTATAAGCCATATAAAAAACCATCATTAAGGTTTGTGGTTTTCTTGAGAAAATCACCAAATCATGAACATAGGTGTAGATACAGGATTGATGTTTCCCCATGTTCACATTAAGGGGGTGTATACTAGGAATTAATAATATTCATAAGGGTGTAAATGTTAGAGATTTATATTGTTCACAATATTATTTTTAGATATATGTCATGGTTGAGGAGTCCCTATCCCAATCACTTTTGATTGGATCTCTAACTAGTTTGGGACATAATCAAGTGCCCATATCCCCAAGAGAATACCAATAAATGGCCACAATCAATCCAATAATACCATAAATGGCCATAACTAGCCCAATAATACTAATGATTAGTCATAATTAACCCATGAATAATTAATTATCAACCACATCCAACATATGATGCCATACTAAGATTTGAACCTAGGTGGTTCTTGAAACAACCAAGTCACTTTGCCAACTCAACCACATCTTATCGATCAATGTTCACATTATTAATAATTATTAGTTAAATGTATATATTTTTATCTTAATAATATATTACATAAATATATTATGTGTTTAACCCTATAGTAGGTGAGTTATTACTATAACTCATGTATATTCTTAGTTAGAGATAAATATAGAGATTTAGTGGTTACATAAATATCCTTATTTATAGGTTAGATTTTCCTATATATTTGTGTAATGATTCAAATGGAGAATGAAATAGAATATAATTATTGTGTGACCAAATTATTTTCTATGTGTTTAGCTTTATCTGTGCATAAAGCTCTTTCAAATCATATGGTTTTGAAAAACATTTACAATAGTTTGGCTATAAATGTTAATGATTGAGAAAACATGCACAAGGCATCACTTGTCCTATTTCTAATCTGATCATAATGATTGACAAGTCTTTGGATATAGTGGAAATATTAATACAAATTATTCAAAGATACATTTTTTCAATGAAAAATATAAAAAAACTACAAATGATAACAAGTCAAAAAATAAATCATGAATATAAAATCTAACATTACAAAAATAACAATGGGTGCATTGAATATTTAAAATCTGATTTTTAACAAAAGAGGTCAAAATTCAAGAGACACATGACAAAATTAATGTTATAACTATGAATATAAATGAGTAAAATACAAGCCTTTCTTTAAATCAATTCAAATTCACTACTCCTATACATGGTAAACAATCTTCAGATGAAAAGTTTAGTAAACTATGCTTTGATCCACTTAGTAACTTACCACATAATCTATTCATAACTATAGGACATGTTACCTATTGATTTAATCCATCACCAATAAATGAGAAACCAAATGTATATAAATTCAAAACAAAGATACTAAGTACATACTTACTAAAATAACATGATACACTTTTTGATTCTACTATGCACTCAGATGGCACATCTCATTTAGGAAAGGTTATACATCTTCTTCTCCTTGTAGATTATTATCCTCATATTTAAATAATTGGATATCTTATACATATTAAACTACTCTAGAGCAACTAAACATATTCCTCCTAATGCTACTCCAAAAAAACCTAATATCACTAAAAAATGGGCTCCATGAACTAATATGTCTGCTACTTCTACTCCATGCCCTTATACTCCCATGAGGGATCCACATAGTGTTATCAGTTCTCTAGTTTTAGATAGTACACCTATACATGTTCCTTGGAAATACCACTAGTTTGATATACTATCTTTATAGTTTCAAGAAATTCTAGATGAAAATCCTTAGATGGGATAATTGGCTAGACTTTTCCTTCTAAAAAATATACTTATACAAAAAATGAAATATTCCAAAAATGCAAAAACATTCAAAAAAATGATTTAATTTTTTTTTTTTAACATGTTCCTAGTTGTACTATTTCTTATACATATGTTATTTCATCCATGTTAGTAGATAGCATATCATTTTTTACTATATACGCATATGTTTCACGTATGATTTTAGTGTGATATAGTCATACCCAAATACATGATATATACACATATATATGTTGGGCCTTATCTTTACTCACATCATAAGTATGTTATGGGAATTTGCTTATTTGATCATAATACACCCAAGTTATATTATACTATGATCACTTTACATTATCACATTTGAGCTTATATCTTACACATGCCTATATCCATGCCTATATCTTTCACATTGTATTTGATATGTTATGTACTTAACATCACTTGATAAAACATATTGTTAGGAACTAGTATGCTAGGTTCATGTTGATTATTTAAATTTGTCCTAATTTACTATTTTATTACTTTTTTGAGTGTGTTCCTTGCTTGTTTTTGATTAATTAAGGCAGCAAACTAGGGGTTGAACCCTATACAGTTAAAAAAGATAGGAAGGCTGGCAAACAAAAGATGCCAGCACCAAACCAATGGCACAACTTAGAAACAAAGATAGAAGCAAAACAAAACACTAGAAAGACTAGAGTCAGAAAGGACAAAACTACATAACTATAGAATTAACAAGATCCTTAAGATTCTCATTGTCCACATTGTCAACATTCCCTAGATTACCCATTGCTTCCAACATAGTCATATTCAGTAGAATGTTATTTCAAAGGCCTTTGGTGAAGACCTTTTCTAGATTTTGAATGCAGACCTTCAAGGCCCCAATATCTATTTTCCAATCATTCTCATTCTCTAAACCCTCACCAGCTTCTTTTACATGCATCTTCTCCTTATTATTAGCAGTTCCCCTAGAATCAGCACCCTGCTCTTCAATGACCACAAAAACCCAAGAAGCCTATTTCCCACCAGTGTCCTCTAAAATCTCTTGAATTTTTGGCTCTTCATACCCCAATTACTACCTTGAGCTTCAAACAAGTAACAAGCCCTTGGTTTTGTTTGCACTAACTGTAGATGTGAAGGCTCATTTTACAAAATGGCCCACTGCAATGACATCTACTTTCATGCTTGAAAATAACACCCCCTTGGTTTTCATGATGTGACTCTCACACCTCCACCTCATGATACAATGAATTAATCATGACAATCAAGGAAGTACTAAGGTTATCATTTTCCATGATCTGCAATGGCCTTCTCCACATGGACCACCTTCGAAAGCTATCTTTGTCATCAATGTGCATCATTCATGCTCTGGCATCTCCTTCTAAATGATGTCTCTAATGTTTGGGGGTATATGAGCCCATTGTCACCATACCCTCCATCCTAAGAATTGTTGACCAAGGTTGGCACAAGCATCAGCGACCCTGTTACCTTCTCTATAGGTGTGGGTAATCTCAAATTCAGAAAACTTTTATAAAAGAAATTGGATGTCCATAATGATGTCTTTTAGATGGATACCAATGTTAGATGCTTTATTAATGGCATCTATGACCAACTTAGAATCTCCCTGAATATTCAAATTTATGATTCCTAGGGATATAGCTAACTTTAATCCCCAAAGTAAGGCCATAGCCTTAGCATAGTTATTACTCTGGCAACCCATGCCACTAGCATAGATAGCAGACATCCCTCCTTTTTCATTTCTTATTATTACTCCTCCACTTGCTTTACCACTCAACTTGGATGTCCCATCAAAATTGAGTTTCATCCAATTGGGTTTAGGTGGTATCCATTTAGTATGAAGTCTCTGAAGAATTTTGGAATTATCATGCCCAAGGATAAGGTTTAAAACCTTCCTTTTGGCCACAATTTGACTTTCAAATTTAGATAGTGTTTTCTCTGCAACACTAATATGAGCTATTGTAACACTTTCCAAGATGGTCCTAGCAAAGGAGTTAAACACCTGAGTAGCATTTCTAGTAGTGTCCCTAAAAATTTTGTGATTTTGCTCTTTCCATAAAGTCCATCTCAAGCATGGCAGAGCTTTCTTCCATAATTCCTTAATCTAGGGATGTGTGAAGGTTGAGTTCCAACTAAGAATTACTTCTTTAAGGTCAGAATTACAAACCCATTCAATGCCAAAGTTGGTAAGTATTGTGCCCCATAAATTTTGGGTAAATTCATAGTGTATGAATAGGTGTGAAACTGATTCCTCTCTAGAACCACATAAAAAACATTTGTTAACCAAAGTAAACCCCCTCTTTTAAAGGTTGTCCTGAGTAAGGATTTTGTTATGGGCAATAACCCACCAAAACAAGTTAATCTGTGGAATGAGTTTATGATTCCAAACCTTTTTCCATACCTCCTTATTCTAAGCTTCAAGTGTAAGTAGATGATAGGTAGATTTGATAGAGAACGATCCATTCTTATCCAGCCACCAATATTGTTCATCCTCCTGAGGGAAGAGCGGGATTATAATCTCTTGAACACATTGTTGGATCTCCTAAATTCTTTGGATAAGCTTAGGCCTGTGCACACAGCAATCCATAAGGTTTTTCCAGCTCCTTATCCCATTGTTATTTTCCATATAATCACTAACCCTATCACCAAAGAACTAAGTAGTCAGGTCTATAATTTCTCTATAGTTTCCTTGGGAGATGAGAGACTTGTCCCTTAACCAATTATCCTCCCAGAATTTAATTTATCAGCCATTTCTAAGCTTCCACCTAATTCCCTGTTTGAGAAGACTTCTAATTTTTAGCATTTTATTCCATATCACAGACCCTTGGGGTAATCCCGCCTATTGAAGAAAGTTGGAATCATCAATGTTATGCATGTATTTGGCATACATTATTTCACCCCACTCACTGTTGTTGTGAATCAAATTCCAACTAACTTTTGAGAGGAGGGCTTTATTCATTTTCCTGATGGATCTTATATTAATTCTACCATGAGATTATCTTATATTTAGTTCCTTGCTTGTTATTATCTTGCATTGTATTGTTTATTCAAGAATTTGAATATTTTCCATTGATTATGGCCCTCATGCCTATGATTTATTTTTATAAATTTTAATATGTTATTATATGATTTATGGACATTTGACTATGTCATATCCCTTCAATTGTACAAAATGTGAACATGCCCCTTTCATGAGGTTTCCTTTTGACCATTTCCTTTTGCATTTCTTTTTTGATATTTTTCATGTGTACTTGATTTCTTATATATCTTGTATTTTTACTCTCTCTATGTTTCCATGACATACATAATGCATCTTAGGACTTGATGTGATCACATGCTATGTGATTTAATGTTATAACTACCTAGATATGTTAGCCCTATATGTTACATGATCCATACATAGCTTATATAGTTATCTTATCATTTTGAGGTGAGGTGAATACCAAATCATAATTCCCCTCACCTCAAAATGGGGTCATATCAATGGGGGCATGTAATAAAGGCATGGCTTCCACACTTCCATAATTTTAGACTTCAATGGGGGCATGTCAAAAAGACATAACCTCAACATGTATTCAATACTCAAATTCTATAGAAACATGTTCTCCAAATTGACACTTATTCAGTTCTCATATTTTTTAGATTTAGTGAGGGTAGGTCATAGAAACATGTCTTCCACACTTGCACCAATTTTATATTCACCAAATTTCATAGTATATGATTCAGACATATATTTTTGGTAACATTATATACATTGATATTGTTATTATACCCAAATTTTATCTTGAGAGATATATGAGGTGTATATGTCATGAAAAGGGCACCTAAAATTGAAAAATCAAATAAATTTTTAGATTTGAAATACTATTATGGACAATTATCATACTTAAGATGGATTTTTATAGATTTTTATCTAGCCAACTACTGTAGTAGTTGGTTCACCTTTTGAAGGTTGAGTTGATTAAATCACTCAATCTTACCAAACTTATAAGTTATATTTGATTAAATCACCTAACTTTACCAAATTTATAGTTTGGATTTGATTAAATCTTACACCCTCACTAGATATATGTTGTGATTTAATTAAATCACTCACACATAATATATCATGCACATATTTGGGTTGCATGATTAAGATGAAATAATATCAATATACGTGTTGAAATCCACCTTGACACCAAGGTTGGGGGCATGTGTCCTATAAATATATATATAGACACATATATACATATATATATATACATATATATATATATATATACATATATATATATATATATACATATATATATATATATGTATGTATGTATGTATGTATATATGTATTTATGCACTTGTAGGTCTAGAATTTTTCATATCTTAGCTTCAATTCTTCATAATAATGTATTATTTAAAATAAAAATGCCAAAAGGCAAGATGATTACATGAAAACTATTCTTACTCTCAATAATTTCAAATTCTTTCAATTTAATATTTCATACACTAATTATATGTTGTATTATACTCTTGGTTTCAGGCTAGTCAATAGTAAATCACTTGAATTGGGCTCATGCAAAGATGAAAAGTGTTATACACACCAAGGTACACATTTATTTAATTTAAACTATCAAGGGGGGAATAAAAGAAATAAAATATTATTAATGTAGTGCCATAGTCTTGTACACTTAGAAAGTATATAACATGGTTGTACCTTTTAGTTATAGACATTCATGTTGTTGAAAGGATCATATTCACAATCTCTTTATGGCTAATTAATTATCTCTTATTCCAACCATTGTTATTCTAATGATCAAGCCTTTTATATTGTATAAAAATATATAAAATTGATTATTGTCTTTCACTAATAGTTTTAGAACTATACCTATTTTCTAGTTTCCTAGACACTTATGTCCCACACAGACACTTGCATTGACATAAGTGTCTACATTTATTACAAAGTGTCTAGTCCCTAAAAATAATCCAATTTTTAAATGAAACATATCATAAAATTAATTCTAATTTATTTAGTGTGATATTTATAAAATTTATTGGTGTATATACAATATCAACCCTCATTCATTTCACACCTATAAATCACATACAAATCACAAGGTAATATACTAAGAAACACTTAATAAAGAATTGAAGTAAGAAAATATACTCTATTTGTCCTTATTTCCATATCAATCATAGGAGAAACATTTCCACAAGTCTAAATCATTCAAAGAGTATCCCATGAGCCATATTTTTTAGGTTATAAACTAGATCACCACATGTCTATATTTATCACACATTACATCCTTGTATACACATAAACAACAACATAGGAGAGAAATACATATGTCTTAGGCCCTATTCAAAGTATTAACTATGTAGTCATCACCAATTAACATAGGGGTCCTTGGAGTAGCTTGACACTATGAGCCCACTAACCCATTTTTTCCATAATCCCTCAAAGAGTCAAGATATAGGGTTTGATCATTTGATAAATTGTGATAGCTTGTGTGCATGATATGAAGGTATCAGAAGAAAGGTAAAAAAAACCATAAGGATCTAGTTGGTAGCATCTAAATCTAGTTAGTATTACATTTAGGACACCTATGTCAAATTCAAACACCTAATCAACATAATTGTCTAGATATGATGCATACATCAGATGCCATAGAAATAATATTTATAGAATTTGATGACTATTCTAGTCCACTTTTAACATGTTCTCGATCAAACCTACATAATCACAGTAAACTAGATAAATATCCTTTATTCCTTATTGATTGAAACATCTACCAATAATTATACTTTACTATTTTTAGCAAATGTTAGTTGTATAAATTCATAATAGTATTTTTCTAAATTTTATATTAATTAGTCTCTCATTAGGTTAGTGCATCATCCTTGTGTAAAAGTTAATATAATACCTTTTAACCCTAGGTTACCACACATATCTAAATTTAGGGTAAAATAATATGTTCCTCTATATTAGTTGATATAATCACTAGTACAACACCCTATTCTTATGATTATTTATTCTAGATCTAAAAGCAATATTAGAAACAATAGTTAGGGAAAGTCACTCAATCATATAAGCGATATAAGATAGGGTCTTGGTCATGGTGGGTAATATACACTTTTTTTAGATGGATATTAGATAGGATTTGGTTATGATATAGGCTACATAGCAGGTAGGTCCTTCAAGTCTAGTTATGTTAGAGGTAGACCATGATACAATATATGGGATACAACATGAGGCTGATTATAGATAGGTTAAGGTTTCCAATTTATATTTTAGGGTGGCCCAATTAAAAACACAAATATTAAATACTTAGGGATATATTTTCACATTATAGACATAAATTGAAACTCTAAGGGCTATGGTTTTATAGATGACATCATTAATCAAAATCTTAGTACTGAGAGGTACAGAGTCCAAGTTGATGTGCAAAGGCTCTATGGGGAGTGGAATAAGGCTCAAAATATTATGAAATAGTAGGTCCTATTGAAGGACCTCCTTGATAATATGTAAGCTAAGGATGAGTTTGGATGTTATAGGAGTTTATATAAGGTAGTTATTCCCATAGGTTATAGGGCACCTAGTTTTGTAAAGTAAAATCAGAGTTAGATAGTGAGGTTTTTAAGGTCACATTGTAACTTAGATTTATAGATATTAGTGTCATAATTACCTCCTTAGTATATATGTATGGGTTTACAACTACATCCACCACTACTAGATGATCAAAGTCAGAGCTAATTTTTAATTAGTAGTTCTACATTTTTTATTATGAGATGTATTTATTCTTGATGCATATACCTTATTTTGAGATGTATGTATATATTAATTTTAATCATATTATGTACATGGAATTTAATATTATTTTGATATATATTATTTAGTTTTTGATTCATTTATGTTGATTCATGATTTATATTAGATGTCTAATTTAGATGTTCTTATTATGATGATGATGATGATGATGATGATGATGATGTTTTAGATTAAGGTAAAAATAGGTTTTGAAGGGGCCCCAAAACCCTATTACAGAATCAAAAAAGATAAAGCATTGACATACACTAGGAGAAGCACTCCTGAAGCCTACTAAAAAGTAGCAACACCCTAAGGTAATACTGGGACAACATAAATGTCCATTTTAAATACATCCCCCTAGTTTCCAAGTAATGATTTAATAACTATTTTTTAGGGGTAAAATCCAGAATCGTTGCCTGCCTTCCATCAACAATATTCTACTTACTTTCTAGGTCTCTAGTTTTCTTCACAGATCTTCTTCCAGGTTTGTCCAGAGAATGAACATCCGATTTCACCTTTAAAATCTGCTCATTTCTTTTTTTAGATTTATCCAGAGTGGAAGTTAGATGTTTCACCTTTGTTTGCTGATCTTTTTTGCTGCTTCTGGTTTCTACTCCCTCGGTATTGGTCTTTTTTTCAGCCCTTTTCCTTTGTTTTAAAAAATTCTTTAAGTTTTCTCCACTATCATTCACAGGAAACTCATCCATAGGGAAGTCATTATCAACCTAAATCTCCCTGAACTGAGAAACAAGAAAATCTCTCTCCTCTAATTTATTTCCAACTTTAGCCAAGATTTCTCCTTCCTCTAGCACTGCTTTGCCATCAACATCTCTCCTTCGATCCTCTACCCTTTGGAAGAGTACAATTTGCTTTGATAAATCTATCAAATCATCTATTCCTTGTGTAGGTATTATAATTTATGATTGCAGTCCATTACCTTTTATCTCAAAATTTTCTTTCTCAAAAATCTATGTTTCTACTTTAGCAAGTGGGCCTTTAGGGTCTTCAAAAGAAGGCTCTTTACCTGCCTCCACATGTAGATATTTAGTTTATTCATTATCCTTTTGTTCTTGTCACTAATCTTCTTTGGGTTTCCATACTTGCATTTGTTGAACCGTGGACTTTTTCCCATCCATAACACTACTAGGATGAATTTTTCTTTTGGATGGACAATTTTTTACCCAATGCCCCTATTTCTTACAAGCATAGCAAGAGTTGGGCAAATCTTCAAAAAAAATTCCTTGAGTTTTTTTACCAAACTTGGATATTAAATCCACTTTTTCTGGGAGATGAATTAGATTTTCCACTTTAACATACATCCTGGTAGTTTGAAGTTTAGTTTTGTTTGCCATAGCCTTGTCCAATGCCACAAGTTCCCCAAAAGAACTGGCAATACCTTTAAAAATGTCCTCATGCCAAAAATCTAAAGGGATTCCAGGAAGTCTAACCCAAATAGGAGTTGTTAAGAAAAAAGAATCTGAGAAATCCATATCCAGCCCCCATTTTTTAATAGTGAGAGAACATTTTCCAAAATACCATGGTCCTCCACATAAAACCATATTCATGTCTTCTTTACAATTGAAGGTAAACAGGTAGAAACCATTTAACATTGGTGCAATAACTATCTCTCCTCAAATCACCCATTTCCTTTTAACCATTTTTGTAAGAGATTCTAGATTTGGTCTTACTCCTAGAAATTTACCCACTAAGGTGAAATCCATGGAAGACACAGAAAAATCTATTAAAGGATCTGGGATAAAAACTTCATACTCACCTTTCTCCCAATAAGATTTAGCAGTCACTGGTAGGAAAAGGGATTTTCCTATGGGTTTCTTGCCAAATAGGGATGACCACGTCCTTTGTTTTGAATACCCTACCTTTGACCCTTCTAAGGATTTATCCTTATTAAAGTCACCATTGTTTTTCTCCTTTTCAATCTCCTTCCCCAATTGAGAGCCATGAGTTTTGCATAAAGTATCAGATCCGCTCAAAGAATTTCCATTATTTACATCACTCACACATTCTAACCCAATATTCTTCTCTACCCCTCCTCCAGTTCCTCCTGGGTCAGTCCCTCCTGCCTGATTTTCCACAATCAGTTTCCCATATGTCTGCAAACCAGCATTTTCCAGTTCTAAAGGAGTAGCTCTTGTCAATAGACCTACAAGTTCAAAATTTGGAAGCGTGCCTAGCATGCCCATGCCGTCACCCAGTGCGCCCAAGCCGTTGAATTTCAAATTTTGCCGTCACCCAGCACACCCAAGCCGTATTTTGTAAATAATGGTATGTTGTAATGGTTTTATGAGGATGATGTTAATATGGATGTTTTGTCATGATTCTGTTGTTTTAATTTTCATGATGATGTTGCCCTTAATCTAGATACAAAATGTGATGAATGTATTTCATTTATTATTTAATATACTATGATTTGATGTGATGTATTGATATAGATTATGATGTAAAATATATATCACTATATTTACATGCTCATTTGTAGATATGTATCATGATTAGCATATAGTAACCATATTTTTTCAATTATTTTGTATTGATGATTGGAAATGTGATGATGTTTAGATTATGCATGTGAAATCATTTAGATTTTTTTATATATCTTACAAGGATATTTTTCTCTTTACATGACATTATATATCAGCCTCAAGCACTTGATGTTTAAATTTTCACATGGCATTATGCATCATAATTATAAAATTAATAATGATGACTTTGTTTTCAATTTTTATAAAGGAAAATTAAAATCCAAATTTTAACAACCATATATCAACATTTAAAATATCAAGACCTAATTTTAAAACATAATGTACTAAACTAGGACACATTCAATTAACTAAACACACAAGAAAACAATCAATCGCTTCATACATATATACATCTTGAAGTAATAAACAAATAATAAGTCATAGTTGGAGGCCTGTAATAATAAGGCATTACTCTTGTGTTTCTACCACAAAGTCTAGGTAATTTCATAAAGGGTAATATGACAAAATTTAGTAGACGGGGAATGGAATAAGATGAAGAATTTGTAGAGCTAACCCCAGATGCCCCATGCAACTAGACCTCAAGATGATGTAATTCTCCCAAGAAATTAGGAGGAAATATAATGAAAATTTGATAGATGAAATTTATAGAAAATAAATATAGAATTACTTCACAAAATGGTGAAATCATAGTATACTTGTCTCACAAAATAGTGAAAGCATAGTAGAATTGGCTTGCAAAATGGTGGGAGTGTAGTAAATTTAGTTCATAAAATAGTGAGAGTGTATTATAATTATCTTGTAAAAATATGAGAGTGTATAAAATAAAAGACTAATAATGTGAATAAAAAATGAATTTTATAGTGACAAAATTCAAAGAGGGGGATGATGAAAATTGGAATGATGGTGGTAGTGAAGCCATAGAGGCCAAGCTATCTTAAATACCCCATTTACCTAAGTGTTATATACATAGTTTTTATGGACCTAAAGTTGATGTAGTTATCCCAAAAAATAGGGAGTGTAATGGAGATATGAAATTTTTTATTATAATGAGCATTATTGAATGGAAGATACCCTCCCAAGACATTAGCAAACACCTAGAGGAACTAGATAATTTGGATTAGAATGATGATTAGATTTGATTGAATTTTAGGAGATGTCATGATTTGGAAAAGATATTCCTACCACTTAAATTTTCAAATTTAAATGGTTTTTATCCACATCATACTCAAATATTTAAACTTAGAACTATCCTAAGAGAGAAAACCCATGGGTAAACAAGATGACAAACTAAAAAAAGATTTTATGGCTTTATATCTCTTTTAAATATTCTTTATGTTTTGGGGATTTTATGATTTTATGAATTTTTTTATTTTTATAATAAGATATATACAAGAGTATTCTTTGAGTAGGATGTATATAATAATATAAATAAATGTATAAGGAACCATCTATCAAATTAAAATTAACCTTGGGTAAGTGTTTAACAACAAAATATGATGTGAAAGGACTACCTTTTTATAGTAAATTGGGATGTAAAGGAACTAATGTGAAATAGGGAAAAGGATTGGAAAGAACTCCAATAATTTTTTTCAAGTAATACCGTGTAATAAACCATCTAAATTACATTGATATTTTGCTTGCAAAGATGTGTTGATGATGACAAAATATGGAACTTTTATTGAAATGCTTTATAAAGCCACATATAGTACTTATAGATTGTAATCATGATCAATATGGTGATAGGATATGGGACAAAGGACAAAGATTTACTTGGGAATGGAAAATGGGATAAAGTGTAATGGGAAAGAACATGGAAGGGGTGCCCCAAATTAATGGCCCTCATAGATAATTTTCAAATAAATCAAGAATAAAAGTGCTTGAGATGCATAATGTTTATGGTCTCTTCTAGCTCTTGACCATCTATTATTTCCAACATGTATACTCTATAACCATAGTTTGTTGTCATGATGAATGGACCCAACCAATTAGGCTCAATATTTCCTTTCTTTTTGTGGGCCACATTGGTGTTTTCTTATTTTCTTTCAACACAATATCACCAACTTCAAAGCCTTTGAAAATGATGTGCTTTTTATAAGTGTAATGAAGTTGATTTAGATATGCCTTGAGATGGTTCACTATGGTTATCTATTTATCATCCAAGATTTTTAGCTCTTGTAGTCTAGATACTCTATACTCCTCAACATCAATGATATACTTCAATGAAATATGCATGGAAGGAAACTCGGTCTCAATAAGGAGGATAAATTTAGAGCTCAAAACTAGGTAATAGGGTGTGGAACTTGTAGGCATGTGGATGTTGGTACAATAAGCTTACAATATAGGGAATAATTTCAAATGAAAATTATGGCCATCATCATTGATGATATTCTTAATAATTTTGATAATAGTATTATTAGACACCTCAAATTGGTTGTTACCTTAAGGATAATAAGGATTTTCCTACTTGTTTTTAAAATTGAATTGTTCACAAAGGGATTTCATGTCCTTATTTTTAATGACTTTCTATCATTAGAAATGATGGTATATGGAATACCATAATAAAAAATGAGGTGATTTAGAATTAATTTGGATATATGCTTATTAGTTGAGTAAGTGAGATGGATTACCTCAAACCACTTAGTAAAATACTCAATGGTAATCAAGATATGCATATGTCCATCTAAATAAGTGGGGTTTATCTTTCCTATGAGATTTATTCTCCACATTGAAAATGGGCAAGGAGATGTGATAAGCTGAAGTGATCATGAAGGAGCATCAATTAAATCACCAAAATTTTGACAAGAAAGTCATTTCTTAACATAAGTGCATGCATCTCATTCCATTTTTGGGCCAATAGTATCATGTTTGTTAAAGTTTCTTGGCAAGATCCATTCCACTAGTATGGGCCCCACATATCCTCTTATGCACATCTTTGAGTGCTAATTCAAATTCAATCAAGTTTAAATAGTGAATTAATATCCCATCATAGCCTCTTAGATAGAACATACCCCAAGTAAAGTGTAACAAGATTCATTATGAATGAAGTAATTTTTTGATTACGTGATAGGCCAATTGAAAGAATACGATCTTGGAGGTAAGTGTATACTACTTGAAACAAAGGGGAGTTAGGTCCAGTAATATCACATACCATTTTTTATTATAGATGACTATAAGTTGGTTTGAAATTATTTTTAACTATGAATTAATATTCAGAGACATTAGAATACAATTATATCAATGATCTAATAGTGGCCATGGCATCGGTTGATCTATTATTTATTGGTAGAACTTGCTCAAACTGTATGTGGTCAAAATTTTATTTGAGACTATCAACCATACCTTTTTAGGTTATGTTATTTTCATCCTTTGTTTGATAGTGATTTTTATCTTGATTAATAATCAATTTTGAATCTCTATAGCAAAATGACTATTGAATGTTCCATTAGACTATGAGGTGAAGTCCTACAATGAATGCCTCATATTATAAAATATTATTAGTGCATGCAAAACCAATTTGAAATTACTTACAAATGATATATCCTTAATGTGTGATTAATATAATGCTTGCCCTTGAACCATGGGATGTGAAGGAACCATCAAAATAAATTTTCCATTGACCTGATTCATCCATAGTAAAGATAGACTCATCATGGAAATGGATGTTCAAAGGATGTGTGTCTAAAAAAGGTGTCTTGGTAATTTGGTCTATAATACTTGACCTTTAATTGATTTTTGATCTGCATATTAAATTTTAAACTCATTGAGAAACATAACCCATTTTACCATGTAGTAATTCAAAGTGATTTTAGATATAGGGTACTTGAGTAGATCAACTTTATCAATCAATATGGTATTGTTATTCAATATTTAATAATGAAAATTATTGGATGTGAATACAAATGATAAACATGATTTTCCATTGGGTGTATAATTATGTTTATAAGAAACTATTGTCTTACTTAGATAATATATTGCACATTCTTTTCCATGATCATCATGTTGATCCAAAAATTCCCCCACGGCATGTTAGTAGCTAAAATGTAAAATAGTAGTGGCTTTCCTAATGTTGGTGTGGCTATAATTGGTGGATTTTCTAAATAAACTTTCAAATGAAAAAATTATTCTTGACAATCATAATTTCATTATAATTCGGTGCCTTTATTCAAGAGGTGAGGAAAAGGATGGCATCAATCATAAAGTTGTGAAATGAATTTGTGAATGGATTAATTTTTTGCTTGTAGGATACATAATTGTTTCAAATTGGATGAGGGAGGCATTTATATGATGTATTTAACCTTGGAAATATCAAATTAAATACCTTTGTGATACAGATGAAGCTTAACAATTTTCTTGAAGTGAATCTAATCACATAATTCTTTGCAATAAGGCACACCTTATATTCACAAAGTCACTCCAAGATTTTATGTAGAACTATCAGGTGTCCTCAATGTGTTATTTATTTTACTATAATATCGTCAACATAATCCTCAAAAATAGTGTGCATCATGTCATAAAAGATGACAATCATCACACATTGAAATGTGACACCATCATTTTTCAAGATGAATGACATAACGTAATAACAAAATGTTCCCCATGAAGTGGTGAATGTTATTTTATGTTGATATTCTAGTGATTTTTTAATCTAAATGTACCCTTAAAAACCATTCATGAGGTATAGAATTTAATATCTTTTTATTGATTATATGATCATATCAATGTTAGGTAATGCAAAATCATCTTTAGGATATGTCTCATTGATGTATCTAAAATATATGCATAATTAAATACCAGTGGGCTTCTTGCTTACTAAAATTATATTATAAATTTATTAATAATAATAAATTAGTCTAATGAATCTTTCACCCAATAATTTTTCTTTTTCCTTCTTAATTAAGATGGTAATACATGCAAATTAATTTTCCATAACTTTTATACAATAAAAGACACATCTAGCCGAGACATATCAGCATAATACCATACAAATATTTCAATGAATTCCTTAATAATTATGATTAGGAACTCATGTTCCTCTAAAATGAGGAATTCACCAAGCTAGATTATTTTAGGATCATTTTTAGTACCAATGTTGAATTTGGTGGTATCTTCTACCAGTAGTGTGGAACCATATTTTAATATAGTAGTTATTAATGGGAATTGATCTTCTCCATGTAATTTTGGGCCATTAGGCTCACCCATCTAAGAAGAATTAGAATAACCCATGGAAGGTAATGGACATTCAATAAATGCTTGTGGAAAGTCTAGAACTAACCATTTAAATGTATTTTTTTCTTTAGAGTTATATCTAAACCAAGTGTAATGCATTAACTTATTGGGATTTATGATTCATGTCTAAGAGATTTAAAATCCCTAGCCTTTGGCACCTTAAATATATTTTCACCAAGGGACTCATATTCATTTTTATTTTTACCCTGGTTTAAAAGTGCCTTAAAGAGATTTTCACTAGTGGGCTTCAATGTTTGATTTTATTGACTAAGGAAGTTTGCCTACTCTCTAAAGTAGGTAGTAGGGTACAATGTAATTTCATATCCTTAATTTTGGTATTTAATCATTAGACCATCCCAAAGGCCCATAAACTTTTAAATTACATCTTCATTTTGGAATTAATCTAATTATATAATGTGATTTTGTTGGTCCTAATCAATTAATTTAGGATAATGGAGGGTAAGAAGGAAATTGGATGTGGATGTGATGGTAAGGATGACATTATTATCAAATATGTTTGAGTCAGATAACTCATTATATATACTATAGTATGATTTTGTTGCACTATCAGGATCATCTTTTTAGATTCTAAAGTTGCATTACTCTAAAGATCTGATAGGTCAACCCCAAATGGTTTGTATCTAATGCCTTAAGTACCTTTATGTTTGGTTGTAGACACAGGATCAAGAATATCTTGTTACTTTTCCCCTAAGCCCTTTATTTTGTAATGTTGATGTGCCATGATTCTGTTAGGAATGTGATATTTAATGATGTGATAGCAAGAGGCAAAATCATCGTTATACAACCATGAATATTTATAACCATTGAGTTATTGATTTTATGAATCATTTTAAATAAAAGTGAGGTCCTTTTAGATAAAAATTATCCTTTTTTCACCTCTTGATCTTGGGCCTACCATGGAATTTGGGAATTTTGAGTAATTTGTATTTTTGATGTTATATGTGTCATGACCCTTATCTTTAACCATGAAACGAGAATAAATTTATCGAGAGGGAACACTAAAATTGAATGCAAGATTACTTGGGTTGATATAATTGGACTTAGGGTATTGAATAGCTACATTCTTATCCTTTTTTATGCATGCTCGATGCTAATAAAATAGTTGCACTACCCATATTTTTTTTTCAAATCCTTATAATATTTATATGGTTTCAAATAATTGGGGGTATTAAACTCCATTCCAAAATAGGGGAATTTCAGACATTTTAATGTAAAAGGTATTGCACATACTTCATAGATCCAAGGACATCTAAGAAACATATTGTATGACAATTCAATATCAATGACATGGTAAACAATATCATGGAAGATAGGCCCAACAAGGACAAATAATAAAAAAAGTAGCCTGTGATTCTCTTTCTAAGTTATCATCTACCTTAATAATGATCATGTCTATCTATAGATCTATGAAAGTATACCTAAATGTTTGACCAATTTCAATGAGGTAATGTTTAAACTTAAACCATTATCTATGAGAACTCGCTTAATTTTGTGATTAAAAATGACTACTTAAATATAAAGGGATTTTTTGTGTAATAAATCAAGGGATTGTATGTCACTTTAGTTAAATGCAAGATATTTACCTAGAGATAAATGACCCACAATTTCTTGAAATTGGGTGGGATCAATGTCATTTAGAAATTTGGATTATCATATAATCTATACAATATTTATTTGTGAATTTTAGATGTACACAAAATATCTAGAATATAAATTTGTATTGGTGTCTTGTTTAATTGTTTCACAAGGTCATACTACTTTTTTGTATAAGAAAATGACTTGGATTGTGATGATGATGGGCCTTTTACTAGATTATTGTTTGGAAGTGATGAAGGACCTTAGATAATAACCTATGGATGTTAGGTTATAACGTTGAAATTTGGAGTTGGAAGAGGATTAGTTGAATTGAGAAGGGTATTTGGGAACTATAGACACACCATTTTGGCCACAAATAGCTTCTGATAGGACTTCAAATTGATTTCTACCAAACAATATAAATTAAGCGTAATAATCCCTGAAGGTCCCAATTTTGTCCACACATTGGACATTAATGCTCAAAATCATATTGAAGAATCCCTATTTGGGGTGTTATCTTGTACATAATAGTGACCTCTCATGGATTCATCTCTAGTCACCTTATGAACTAACAATTGGCAATTTGGCCTTTGGACTCATTAACCAAGGGACTTGAATAATTCCTAAAGTGCTAAAATGCTAAGTAGAATGGATTAAATAAGTAAACCAAACTAAATGCTTAAGTGAATTTTCCATATTAAATTAGTGAAGACAAAATTTGAAAAAAGGAAATTTCAATAAATATGAGGTCATGATGGCATCATCATCCTCAAATTCAAGGAATTTAAAATATCTCCCTAAAGTGCCTTAAATGTAGAAATGGAGATCCATGCTTAATAAATAGGATATCTATACCAAATATTAATTACATGTCCCCCTTAAATCAACTAGGGTTAGCCTTAACTCACTTAGGCTTAGTTCAAAATCAATTATGGTTAATCCTAACCTAACTGCATTGTTTAGATGTAGTTTTATACTAATAGTCTATTTATTTTTTAAAGTGTAGTTTTGTTTTGTGTAAGTTATAGTTTTGAAGGGGACATGAAATTTTGGTTTGCAGATCTATGATATTACACTATGTGAAAAATATAGAAAACCCAAGATCTCAAATTCAATTATTATTTATTCATTTGATTTTTAGCTTCTAAGCAAGAGAACCCCCTAACAATTTTTATAGGACTCAAAGGCAAAAGAAAGACATTTTTATCACTTTAAAAGTATAAATCACATTTAACTTTGGTGTTTAAAAATTGTCTTATCTACTTTTTTTTGTTTTTCAAAGTTCACAAATTAACCAAAAAGATAAGGGGATAAATTTCACATCGCATTTTGCTTACGGATTTAAAATGAACACAAATTTTGAATAAACACTTTTAATAACTTCATTATCATTTGGTTTTTGCATTTTTACAAAATAGACTTAATGTGTATGCTTTCCCCCCATTCCCTTTAGATAACTTGTGTGACCAAAAGCACTTTGTCTATTAATTTTTATCGCTTTATTCCAAGCATAGAAGGAATGTTACAAGGGCACTCCCCAAGATCTAAAAGACTTGGGTGATCATAAAATAACCTCAAAATCCTATTTTTGTTTCTTGTATTTTTAGATTATTGATGAGATTTCATTACCTCCCCATAATTTATTTAGGGAAGTATTGACCCAGGAATTCATCTCCCAACATCATTTTAACCCCAGTCCATAATGATGTATGTAAATCAAGGCACTTGACACTACGATTGCTAAGGCACTGAGTAGCTAGCCTTTCTAATCATTAAAAAAACCTAATTCAGGTCTAGCTAACTAGGGGACTCTACTAAGAATTACATGGATAGATTTGATATGAAAAGGAATAGACTCTTACATAGTAATGAAATCAATTGATGTGATTGCATATCTAGTGTTAACCACACTTATGACCATCTAGAATGAGTAAAACTTTTAGTTTTTAGATAAACACTTGTCATGGAAATAATGTCAATTCAAGGTGAGTAACTTAAATTTCCATATCAAAATACAAAATATTGAAAGTAGAGGGGGCCTAAAAACCCTAATTTACATGCATATTTAATTTTTGTATTAATAAATTATTTCTTCTCAAGGAGTATATAGACATAATTTGATGATATGAAGCCACCTTGTCAGTTTTTAGGAATAGGATGATACACTTAGGTGTTTTTATGTATTTTCCTTTTACATGAATTATTTTAAATTAAAATTTACTTTTTTGTGAAAAGCACATCCAAATTGAGTCATGTTTATACACCCATTTTAGCCTAAAGAGGTGTTATGTCATCCATTTGATGCCACACTTTGCCTTAGTCATTTATAAAACTTTTGTGTGTATGTATATTTTATTTGAAAAGGGCATCATTACATTGCCCATTTCATCTTAGTTTTATGCCTTAGAGTTTTGGAACAAAAGACATTATCATCTCTTTCTATTGAGATAACATCATTATACTACTTACATTATTTCAAACTTATTTCCCTGTGTCTAATCAAGTTCAAAAACCATGTATGCCTTTTGGTCTATGTTGGGTATTGTTATGCCATCTAATTTGGTCTAGAATGTCATCCATTTGAGAAACTAATTTTTTTTAAACCAAGATCTACTTTGATCTTGTGAAGTTCAAATTCAAATAGTAATTGCTTTATGCATATGCCTCAATTAATTTTGGCTTAGACATTTACATCCCACTTTTGAATTATGCAACTTGGATTAATTCCTTGCTTGATTTGAAATTATTTTGTTCTTAGATTTTGAAAGTGGTGTTTTATATGTGTTTTTCATCTCATTTTTCAATTATAACTAAGGTTGAAACTCTCTCTCCAAGTAAAACCTTAAGCATGATTAGTTTACATTTGAGTCTTGTTCATGCTTTAGGATTAAATATTTTACTCCTCATCCTTATTTTTTCCTACTTATAATTTATTTTACCAATTAGTTTTATGCATGTGCCTAAAATTACAATGTATTTTAAAAATGGTCAAGTTTCTGTTTGAATCCATATTCCTAGTTCGAGTCCAAGTGTTTCAAAATGTTAGATTAATTATCTTGCCATTTTTTACTTGACCTAGTATGTTTCAAGTCTAGCTTTTATGTCATGTCTCCAAAATATCTAGTATTTTACCTTTCATTATTAGACCTTGTGTGTTTAAAGTCTAGATTTTGTGTCATGTTTCTAAAATACCTAACATTTTACATGTCCTATTAGGCCTAATATGTTTCAAGACTAGCTTTTGTGTCATGTTTTTAAAAGACCTAGCATTTACCTTTCATTTCTATTTTTAGACCTAGTCATTTTAAGCCTAGCTTTATGCCTTATTCCCAAAGACATAAAAACATTTTCATTCTTAGACTTAGATAAGAGTTGTTTGAATCACTTTTACCAAGATTGGAATTCAGATCTATGTTTTACTTGACCATTTGTGTGATACATTTGACATTAAATATTGAAGACATTTTAGACCAAGCTTATCATTTATAATTTTGGAGAATAGATTCATTCTAAGCCAAGTTTAAATCATCTATAACAATAGACCAAAGACTTATTCCTAGACCAATGCCACTTTCAAACATAGACCTAGACCTAGACCATTTTCATAGACCAAGACAACCCTCTTTGGGCTAATTACTAAACTCATCCATGTTGATTATCATATGATACAATCACCCTTATTTGGGCCAATTAAAATACCAAGTTTTCCATTTCAATGATAATGGTACCCAATCCCCTACCTATACCAGTAATCATCCTGTAGCTTACATTAGCAATCAAGCTTCATAGTGTCTAAGGATTACCATTATAGACCCTCATCCTTTAGCTTGTGTTATCAACCAAGCTTCACAACACCCATTCATTACTATTCTAAGCCATCATCTTTTGGCCTACATTAGCAACCAAGCTCTGTAACACCCAAGGGTTATCATTCCAAGCCCTCCTCCTTTAACCTGTATTATCAACCAAGTTTTTTAATGTTATTTCATTACCATTCTAGACCCTTCTAAATCTAGTAGCTTGTGGTTCCAACAAAGTTATGTAAGTGCAACTAGATATATCATAGTTACCATCCTAGACCCACTACTAACCTTTATTGAGCCCATCGTCAATGAGCCTATTTTCAAAGAACTTATCACTAAACCATAGGCCATTATTAATCCTTTGCCAACCTTCCCCCACTTAAGAAAATCTAAGATGGTCCTTGCACCACAACATAGCCAATCATTACCTCTTTAAAAACTATGTATTAAAGACCAACATGTGTTAAAAATTGATATTTTATAACCAATAATTATCCAAGACTAAGAAAACCAACCACTCCATGATGTTTTTTTTCAAATCCCAATTTATGATGAGTTAACATATGTTGAATCACCCTTTTCTCATTGCCCTATTTTTAAGTAACATCACTTTGACAAGAAAGTTTTTATGGATTTGCTTGTTGACCCTTTCCCTTTGGTTGAGGAGTCTCACTTTACAATCCAATATTTATTGAGTCACCCCCTAATGATTATAACTAGATTTGGGTAAATTTCTACCTTGACTATGGCCCTATTTTTAATGATCCTAGCTTTGACAAACCAATCTCTATGGAGTTACTTGTTGACCCTTTACTTTTGGTTGAGGAGTCTCACTTTGATAACCTATCATTTATTGATTTATTCCCTAATGATTATAACCTCCTTTGGGAAAATTATTATCTTGACCATTTCCCTATTTTTAAGGAGCCTCACTCTGATGAACTAATCTCTATGGAGTTACCTATTGACCATTACCCTTTTGTTGAGAAGCCTCACTTTGCCAAGCTAGTATTTATGGAGTCATTCTTAGCTAAGATTATTTTTAAATATCCCATAATTATAACCCTAGACCATTACTTATCTAATACTAAGAATTCAACATAGCATCTTTGTTGCCACACCAAATGAATAATCAACATTAAAGTCAAGTTATCTTTTTGATTTGATATCAGATTTAACATCAAAAATAGAATCAATACCAATCTCAATGTTAGATTTAGAGTCCCTTGAGTAAGAATTAGCTTCAAAATAAGAATACATTCATGGTTGTTATGACATTCGTTACACATGCCTTGTAGATAAATTTGAATACATTTGTGATCCTTCCATGGTTTTTAAGGATGATTGCTTCAACATCAACACAAGTTATCCTAGTATCTTATATGAGGATTGTGTTGCCTCTTCCCATTCCATTACCATTCCACATACCATTAACACCACCCAATATAGCCATTATATTAACATTCCACCTCCCACAAGTGTCGATTGGGACCAATAGAATCACACCTTATTAAATTGTATCCATGGAAACATATCATTTACATAATATTAAGGGTACCAAAACCACATTCATGGAGAATAAGAACAATCTCCCAGTGAAACCTTTTTGGAGGTGCTAGGGGGAAATCAAATTCCAAACTCAACATCTTCTAGTGAAACCTTGTTTGAGGTATTATAAGAAAATCAAATTCAAAAGTTAAAACTACTTCATGAAACCTTATTCAATGCACTATGGGATAATTAAGACAAATTTATTGGTGAAAACCTCTTTGAGGTGCCAATAGCTAAGGACAACAGTTTTTCACCATTTGATGAAGACATTATCAAAGATAACATCTATAGAGATTCTATTCTACAACATAATTAGATGGAAGCATCTATCATACCTAAACAATATAAAAATGTGGTGCTCTTATCAAGAGCATATTCATAAGTCATTATCCTTGCCATAACCAAAATTATGTTGAATCTAAAATTATTAACATTGTATGTGCTTGAAAATACCAATCTTAATTTATTTCACAACCATTATACATTCCATTATGATCCATTTCTCCACTTCCAAATCAGACCCTTTATCCACTATTTATCCATATTTACCATCCTTGGATACACTTTCCTTTACATATTCTACAAAGATATATTGTCTCAAATTTTATAGGAAAAAAAATCAATGACCAATGAATATCATAATAATGTTATCAAAGTTTAAATCAATAACAGGTTCTTAACATAGTAGTTATTCAGAAAGGGTATGGGATAAAAAATTAAATTATTAACTATTCTAGTTATATCATATGTTGATTAGGATGATCATCTCCACATCAATAGGAATAATAGAATCATTCACCTTGGCATTTACCCCACCATTTACCTTACTTTGACACTTGGTGGTAACCCTATTAGCATTATAGCCAATTGTCATAGTATCACCTTCCTTATATCATTGCATATACAATTCTTACCATGCCTTCACTATTGAATGAATTTATTTTTCCCTCTTTCCCCACCCTTTTTGACCTTGTTATGATCCATTAGTTCTTAGGGCACCTTCATCAAGGGGATTCAAATCAAGTTTCATCAATTGACTCAGTAATCTAGATAGAGATTGTATCTTAGATCAACATGATAGTGGTTTGGCAATTAAATTCTTCATTATTATCAAATTCTATTTCATTTTTAGTGTTAATAATTATAACTACCTTTGAGAAAATTATTATCATGGACCCATGTTATTATTTCCTAATTATAACTACCTATGGGAAAATTAGGAGCAATGCCTTTAACATTACTTACCACATCACCTTGTCATTCATGTGTTATACTATGCCATTTTCCTAATTCATGAATTTTATACTACCTATTTGAACCCTCTATTGTAAGGTAGAACTACAATGACTTGAGGTCTTGATGGGACTATGTAGCTAGCACTCAATTCATGTTGAGGTCATCTTGGTCACCCTTTTCAATGCTCACACTATTTTACTATAATTTTTAATTTTAAATGTTGTCATTGTTTTGTGAGTCAAACCATTCAATATCTCATAATTCTTGATTGAGTTGAGATGCTTATAAAATTCTAAACACATTTATATAAGACCTAAAAAATCTTAAAAATCACATAATAATGAAAATTGGCTTAAAATCTCCACACAAGCTATAAATCCATCAATTTTTTTAGGATGGGCCATCTTATTTTTTTAGCTTATTTCTAAACTATCTTGGTCTTTTTCCTCCCATTTCTTGGAAAACTATAGCAGCTTGAGGTCCACACAAACTATGTAGGTATCACTTGGATACATGGGTTATCTTGGTTTAACTCAACCATGCCTTCCTTTATTTTTTGACCACTTCTTTGCCTTAAGTATCATGGGACTCCTAGATATTTCATAAGTAACCACTTATCATTTAGTTTTCCCCATCCTTATTTGGCCTTAGCCATACACTCTCATCATTTTTTGGTTTCATGTTGTGAGCATTTTGTATTTAATTTTGACACACTAATGACTACTTGGCTGCATCTTATGCTCTCACCATTTTGTGAGTTATTTATTCTCTCACTATTTTGTGAGTTCATTATCATTATCAGCCTTAAACATAGTAAGCATTATGAACCCAATTCATATGCGATCACTTGTCTATTGCCTTTTAATGTGGTTTTAACCTTAACCATACTCTTTTGCTTTCTTGATTTATTTGTGTTATCACTTTCATGATTGTGAAAATCATCCCTCTTTTATCTTACTCATCATTTTACAAGACACTTCCCATATTCCTCTACACATTAATCATGTTTTATTGTAATTTATTTCTTCTATCCTATATCTCAGGAGAACTGCATTTTTTTTGAAGTTCATGTTAGATCTTGCATCCATATAACTATGTAGGCAACGTCCACTTTCCTTGTTTCATATGGAGTTAGCTTGACTATCTTTTCCTTTTCATTTATTCCTCCCATTTTTTTGTTTCATTATCTCATATAGCCTCAGGGAAGTGTTTGTCATTATCTTGTGTGTTGTTGTTTCCCTATATCCCAGGGGAAAACTTGTGCTAATTTTCTTTGCATTTTTATACCTATGTCATTTTTGTCTAGATTAGGGGTCACCCTATCACCAAGATTAATGCCTAAATTACACATACATGAATAAAAAAAATTTGTTTGCACTAACATTTTAATTAACCATTTTTTTTTGCTTGATTTTGTTTTGATTATTTTTTTCACTATTTTTTTATTAGTGTTTTGTTGTGTTTTTATGTTTATTTCTTGGTGTTTTGTTGTGTATTTAAGTTTTTTTCTTGGTGTTTTATTGTTCATTTGTTTATTTTTATTTGATGTTTTATTGTGTTTTTATTTATTGGTGTTTTTTTGTCTATTTTTTTGTTGTCTACTTTCATTATTGTGCCTCAACTTAGTCTATATGTGTTCATTGAGTAATTCCTTTTGAAATATACTTAAGTCCATCCATATTCATATGTCAACATTGTAATCATGGTTCTTATCATTGGTACATTCCTTTCACTTATTTATTGGATCGAGAGTTAGTCCTTATGCATATTTTGGTTAGGTCATCATGGTGTTTTATATCATGGTGTATACCATCAGATGCTACAACAAATATTAATTTGATGGATCTTACAAATAATGGTGTCATGATAGTTTTCCTTGCTCACCTAACAAATTCATGACCTATCCAAATATTTTTCAAATGTAGATTAATTAAATCACAAATGAATTTTAATCCCTACTAGTAAAGATGTACATCTCCATACTCACAATTAGCTCAAATTCATGCCTATATTTTGTACCAACTTACTCTTATTCAATAGGTATATATTCAAAATATAATCCCCCTTATTCAATTTTCCATACTATCCCAAACTATAGTGCCAATGATTATAACTACCTTTGGGAAAATTATTATGTTTTAATATATCTAGATGATAATGATTATAGACCCCTTTGGGAAAATCATTATCTCTATCTACTGAACTGGGACATTTTTCTTTATTATAATGATTATAACTACTCTTGGGAAATCATTCTTTTCACCTCACTATGATGATGACTATAACCACTTTTAGACAAATCATCCTTTTTATTTTCCCAACTGGGCATCTCACTGTGACACTAATTATAACTACCTCTAGAAAAATCAATATTTTCCCATCCCCTTTACTTTTAGGTCCCATCATTTCCCTATTTTTTAGGTGATGTCTGCTGACCTTATTTACCTCCCACTCCCTCAAGGGGGCATCCAAGGCTCATCCATCACCTTTTGGGGCATTAGGCATTAACAATTTTTTCATTCTTTGAAAAGACATTAATATGCCAATAGCTTACAATGCCTTCCCAAATAGGGGAAAAATATAGACAACCCATTTTGGCTACAACTAGCTTTCAATCAGATTTCAAATTGATTTCTACCAAATAATGCAAATTAAACCTAATAATCACTAAACATCCTAGTTTCATTTGCACATCAAACATTAATGATCATAATTATGTTGAGGAATCCCAAATTGTGGTATTATCTTGTATGCAATAATAACCTCTCATGGATTTATCTCCAGTCATCTTACAACCTAAAAATTGGTAGTTTGGCCTTTGGACCCATTAAGACGGGCACTTGAATAATTCCTAAAGTATTAAAATTCTAAGCAAAATGAATTAAAAAATTAAAATAAATTAAATTCTTTAGTGAATTTTCCATATAAGATTAGTGAATAAAATTACAAAAAAGAAATTTCAATATAAATGAGGTAATGATGACATCATCATCCTCAAAGTCAAGGAATTCAAAATATCTCCCTAAAGTGCCTTAAGTGCAAAAATGGAGACCCATGATTAATAAATAGGATCTATATCCCAAACATTAATTACATGTCCCCTCTTTAACTCAACTAGGGTTAGCCTTAACTCACCTAAGGTTAGTTTAAACTCAACCATGGTTAATTCTAACCTATCTACACTTGAGTTAGATTTAATTTTTGAGGCTTTAAATAAAAGTCCTCACCCATTTGAAAATAAGCTCTTTTGGTGTAAATTTATCATACTAAAATACATATAAAATCTTTTTATGTGTAATGTTATTATGCCAAAATACCTCCTAAAAGCTTTATTGTAGTGTTACATGCCCATTTCATAAGCCAAACTAAGGAAAAACCAACCAAGGTGCTAAGAAAACGTGGAGCAATGGGCCTTACTTGACAAAGATTTCTTGAGCACATAGTCGAGCACATCATTCCATGGCCAGCTCACAATAATTTCTATAGTATAAGGTATGATCTCTTATTTTTCTTTCATTTTGTTATTAAATTATGTATTTCTCTATCTCCTTGATTGTCAAAGATAGAGGTGCAAGTTTCTAGTGTGTTTTTTTATTTGATTTCTTGACTAGCACCATACTAATCTCCCCTCTATGTCAAATTCCTTGCTCACATGACCTTGAATGTTAACCCATGAACTTTAAGTTGAAATAATGTAATTTTGAGTAAAAAGAGGGCCACTAGGATATGAAGGGGGAGATCCTAGACTGGAAGAGGAAACACATTAAGTAGTGTTAGATGATGGATGGGGATTGATATTAATGGTGACAACATAATTGTTGTTAATATAGCCCACAACATTTTTATAGTCGTATGAGACATTATGGTAGCCAATTTGGTTATTTTTGGAATCCTAACCTTGATTATGATTATTTTGATTATGATTCTAAACCTAATTCTTATTTTTATTTTTCAAAGGATGGTTGTTCTAATTCTAATTTTTTGGTTGATGTTGACTTTTGGAATTGAGCTTTAGAAATGGGTCTTTATATATACCCATGTTTTGATCTAAAGTATAAGTAACATTTTCCAACTTCATTTCATCATGCTCAAGAAATTATTGGATGAAATGTCTAATTTACATACACCTAGAAGCTTCATGGCCTTTAACACAATAGTAATCAAAATATTCATTGTCCTTATAACATGTGGGCTTTAGTTGGCCTTCTTTAAAAGGATTTATATTTGGCCAAATGACCATGTTTATATTAACCAATTTTTGGAACATCGTCTCTATGGGCTCACCAAGTTTAGATAAAAATATTATTTTATATTAATTTCTTTATGGAGGTGGTATTTTAAATGTAATGGGTTTATTAGATGGAGTATATTTAACAAGTGAAGGTTACACTATTTGCACATGTCTATATCCAGTTACTCTATTGCCTACAACATTATTTTTTTCTATTGAATACCCTTATTATCTTAGATGTGTTTAGTTGTTCTTGTGTTTGGTCTTAAGCTTGTGCTTGAATGTAAGAATATATTTAGACCATTCCCTTGTCAATAAGATCCTTTTTCAATTTCCACCCCCTTGCCTATAATCTCTTCAAATGTGTCAGCACAATGAAGTCTCAAATTATGAACTACCTCTACATTAAGATTGGAATTGGATATGCTCACTAATTTCTTGTTTGGAATCTTTGTGTGGAAACTGGTTAGCCAAAATTCTATATTAGTGAAAGTAGGTATAAAAACTTTCCCTACCCCATTGTTTAGCATTACATAAGTTAACCATGGTCAAATATTTCTCTATGTTATATGAGAAGTATTTGAAAAATTTATTAGATAGGTCATCAAAAGTATGGATGGATCCCTTTAGTAGATGGATAGACCATTCCAAGGCTTTTCCACCCAAGTTGCATGGAAAAAATCAAAACAAATAAATATTGGTATAAGTTACCTCTTAACATGCCACAAAGAATTATTTCAGATGTTCTCTAGGATCACCTTTTCCCTTGTATCTCTTGAATTTGGGTGTGTCAAAGTGAGATGGGAAAGGTACTTGGAGGAATCTCATATCAAATGGGTAATGGCATATCTCATCAAACTTGTACTTCTTGCCTTGGATTCCTCCTTTTCATGCTAAAACAACCTCTTTTATCTCTTGTCATTCTTGAAGAGTGGGAGCATTTTGGGATGGAGAAGATGCATGTTGTTGAGTATTCAAGGGGGTTTAGCTTAGATTAGATAAATATGTGGATTTTTATTTAAATATATTTGAATGGCTTCCCTTTATGCTAAGATACTAGGGTTATTCACCTCATAACCAATATTCTACTGTTGATAGGAAATTTATTATTGACATGTATTTGGAAGTGGATTAGAAATGTGTTGTTGACTTTAGGGAATGTATTATTAGTATGGATGAATTTTATTACTAATATATGGTGACTTGTCATGAATGGAAATAGACTTTTTTTTGGAAGGGAACTTATTTTTTATTTATAGGAATTAGTTTTTGATTAGAAGGGATATGTTATGGATTAATAGGGACTTGTATATTAAAATGGACTTATTGGGGATTAGTTACAACTTACACTGGTGGAGTGTTTATAGCCTAATTTTTTGGATTGGCCAAACTTGTTGTTGTATATTGGTCATAATTTGTTGTGGTGGTGAATTATTTGAAACCTATTGTTGTGGAGTAGTTACAACTTGTTATTGATTGGAAGGGATTTACTGGGAATTGGAATGAACTTGTTGAGAATTTGAAGGGACTTGTTTGGAACTAGAAATTAATTATTTGATATTGGAAGGGAATTGTTTGGAATTGAAAGGGACTTTTTTATAATTTTAAGGGACTTGTTGGGTATTATAAGGACCTTGTTTGGAATTGGAAGGGACTTTTTGGGACTTAGAAGGGACTTGATATGGATTATGGAATGTTTGTTATGATAGATCCACTTGAGGTGTTTGTTCAATATTTTTTAATGGATCTATAATTGATAGAGGATTGGATAATGTATCTTTTTTTTCTCAAATGGTTTTTATCCATAGGTGGGTGATTTTTAAATATAGTAGTAACTAGAAAGGTAACTAAAGTAACTAAATGCTAACTAGTCTACTATAATTGGGAAATAATGACTTGATTATGTTAGGAGGCATATATAAATTAAATTTTCCCTTTGCTAGATGATTATAAATTTTGACTAGAGCTTTGTGTAAGCACCCAATTTTGGCCATGTTGGGTTCCAACCAGACTTCAAAAATTTCTACTAAATAGTGCAAATTGAGCGTAATAATCACTGAATGTCCCAATTTCATCTACACATTGAACATTAGTGCTTAGAATCATTTTGAGGCATCCCTATTTGGGGTATTATCCTATATACAATAGTAACCTCTCATAGATTCATCTCCAATCAACTTGAGACCTAGAAAATTGATAGTTTGGCCTTTGAACCCATTAAGTAGGGCACTTAAACAACTCCTAAAGTGTAAAAATACTAAACAAAATGAATTAAGTAAACATATAAAATTAAATGATTGAGTGAAATTTTCATGTTCAATTAGTGGAAATTAATTTTGTAAAAAGGAAATTTCAATTAAAATGAGGTCATGTTGATGTCATGATCCTCAAAGTCAAGGAATTAAAAATATCTCTTCTAAATCCTCAAATTCAAAAATAGAGAGCCATGCTTAATAAAGGAGATATATATCCCAAATATTAATTACTTTTCCCCTCCTTAACTCAATTATGGTTAATATAAACTTAACTATAGTTAACTCTAACCTAGATACACTTGAGTTAGAGCTAGTTTGAGAGACATAAATATAAGTCTTCACCCATTTTTTAATAATATTTTTTAGTGTAATGTCATTATGTTAAAATAAATTAAAGAAGATATTTTGGTGTAATGTTATGATGAAAAAATACCTTCAAATACCCTCTTTTAGTTTTATAATTCTCATTTTTTAAGAGAGAGCCAAGCCAAAGATCAATCCAAGCCCAACATTGCCAAGGTGACAAGGAGAGATGATACAAAGAGTACCATTGCCAAATATTATTTGATCACATGACCAAGCACATTAATTCATGGCCAACATACAAATCTTACTCTTAAGGAAGATAAATATTGTTTGTTTTGTCTTTTATTGATAGTTACTTGTATTGTTCTATTGTTACTTGAGTGTCTAGGTTTGAGGTGTTAGCTTTATTAGTGTGTTTTTGTTTGGTTTAAATCATATTAACACAATACTAATCTCCCCTCTTGGATTCATATTGATCAAATAATGGCATGCCTAATGGGACACATACCCCACAAAGCTCTTATAGCTACTTATTAAGATGTTTTCTAACCATTTTTATTCCAAGTTTTTTATTTAATAGCCAAAAAGTGAAGTTTGAACTCTCAATCAAGCTAAAAGGATTAGTGATGATCATAACAAATCAGGGTTGATAAATGGAATTTATGTTGATCAAAGGAATCAACAATGATCTCTACATCAAAAACATAGTCAAACTAGAAACCATAAACTTAGTAAAAATTAAGTGTTTATTACTTTTATTAGGGCCTAACAAGTTATTTATTACCTATCTAACTTTATTATTTTAGGGTAATGAGGAATTTTGAGTTTTAAACATTATTTTTCAAGCATTTTTATTTCAAAACACATTAATTTTTGGTGTGGTTATAGGAATTGAAAACAATCATAATAGAATTGACATTGTTCATAGGAATCAACCATGATCCCTACTAATCATTGGTGATTTATCTATGTTTTCTTTTTTATAAACCTAAGAGTTAATTTTTTTTTATATTGAGATAAATTGTAGACCTTTCATGAACTTTAGGATTATCATACTAATTATTGTACTCTAATAGGATCCACACCATATTCCCTTATCTATGGCATTAAGGCCATTCTTCCCACTGAGGTCAAGTTACATTCTCTACATATTTCATTGAAGCACATTCTTGGTGATTAGGATTATAGAGTCACTCAAATATAAGAGTTGGAGTTACTTCATGAAAAATACATGTTTGTTGTAAATAGCTTTCAAGCATATCAAAATTGGTTATATGGTTAGTATAACTAACATGTCAAGAATAGAGAGTTTGAGCTTAGTGATATTGTCCTCAAATAAAATCAAAAGAACAGCATGGCTAAGAAAAATAAGAAAGGAAAGTTTAAGCCTAATTAGATAGGCCCTTATGCCATTATTGCTAATTATGGATTTGAAACTTATAGGTTAGCTACACTAAATAGAGATTAACTTGATGAGCCCATGAACATAATACATCTCAAGTTTTATTTTACTTGAGAGACCTAAGGTATTATCTATGAGGATTGTTTACATCATACAAGAATATCACCTTCCTTATACCATATTTTATACCATACCTTCCCCATTGATCAAAGCTATTTTACCCTCCCTTACCCACCCTTTTTAACTTTAGTTCTATTCCATTGGTTTGTGAGGTACCTTTAGTGAGGGGATTCAGATGAATTTTTAGCAATTAATTCATAATTTTCCCATAGAGATAGTATCTTAGAGCAGTGTCACAATGGTATGAAAATTGCATTCTTCTTATTGTCATGTTCTATTTGATTCCCAATGCTACTAATTATAACTACCTTTGGTAAAATTAGTATTATTGATCCATGTTACTATTTCCTAATTATAACCACCTGTGGGAAAATTAGGAGCAACACCTTTAACATACATTGTTGCATCACTTTGTCATTATTATTTTTATTCTATGCCATTTAACTAAAAATAAGAACTTGTTGCTACCTCATTGGATTATTTAATTGTAAGGTGAAACTACAATTACTTAAGGTCTCATTCAAGACTATGTAAGCAATGCTTGATTCATGTTAAGGTCAGCTTAGTCACCCCTTTTCCACACTCACCATTTTATGAGAAATTTAAGTTTGAATGATCTCACCATTTTACAAGTAGGTTTAAGCCATGTTCTTACCATTTTTTGAGTTATACCATTTTGTATCTCATAATTTTCAATCGATTTGAGATGCCTAAAAAGTTCCAAAAACATTTAAAAATATCAAAAATTCTAAAAATAAAAAAAATCAGGAAAATTGGCCTAGAATTTCTATATGAGATATAAATATGTCAAAAAAATTTAGGATAGGCCATCTTACTTATTTAATTTATTTGTAGACCACATTATTCTTTTTCCTCCCATTTCTAGGATAATTACATTGACCTAAGGTCCACATAAACTATATAGGCAACACTTGGATACATGGGGTATCTCAGGTTAGCTCGATCACCCCTTCCTTTAGTTTTTGACCACTTCATCACCTTAAGGATTATAAGTCTCCTAAATATTTCACTAGTGCCCATTTGTATTTTAGTTTCCTCATCTTTATTGGCCTTAGTTTTATTCTCTCACATTTTATGAATTCATGTTGTGATCATTATGCATTCAACATCTATGCACTAATGACCACTTGGATGTTCATACACTCTTGACATTTATAAGCAACCATTTCCAATACTCTCTATTTTGTGAGTTATTTACAATCTCATCATTTTTTTGAGTTTATTCTCATTTTTATCCTTAGATGTATTAGGCATTATGACCCCAATTCATGTGTGTATGCTTGTCTATTACCTTTTAGTGTGTTTTTATCCTAAACCATAATCTCACATTCATGTGATTTATTTGTGTTGATGCTTTCATGATTGTGTACATCAGCCCTATTTTCATATGCACTCCCTATTTTGTGATACCATTCCCCTATTCCTATACATGACAGTCATGTTTACTTATCATCAATTTTATTCTATCCCATATCCTGGGAGAATTACATTTGTCCTAAAATTCATGTTGGATCTTGTGTTTATGTGATTATATACATAGGGTCCACTTGCCTAGTGCATCTAGAGTTAGATTTTTATATGTGTGGTTATTCTTTATAGCTTAAGGGTAACATTGTTAGTTTTTTATTCTTACCATGTTATATATGTGTCATTACTATTTAACTTATGGGTCACCCTGTCACCAAGAGTAACATCACTCTTACATATGCACAAATAATTTGCATTTTATTTGTTCTAATATTGTGATTAACCATTCTTTGTTTTTTGCCATTGTTTGTTTAGAATAGTTCAATTATTACACTTTTATTTGATTTGGATTATTTGTTTTCTTTTGTTTGTGTTTTTTTTCATCCATGTTTATTTATTAGTGTTTTATTATGCATTTATTATTGTGTATTGGTGTTTTATTTTGTTTTATTTATTTATTTTATTTTATTTTACCTCTTTGCATTTTTATTTATAAATTGTCATAGGATTATTACACTTTATTTACATTTGAGTCTTAATTACCCATTTATTTTACTTGAGTTTTGAATCAGTGTACATTCTTACACCTAGTTTATTATAGTATATTCACTTAGGATTTGATTGTTTATATCTTATGCCTAAATAATTTATACTTGCATTTAAATTGAGTTATCAATGCTTTGGATACACACTTTTATTATAGTTGTCTATAACTATGATATATAATATACTAAGATACAATCAAAAAAAATTGGTGTAGCTTACAAGCAATGGTACCATATTACTTCTCCTTGTTCACACATAGTAAATTCTTGACCTACCCAAATGTAGAGTAATTAAATCACAAATGAATAGTAATCCTTGATAATTAGGATTTTCATCTCCATAGTAACAGGTATCCCAAATTCATGTTTATCCTTTACGCTAGCTTAATCTTACTCCATGATTATGGATTCAATACCTAATCCCCCTTTCTCAATCCACCCTACTAGTATAAAGATAAATTATGTCATGTTTATATTCACCCTATTGGGACAAACCACTGTGTTGATGATTATAACCACCTTTGGATAAATAATTATATTTATAATCTATTTACCCTACTAGGGTATTTTTAATTATACTAATGATTATAACCACCTTTGGGCAAATCATTATTTTCACCTCGTTATGTTAATGATTATAACCACTTTTAGGCAAATCATTATCATTTCTCTATCTTATTGGGCATCTCATTATGCCACTAATTATAAATACCTTTGGTTAAATAAGTATTTATAACCACTTACCTATATGTCCCATCATTTCCTTATTTTTAAGGAATGCTCACTGATGTTATCTATTGTTCATTCCCTTAAGGGACATCTAGGGCTCATCCATCATCTTCTAGGGAATTGGCTAAGGCATTAACAAATTTTTCATTATTTGAGAATATTTTAATGTTCCTATATTTTGAAATATCTTTCCAAATAGGGGTAAAATATATACATCCCATTTTGGCCACAACTATGTTCCAACCAGACTTCAGATTTATGTCTATCAAATAGTGTAAATTAAGCCTATGAATCACCGAATGTTCCAAATTCATTCATACATCATATATTAGTGCTCAAAATCGTATTGAGGCATCCTTATTTGGGGTATTATATTTTACATAATAGTAACCTCTCATAGATTCATCTCCATTCAACTTGCAACCTAGAAAATTGATAATTTGGCCTTTGGACCCATTAAGCAGGGCACTTAAACAATTCTTAAAGTGTAAAAATGCTAAGTAGAATTAATTGAATAAGAAAATAAAATAGAATTATTAAGTTAAATTTCCATGTGAAAGTGGTGAAAATTAATTTTAAAAAAATAAATTTCAAAAAACATGAGGCCATGATGATGTCATCATCCTCAAAGTCAAAGAATTGAAAATATCTCCCGTAAAGCCTTAAATTGAAAAATGGAGAGCCGTGCTTAATAAATGGGATCTATATTGCAAATATGAATTATTTTTCCCCTCCTTAACTCAAATAAGGTTAATATAAACTTAATGATGATTAAATCTAACCTAAATGCACTTGAGCTAGAGTTAGTTTGAGAGGCTATAAATACAAAGCTTTACCCATTGTTCAATAAGTATTTTTAGCGTAATGTTATTATTCTAAAACATCTTCAATAATATATTTTGGTTTAATGTTATGATGCAAAAATACCTTAAAATACCCTCTATATATTTTTATAATGATCATTTTTTGAGAGAGAGCCAAGCCAAATCCAACACTAATCCTAACATTGCCAAAGTGTTAATGTGAGATGATGCAAAGATCATCATTGCCAAAGATTCTTTTATCACATGGTCAATCATATTTCTCCATGGATAACATACAAATCTTGATCACAAGGAAGGTATTTTTTTTTCTTTTATAGATAGTTGCTCATATTATTCTCTTACTCCTTGAGTGTCTAGGCTTGAGGTGTTAGCTTATTAGTGTGTTTTTGTTTGGTTTTAATCATATTAACATAATACCAATCTCCCCTCTTGGATTCCTATTGATCACACTTTGTACAGGATGTTGTTCTTGAGTTTGAGTTGATTTTAGGGGTATTTACTCTATTCAAACATAGTTGCATACTTCCTCTATTCCGAGTGGCACATCCTCATATTCTATAGACACTATTTTTGAACTATATATCACATTAGTCTCTTACACTTTTAAAATACATATCATGTATATACCTTCAATTTTTGGACCTTTCCATTGCCAAAAGGCTCACATACATTATCTCTTTATGCTGAATTACTTATCTGTTAGTCCAACCAATATTATTATAATGACTCAAACCTTTTATATTGCATATAAAACATGCTTATCTTCTATATCTATAAGTTCTAGACATGTGCCTATTTTGTAACTCACGGACACTTACATAATAGTCAAATGCCTATGTTGATGCAATTTCTTATCCCAATACAAGTATCTAATGCCCTAAATTAATTGAATTTATAAATGAAATATATCTTAAGGTTGTCATAAGTACTTTAATATGATATATTCTCCAAAGGGGTTGATATAAATATAAAATCAATTCTCATTCACTCCTCACACAACATAGACCAAAAAGCACTCAAGTGAGCAAAGATTTCATATTTTTTTCCTATTTCCATATTAGAAATAGGGACAAAACATCTATAGGTCTGAAGTACTAAAGGAACATTCCATGAGACACATTTTCCAAGGTATAATCTATGTCACTATTATACTTGATTATCACACATAGGGGAGAGATACATAAGTCTAAGGCCCTCTTCAAAGTATTGGCTATGTAGGCAATACTCATTGATAGAGGGGTATTTGGGGTATCTCAACACTATGTCCCCACTCCCATTTTTCTCATAACCACTATGAATATGAAGAACTAGGGTTTTTATATTTGACAATAAGTGATATTCTATTACCCAAATTTGAATTCATTAGAGTGAAGGTGACACAAAACCAAAAGCATCTAGGTGCTTACATCTAGTTTCAGTAGTTATTCCATATTAGACACATGCATCTAAGCTATAAAGTAGTATCAACATAACATTTTTAGGTCAACATAAGTATCCATAATTATAGAGGTATATTTTATAAAATAAGGTGACCAATCCAAAATCTAGACCTAGTCTACTTTTTGCATGTTCTAAATCTAGGTCTATGTTAACATCAAAACCAACTAAGTATCTTGCTTTCATTATCATTATAATATTTAGCATGGATTTACTTTATATATTTAGCATCTTAGCATAATAAATTCAATATATGTTCTATCTAAGTTTCAAAACTACTTGTCCTACTCTAGAGATAGTATATCATCATTGTGACCTAATATATATCTACCCCTTTAACCCTAGAATCCCCATATCTACATTTTAGGATTAAACATATTCATGTTGATGTGCCTCATCCTATAGGTTATAAGGTATTTAAAAATTATCCATGTAGATCATAAGACCATTCATCATCAAAATTAGGGTTGTATGAAGCCCCACTTTGCATATATTTAGGCATTTTTGAATTGATAATCTTCATCTTGAATCAAGATAGGATGTTTCAATTAATTTTATTGGAATACATGTAAAGTTTTCACTTATCATTTCAAAATTTAATTTTTATAAAAAAGTATATGAATCAATTTGTGTATTAATGTGATTTTGGAATGCTCTTTAGTCAAAGTGGAATGTTTGATTTAAATTTATTAATGTAAATGTTGAAGTCAAGAAATGATGTTCAATTCAAGTTATTTTTATGTTGCCTAGAGTTTTGGAATGTCAAGTACTTATCATGAAAGGATAAAGTGAGTTTTAAAAATTTAAACATTTGATCTTGGGTTTTGGAAAATAATTGGATTTTAAATTGATTTTCATTTTGGATTTTAACTTAAATAAGTTGAATTTTCAAATTTAGACTTATTTTAAATTGACTTTTGAACTTGGAAAGTTTTACTTTATATTTGACATTAGTTGACCTTTGATTTTGATTTTTTAGAAGCTTGTCTTTGACTTTGAATTGGAATATTTGACTTAAAAAGATTAACTTTTAAATGTTTGAATTGATTTGAAAGTTGTCTTTAAAATGTTTCACTTGATTTGAACATTAAATCTACAATGTTTGACTTGGAATGTTTGACTTGATTTGAAAGTTAACATTGGAATGTTTGACTAGTTTTTAAAATTAAATTTAGAATGTTTGACTTGGAATGTTTAACTGTGGAAGAGTTGACTTAATTTTAGAAATTTTTACTAATTTGTAAAGTTTGACTAACTTGAGTTAAATTTAGAATTAGATTTGGTTCAAAATGAGCCTGATTTGGATTTGCTTTGAAATTGGATTTGATTTAAAGTGGACCTAATTTAAAATTATATCCAAATGGGTAGCATAATTATATAATATAGATAGGTTATCATTTCAATCTAATAGTGTGATGTTTAGAATGGGATAGAAAACTTGAAATTTAGGTAGTGTAATGTCTTATTATGTAAACTTGTAACAAGATATGACAAAATTTGGACTTGGGATAATTTATATTTATTTGATGTGTAAGGTGTAACATGTAAAATAGGTATATATCAATAAACAAGTAATTACATGCATATAAGACAATCCCTATATTAGTGGTAAATTAGGTGTGTAACATGACTATAGCCTACATATCTACCTCATAAGAAGTGGGAACATATTAATGTCTTAACCTTAGATTTAAGTAGTTTATTATGAGATCTTGGGGGAGGTTAATTTCACTCACACTACAATTTTTTTACAACTAAAAGGTCTTAATCTAAATTATTACAACACTTTCTAGATGGTCCATGATATACCTCATGGTATGTGGGGCTCAAACGTTTGTAGAAGAAAAAATAATGGGAAATTTGTGGATTGGTTTACCCCTTTGTGAATATTTTAACCATGAAATCTTATTGAATTTATACTAAAAAATTAACTTTGAGGGTGATATCTGATAGCTTAGCATTAGGGATAAATCCTTTGTTTTCATAGACTATGCTTAAAACACATAGTCACTAACCTCTTATAATAAATACCTTCAATTTATATCTCTTATTAGAGAATAGATTTGGTACATACATTATGGGATTAAATCCAAGTCACCATGCCCTAAGGAATCATAAATGGTGATGAATTACACCTCATGCATCCAAAATAAAAAGGAAATATTCATTTATTTTTATCCTCAAGATCCCACAAGTGGGTAAGAGGAGAGCATACTCTAGCTTTTCTTCAGGAAAATGAAATAGTAACCTATGTGATTTTAATCAAATATTTCACACAAGTGGGAAAGGTTAAAGCATACACATGATAAGCCACCCAAAAACAAACAACACTAACACTCATGCAATGAAAACATAACTATGTTTTAGAACACCAAAGTCTTATGTTGGTTTGTTTTATACCCCAAAATGAGAAGTGTTTTATAAATATGTTTATTTTTAAAATATCTCATTCTTTGATAAGTGATACCTTTGAAAAAAATATGAGTCTTTAGGTTTGTGGTTTTTGATAAGCAAGAGGAATTTAGGAGGTTGATTTTTTAGGTCTTAAGAAATCGTCATAGAGTAATACAAGGTGAATCCATCAATTCTAGAATCAATACCAAAATCTATAGATAAAAAACACAAAACATAAAACTTGTGATTTCACCAATTATTATGGTGATACCACATTTAGATAGGGTAGCAAATGATTGGAGTTTGTGAAATATAGAATAACAAGATTAGGGGAATGGTTTTTAGGAGACAAGTGTGTAGATAAAAAGTGGTAAAAGGGATAATAATGCTATGAATCACTAATGGTCTACCCACCCCTTTCCTGGTGTACCCCTTAAAGGGTGCACATAGAGAGATTGAGACTCGATGGGTTCTTGAAAGATACAAAGTGTTAGTATTTGATAAAATTTTAAAATATTATATGTATACATATTCCCCACTTGAATCTCATCACGTGTCACATGAGTGCAACACAAGATGGTGATGTAAGAATAGAACATGATAACACATAATGCTAATGATAAGTAAACTGTAGTAAGGATAAAATAAGATAAATAAAAGGATAGAATTAAAAAAACATATACCTTTACTTACCTTAGTGTTGTAGATGAATAAATAGACTGCAAGAGAAGTGAAGGCATCCAAATGTGAAGAATATTAGGTAAACCTATAGAAGTTAGTGCAAAAAATAGCCAAAAAATGAAAGTTTTGGAAGATAGGCATATATTAGTGGAAAATATTCTATACATAATCATGATTCTATAAAATTTTATGGTTTGAAAAATAGAGTAGTAAAAATAAAGATATGGGTAAATCAAGGAATCTGACAAAAAATATTTGAAGGGTTGAGAATTTTGAAAAGTAAGTTTAAATAGGGTAAAAAGGAAGTCATTTGTTATTTTTGACTTGTGGGTAAGGGAAAAAAGCTATATGAGACCAAATGAGCTAGGATGTCAAGGAGATGGTAGGCAAGATGAGAGGGATGTGGCGATAGTGGGTACAACATAGGTAAGTAACTAAGAATCTCAAAACTAATTTTTGAATATTTGATTGATTTCAAGTGTTATTTTTTTAATTTGTAATTTAAAGCAATTTTATGAATCAAAATAAACCCAAAAAAGTTTCTAGGGGTTTGAAAAACCAATTATGGAAATGGGTTTGAAGGGATCAAAGTAATAACTACTAGAAGGCATTTATTACTAAAAATATAAGGGGTCAGCAGGTAAAAACAACTAGGTCAACCTAGTGGACCTAGTAGGCTAAAATTTTATAAAACCACATTACTAACCTATTAATATATGCCAAATTAGTTGATTTTCTAGAATGCCAACTTAGTACATGATTGTTGGCTTAGTAAGAAAATCCACTCTATCGACTTAGTACTAAGGAGGGGGAAAGTAAAGGGTCAACTTAGTTTGTTAAGTCAACTTGGTCAAAATAAGTAAATTTTGGTCAACTATGTTACCAGAATAGCACAAAAATGCATGAAATGGGTTGAAAGAGTGTTAGAAAGGCCCAAAATGCCTAATTGAGGGATAGAAGGGCTAAGTAGGATAAAAATAGGTCTAATTGATAAAAATGAATAAATAAGTAAATGAGGTTTATTTTTTAAAAAATTTGAAAAGAATATATTTTAATTTTTAAATGACATAGAGGATCTAATATATCTTTTGTTTTTTGTGGTTATAGGGACATCCTAGATTTTGGTGCTTAGTGGATGTGGCATGGCTCCCCAACCTATTAGAGTGATTATCAATTAAGGATTAGGTGAGATTGATTGTATAAATTTTAGGAGGCATCATAGATATGTGTAGGATTCCACTAAGTTTACATTTGATAGTCATGTTCTTGGGAGTCTAGGAATGGTTGATTAATACATTTAGGTGAGAGGTGGAGGGGGATACCATTGAGGTGGGTATCACCTTATATTATGTCCATGTTATCCTTGGACTACCTATAGTAGGTATGCCTATGGTCATGGGAGTACCAAATGGTGAAGATGAAAGGAGAGCCTTAGCCATATGGGTGATAAGCTCATAGAGGATATTCCCTAGATTGAGAATTAGTTTTTTTTATGTTTATACCTCATAGATTCTAGATATCCAAAAGGCAATGATAGGATTTGTGGTAGCATGGGTGTTATGTCACAAATCAGATGGCAAGCTACCAATATTTGTGGTATCCTTATGCCAGATGATATTGGAACATGGTGTGTAATATGAATTAGGCTCTATCATCTAAGTATAGATTTTGCATGACATGTATGGGATGCTATATAAAGGGAATAAGTTGATAGGGCCTATTATATTACTAATTATTGGATATATGATAGGTTCCTTATGTATCAACCAATTGGGTTTCCTCATATGATTGGTGATAGGTTATTTAAGGTACAGAGGTAGTGTAAGTCATGCCCCACATGTTATTAATGCATATAGTTAGGCAAGTGTAATTTTTATGTCAACCTTATGGGCACATTTATATGGTGTGGTTGATCTAGGAGATAGTGGCACATACATTAGAATAGATAGAGATTATTGGCCACTATACCTAGTGGATGGAGTTGTATTTGGTGGTATATGTACCAAGTTATATGGGATTTCCTCACCTAGTAGCATCAATAGTGGTACCTATATTTGGGATTGACATGTGAGAGAGTTGAGGGGGAAAGAAGGATTAGGATCGTAGCTAGTGATTAGACCACATCATGAGAGACCATGGATAGGTTAGACATGATGGGTAGTAGAGATAGAGGAGATAGATGTGAATGCAAGAATACCAAAGGTACCATTTCCATCATGATAACAAGAGGATTAGTGACTGCCACAAACATAGCATTGATGGAGGCATTGATAGTGGGAGAGAAAAGAGATAGTGTTCATCTTAGATGACCCATCAAATAGGATTAGATAGATTTGGGTGATAGAGAGACCACTCAGGTGTAGCCTGAGGTGGGCACAAGTGATGGATCTAAGATTTTATTTTGGGCAATGACTGATAGATGAGGTTATAAGAAGATTTTTTGATGAGGAAACAATGCTCGATGGTCATGTAGATGGTGAGACAATGGTAGGTGACACGTAGCTAAGTAATAAAATATGGTTAAATTTTTCTTAAGTTTATTTAAGATAGAGTATAGATAAATATATTTTGAGATATATTAGGGATCTAATATCTATCTGATTGGAATGTTACATATCTTTTAGAAAAAGATGAGACCATATGGAGGTCCTTAATGAGGAGATCACTCCATGATATTCTAGATGAGGTGTTGATACCATATGACCCTACCACACAAGAGGATCCCATGGTACCATCTACCCCAACTCAAATGAGTTGGTTTAGACTAGTAAGAGAGGACATGATGTGGTTACAATTCCATAGAGATGGGATGAAACCACTAATAGGAATGGGTATAGAAGAGGCATAAGCATGGCATGCCCTAGCTCAAGATAAAGCCATAAACCTAACTACCATGACATGGATAGGATAGTTACCAGCCTAGGAGAGAGTGGCACATTTAGTGATCCTAACCCAGTTGGGATAGGTATAGGCCTAGGTGGCTCATATATAGGGGTAGGTATCATGACTGAGATCTTGAACAACCTATTTACAACATTCCTTTTAGAATATTTAGACCAAGACATCTATGGGCAACATGGCTAGGCCATGAGATAGGCATAATGGGGCCCAACCATAGAGCTGGAGTGATGTATATGGTTTTAATTTGTATTAAAAACTCATGACATATATAGATGTATAATTTTGGTAGTTGGATGTTGATTTTATGTGTTTTCATTCTAGTTATGGTTATGGTTATGGATGCTTGGATATATTTCTTACTAGCACATGTATTTAGCTTTTGTTGTATGTGTTATAAGAAATATATTAGTGGTGGTTTATTTTCTAGCATTATGTAGGACACATGCATGGTTAAAAATAAAAATTCAAAAAAAACTATGATAAAATATAATAACAAATGTACTACACACTATTTCATATTCAAAAATATGTAATAATAATAAAATGACTAAGTGTAGAAAACCAAAGGTTGGTAATCAAGATGGTTAAAATTTTGTTTTTTAAACTAAGAGAAAAATTAACACCAAATTAAAATAATTAAAGTCATATTAAATCATTCTAGGAAGTATGAAAATAATGTAATAAATTGGAAAGCATGTAAAAATAAAAATGGTATAAAAACAAATCAATTAAGTCATTCAATCATACTAAATCACATTGGGAAGTATAAGAGAAAAATGAAATTGGAAAAAAATGGTCTGAAATTTATCACACTAATTCAAGTTGGGAAGTATGAAAATTCAAGAAATGGTTGGATTCTTATGTGTAATTGGAAAATAGTAAAATAAAAAGTGAAAGAGAAAAGAAATAAGCATAAAACATACTAAATAAAGTTGGGAAGTATGTCAATGACATGCAACTTCATAATCAATCAAATTGTATCTCATATTTAACACATGTGATTTTTAATGTGACTTGGATTATTAGAAAATTTTGTGAGGAAGGTCAGGTCCTATCTATGGTCTTACACTGCAACTCACAAAAAGAACATCAATGAGGTGGAATAAATGTGAAAATATAGTAATAAGGGATGTTGGTAATATGAATGTGAAATTATGTTAATTTATGAGTAAGGATAGGTCTTATCCATGGTCTTATAATGCAACTAAAAATGGAATCCCTAGTGGAGTGATTAGTGAATAAATCAATATTTCTCAAGAGGAAATATTAGGATTTTAGGGAGTTAAAAATGGAATGTCAAAATCATAACTTAGGCATATTATGAGAAGACCTTAGGATAAATGAGGCATAATAATGACATGAGAAGATACTAAGTGATTATTTACCATCAATGTACAAAGGAAACATGTTTTTTATAGATATAAAGGTGTGTAAGAAAATAAGCATGCTACTAAGATCAACTCAAGAAGGTAGATTGGTACAAGAAAAGCAAAATAGACCTACCTTCTCATGATGTGTTACCCATTCCTTAGTACCCCTTATAGTCTATTGTAAATATTGGGTACTTGCATGAGAAAGTAGGTATCACTAAAAAGAAATATTCTCCTTTTCTAATCTACTAGCCTACCACACCCCAATAGATCTTGTCTCTATTGTCATTCCAACTATGGACTTTCATCTTTGACTAGAATAAGGATAAATGATTTGAATCATGTCTTTTAGTGTGATTTTACTTTTAAGAAATTTTTAAATTGTTTTGCCTTTTGTATCATTGCCTTCTATTAAATGGCATTGCTTTTGAATGCTTTTAAGGTTTTTTTTTTAAGATTCCTCCTCCATATAGACTTGGAATGACCAATCATGAGAGATAGTGTGATACACATAAATGATATGTAATATTAGGCTAAATTAAGCTAAGTGACCAAAGACAAGAGACTAGGACACTTAGGCTTAACAATGAACCAACATGTTATCTCAATTCTCAACCATGTATGTGCTTAGTTTATAGAAAGGAAATAAAGGGAATAAAGGAGATACAATGTGGACTAATGAAAGGAGATTAAAATAAGATTAATTATTTTCTAATTGATCACATGGCAAATAAGGAATGACTAAAGGGAATCAAGTTTGTATAATCAAGTCATAATGACAATTATCAGTGTTTATAGAGATAAGAAACCAAACAATCATGAAGAAAGAACAAGGGATTTTTTAAGAAAGAAAATAAAGAAGGAAAAGAAAGTAATGATAAATAAAAAATTTATAAGTAAACAAAAAGGACATTTAATCAATATAGAGTGTGAAATTAAAGTCACCATGTAAGATAAATAAGAATTTGACACAATGTCAAATGATATAACAAAATAGATGAAGATAAGATTGGATCACACATCTAATATAAAATGAAAATTTAATAACACCATGCATGTGTTCATAAGTACTAATATATTTTCCCACACACATTATCTAGAACATCTAATATATTTCTATTAATTTGGATGCAAACTATAGCTAATGTCTCATCTATCTTCAGTGAAAACTAGGAAAATACTTCAGGTCTAATATCCTCAACAAAAAAGGTAGGAATTCTTGATGGATCATGCTAAAGAGGGATATTAGTCAAGGGATGCTTAGGATAATTCATAATAATGGACTCTATAGGGGATGAAGGGATCACTAGTGAAGAAGGATACATAGGTGAGGGACTCATAGGTAGAGAAGGATTCACATGTGAGGGAAGGTCCAAGGGTGAAGGATTCATAGGTGGAGGAAGATCCATAGGTGAATCAGGGACCATAGGAGGGGATGGAACCATAGGAGGTGGAACCATGGGAGAAGAAGGATGAACCTTATTATAGGAATGACCTATAGGAGGGATGGTAGAAGATACATGAATAGTTAAGATATGATATTTAAGATGCTACTAAAGGATGTTGTAATGATTAGTGTGATGGGTTCAACATTGGTGCCAAAGATAATACACATCTCCATACTTAGGAATATAATAAAGAAGTACCTTTGAGGGAGGTATGGCCTTATATGAGGATTTAGGGGTAAAAGGATGCAAAGTGTCAATATATTATCACATTTTGTGATAATGTATAGATGAATGATTACTTATGACATGTAATTAACAGATACGCCTATGAGTAAACTTAGTAGAGGTACTCATAAGAGGAGGTATAATAGAAGCAGAAAGAGTTTAGGAAGGTTCATCATCCCATTTGGTGGGAAATAGAACCATCTATGATAAAGGAAGCAAACCATCACTGAGGGAAGGTGGTGTTGGTAAAGGGACTAGACTAGGCTCAATGGAAGGAGTGATGGGATCAAAAGTATGGATGGACCTAGATAAAGTGGGAGTAATAATGGGATCTAATGTGGGTTGTACTAATGGAGGGTGGGGTTTAAAAAATGATCAAGGAGGGTTAAATACATCTCAAGGATAAGTATGATACAGGGGTTAGGGTACTTTGTAAATCTTAGTAATAGTATGACATATAAGCATACTCCTACATGGTTCTTTATAGACTAGATGTGTCTGCATCATCTCTACCCTATGATAAAGAGGAAAAATACTAAAATTATTAACTATATATGATGTACTATGGGAAGATATATGAAAATACTAAATCAAAAAGGAAAGTTAATGGATAATCTCAACATCAAGAGCATGAATAAGACCACTTAAGAATAGATCATCTAAGGTATAAACATCATCATAGTCAGGTGTATAAAAATCAATGATGCAAGTGGTGATGATATTATCATTCGATGAGGTGTGATGAATGGAATGTTGATTATTAGTCAAGACAATAGGGATGTCATCACAAGATGGTTTGTGAGAATGTAGTTGTAAATAAGTGGGAAGCTAAAAGATGAGATGAGGTGAGAGATCAAAAGTTTCAATATTTAGGTTCATCATCATCAAAATCGATGAGATTAGGAGGAATATTCCCAATAAGTTTGGGATGACTATTATAACCTTGAGTGGAATTGATTGTAAACTTGAATCATTGAGACTAATGAAATGGAACACTAGATAAAGGTTCAAGAGTAGGAATATTGAAGACACCATGGTCTTGGAATTTTTTGAAATTCTAAGGGTTAGTGTCACCTTGAATCCTATAAATAGATCCATTATGAGGGAATTTAATTCATTTATAGGTGGAAAAATAAATTTCTCTCATATGATGAGTTCATGGCCTACTAATTAATATGTTATAGGATAAAAGAAAGTTAAATATCATCACCTTTACATGAATGGTGACAAGTAGGATGGTAATGGGAAGCCACACATAACCTAAAGGAAGCATTTTCCTTTGATCATATCCTTGACATGTGTTGTGTGTGGATTTGAGATTACATTCAGAATATCTAAGGGTTTTAATAAAATCAAGAGAGGCAACACAAGTTTTGTAACCCTCATCAATCAAGGCACGCTTGACTTGGATATCCCCAATTTAGACACTAATGAATAGAGGAGGATCATCTGTATAAAGTATAATCTCATCAAGAATCATAAAAGTGATGGGAAATTTTAAGGAAATAGAAGTGTCCATTATTTCATCAACATAGATGAACATCTCTTCATATTGTTTTAATATGTTATCTTCAGATATAGATAAGGTTACTTCACATCCTGCTAGGGGAGGATGAGGGATGTTTATTTCAAATAAGAGTTGCATAAGATGATTTAAATAATGTAGCTAGGTCTTCATAAGCTCTGAAAATGGAATTTGGGATGGGAGATTAGTGATTTCCATGATGGGATCCCATTCATCATAACCCATAAGAAGGTTTTATAAATAAAAACATAGTGTGGAAGGAGGTCCTTGGAAGGAGGAACTGAAGTACATTAGAATTTATGTTGAAAAGAGGGAGAAGGTTTAGAATAAGGTGGTAAATTATGTTGATAATATTAAGTAGTTGATATAGGTGTGAGTTGAGAATAATTATAACAAGTGTTAAAAGAGGCTTGAGTGTCATTAGTGTTAGGTAAAGAATATGGAAGGATATTAGAAATAGAATGGTAAGTGTTATCCAAGGGAAGAGTGGGAATTAGGTCATCAAAATTTATGAGGTCATCTTACCCCAACTTATTTAAGTGAGATGGATAATAATCTTGGATAACATGAAATGAGTGAGACAATGGAGGGGTGTAGATGGATTGAGGGTCAAGAAAGCAACCACCCTCCATATATTTGTCATATTAACCACATTTTCTCTATGAGTTGGGTTAATAAGACTATCTACTTTATTTATGGAAGGGATGGGATTGTCTTCGTTATCTTGGTGATTTGGAAGAGGGTCTTTATAGATGGCTAAATGAGCATTATCTTGATTCAAAGTTTGATATTTAGTATTTGTTTCATGGGATTTGAAAGCAATGTCATAGGATTATTAGCATTTTTTAATGATATAATCATGGTCAAAATTATGACTAAGAAAAAAATCCATAACTAATTATGAAGCTACCTACATGTCCCATGAGAATGACCCCAACTAGCATGAAACCAACAAAATTTATTAGGATCATACCAAGATTTCATAGGTCAAGTAGGATCAAGATATTGTGGAAGACGTCTAGGTAATAATTTAATTAATTCAACTAAGGATAAAGGTTTGTGAAAATTGATATTATTAGGTAAATATAAATGAGGATGGGTGTATTATTGAGAGGGGGAAGTTGGTTCCAAAGTTTGGCTACGAACAATAGCTCAAATAGTGTGAATGTTATCATAAGAGTCTATGACACCACCATTAGTATCATGCTGATTCTTATTCTTGAGTAAGATGCAATGACCTATAGAAGGTTAGGGTGGCTTGAATTGATGCATAAGGAAATCTTGAAATTTTACTTGGTCAATGACCTTTGCCAAAGTACGTGGAGAGATAGTGTGAACCTGGTATTGCAAATTGGGAAAAAGAGCATTGGTAAAGAGATAGAAAAGGTTATCATATGCCATGTTATGTTCATATCTATTAGATAATTTTTTCCATATTTTAACAAAATTTTGATCAATTTTAGTCTGAAGTCGATTATGATTGATAAAATGGGCCAAAGTATTTTCAAGAAGATCACTACTTTAGAACTCTTAAACTAGAGCATTTACTAAATCTTCCAAAATAGTAATATAATGAGTTTTAAGTTGGTTGTACCAATATAAAGTATCACCTATAAGATTTTTGGCTAATATCTTGGTAGAGGTAAAGGTATTTATTTTGACCCAGTCTTTATAAATATTTCCTAATGTTTTTAAATGAAGAGTATGATCAGTTAATCCATTATAATAAATGGTAGGGGTGATACCTCCTATATCAATATTAGTAATTTGAGTTGTAAGAGGCTCATTTTGAATATTTTTAATTGTCTTATTGACAATAGGAGGTTGAGGGATGAAATTATTATGGGAATAATGAAGAGGAGGTGGGGGAATATTTTGATTATGCATGCCCCAAGGTGTTGGTTGAGGGTGAGTTTGAAGATAGAGAAGGTGATTTTGTATTCTCATCATTTGATTGGTATAATGAGCTTGAAAAAGTATTCATTTGATTAAGCACCTATAATAAAATTTGATGGGTTTGATTGGAATTATTAACATTGTTTAAAGCATTAGATTCGGTAGTAGTGTCTTGGGTACCATTATTGGTGTTGATAGGAGCTTGAGAGTATCTGTTAGAATGTGAGGCACTAGTGGAAAAAAACATTGTGTGGCAAAAGATGGACTAGTGAAGGGATGAGAAGAGGAAGCACTAAAATCATGATTACCTTGGGTATCAAATGATGTATTAATGGAAGAGTTGAGGAGAATGGGTCTTAGAAGAGGCCAACTATATGTAGAACCTACCATGTTAGTGGAGATACTAGGCATGGAGGTAGAAGAAGTTAAAGAAGAAGAGGTCATGTTATGAGAAGGGGTCATAATAGAGGGAAGAGGTTGAGAATAAAAGAAACTAGTGCCCCCAAATCCATGTGAGAATGTGGGAGAAGGTGAATGAGGATCTTAAACTTGACCACTAATCATGAGATGGTAAATGGTAAAAGGATCATTTCCTTAATGTTGAGGAAATTTAGAGATAAAGAAGAGCATATTAGGGGTATACTCTAATTCTGGTTGATCTTCAAGTGAGAAGAGAGGATTATGAAGTGAATAAGAATGAGGAGGGGTCATATAATTCATTATGTGATTGGATATATAAACATGACTCTCATCTAGGAGAGGATCCCTACTTTGCTTATGGGAGACCCTATGAGGGTTGATAAAACTCATTATATCTATTAAATTCAACTAATTTTTTATTCAAACAAGAAGTTCATGATGAAGGAGAAAGACTAAATAAGGTAAGAGTGATGTAAAAACAAGAAAATAAGAATTGATAGAAAACTATACAGAATCAATGAGGTAGACCTAATACAAAAAATAGGGTCTAAAAATTGTATAGAGTTAACAGGGTCAACCTAGTACTAGAAATAGAGGCTAAAAAAGTGTATAGAGTCAACATAGTCAACCTAGTACTAGAAATAGAGGATAAAAAAGTGTATAGAGTTAACCTAGTACTGGAAATAAAGGTTGAAAAAGTGTATAGAGTCAATAGAGTAGACTTAGTAAAGGAAATAGATGCTAAAAAGGTTTATAAATTTGATAGAGTTGACCTAGTATAGTAGGTAAGGGAAAAACATATAGTCTATAAGAGTTTGTGTTAAGAATAATGACTATGTACTAAAATAGGAAAAAATTACAAGTACTTTTGAAAGTAATAATTGAAAGGCAATACATAATCAATTGGGTCAATGAGGTTGATTCAATTGAGTCACATAGCAGAAAACCTTACACCAACACTTGTTAATGTAAGTTATTTAAATACAACATACAAATTGATCAAAGAGAAAGAAATCAACTTGGAAATTAAAATATAACTAAGTGGTCATCTTGAATGTTGTTAGATTATTATAATATGATTTTAGATGTGATAGGAAGTTTACTATAAAAAACTAGAAAGTAATCTAAGGATGGTTTCAAGATGGTTGGGTTGAAAAATATTTGTATTAGAAATGTTACTAGCTTGGTATTAAGGCCTACCCCCTCACTCCACACACCACAATGATAAGGGTGTCATGTGATTCACCAATATATACCTTTAACCATGTGTTTATGCTTGGCTAGAAAACCAAGTCAGCTTCCCCCTTGGTGATGAAATCTAAGTAGGTAGGCCTTAGGTAGATAATTGTTAAAATACATTTTAATATTTTTTTGATTTGGTACTATGTGCATAAAATATAAAATAGTGTAATTAAATTTTATATTAAAAAACCACCTAACTAGACTATGTGATCTATTCTAATCATGAAAGCAACAATAAATGAAAGTGTGAACTAATTACTAGCACATAAATGTTAATTCCAACTTTGAAACCTAGTACAATGTCGATTTAGATAATAATGTATGTAGATATTATAGAATAGAGTTGACAATGTCTCATATGTACTATAAAAACAAGGGTATGAAAAATAACTATGTCAATAAGGTCGACCTAGTTGACTATACAAGGGTAGTTTTAAAGACTACAAACTATGAAAAATAGAACTATAATGAATAATATAAATGATAGAGAAGGATAGAAAGGAACCTTGGTGGGTTGGAGGATGTAGAGGAAAATGAGATTATCATTAAAGTACCCTAATTTATACTTGAAAATTTTACCTACTATGTTGACTAGGTCGACCTAGCTTTGTATTTCCCTATTTGATGAAAACCTATAAAATGTACTGTGTCAATAGGGTCAACCTAGTATGTTTTCTTAAAGTTTAAAATTGTATTTTGTTGATAGAATTGACCTAGTATCTTGAATTGGAAGTTTGAAAGTGTAATATGTTGACAGAGTTGACCTAATAGCTTGTACCTGATGAAAAAACTACATAAATAGAGCATAGTCATATTGATGTGACTATGTGTTAAACCTGCACATAGAAGTTAGAGCTATATCAACACTATCAACCCATTTTCACAAATATAGATAAATAAAATGATAAAATAATGAAAAAATAAAAATAAAACCTATAAGGGTTAGATTTATATTGGGTTCACCAGAATGTATGCAATCAACAATGCATTGTGTCTATAAATCAATCCTAACTCAAAGAAGATAGATCATACCATACACTTCTGATTGGGGACACATTAGATAATCAAAAACATGACTAATATGGGTATCTACTAAACCTAATTATGGGATCTCTTACCATAATATACTATCTTATGGAGGGTTCCAAAGCCTCCAATCAAGTACAATCATGTAATAACCCTAAGGGAGTCCCATTAGAGGAAATAAATGTAAAATAGTCCTCCTAAGAAAATCCCTAAAATGTGAATAATGACATATGAAAACAATCTAAATCATTTAAAAGATGACATCATCCCTTGGGGTGACCTCATCTAAAATGAAAATATATTTTTTTAATTACATCAAACTTACTAAATTATTTAAATTAACTCACTTTGGTTAATATTGACTCAAATTATTTTATTCCATATCTTTTTTTTTTTGGAAAGTGTAAATATTTTTTATTTTTTCCAAAATAAATATTTGGACATTAAATTTATAATTTTTATTTACATTTAGTAAAAATATCCAAAAATCCCTATGATATAGGGAGGATCTTCCTTACACATTACATTAAAATTTAAAAATTTATTATAAATTATATAAAATAATTTTAATTTAGAAAGTTTATATTTTATTAATTTAAAAATATTATAATGAAAATCATGCTTTATCATTTCACTTTTCCATGTCACTTAATGTGCCAAAAAGTGATGAGAAAACACACTTTTCAAAAAGATAACATTGGTTTTAGGTTCTCATGGAATGAAAGACATGTGGAAACAAGTTTTCAAAAATAAATCCCTTTCACCATGTTTAAAACAATGTTTCAAGAAATCTACGTGGGGGGAGAAAAGAACAACTACAAATGGTGAGAAAACAAAACCTTAAAATAATGCTTTATCATGATCAAATCTATATCTCCGCCTAATCTAAAGAATCAAGCACTTAAATATATGAGGCTTTCCTCCATGTATCTTGCCCTAAAGTAATGAATCATTCCCTTCCCTCCAAATAATGGAAAAATTAAATGTTACAAGTAGGACTAGGTGTATAGTTACCCTACGATATATGGTATGGATAAGCCTTAGGTTGTGGTAATTTAGGGACCTCTTGTTGACCTTATTTACCATGGATATGTTTGTCCCTAGCCCATGACACCCCCAATGTATCCATTTCACCCATTTTTCTAATGACATAGATTTTAATGTCTCTTATATCTTGACAAAGTCTCGGTGACTAGGAATAATGGGTCCAACTTCTACATTAGCATTCTGACACAAATACTCACCCCTGTGACCCATAAATCACCCTTGAAAATATAGATGATATATGGAATTAACAAATAAGTAGAAATGTATTCAAATGGATAAAAATGTTTCAAAATGGGAGATTAAATCAAATTTTACAAACCTATATAAATACATAAAACCTTTTTATACAAAACCATATATGTTGGGCATGACTTTCCATATATTTCATAGGTTTGTTTATTTTGATAATTATTTATTGACTTAGGTATGTTTCTATAAATTAACATATATCATTTTGGTTATATTTACATATCAATAAATATTATCATTTCTATAGATAACAGATATAAATATTATTTACGAGGACAATAAATATTATTATGTGGATATCAAATATAAATATTATTTACAAGGACAATTTTAATAAATATTATTTACAAGGAAAACTTTTGACTATTAACATTATAATAATAAAATGTGAGTTAGAAATATATAATAATTTTATCAAAAAATCTTCAATTTTGTAATTTTTAGAAACTTAAGATTGGGTTTGACTTTTGAGAGATAAAAAATCTCAAGGAATATCTAAGAAATATAGAAAGTATAGTGAAGAAATCCTTTTATGAGTCATAATATAAATATGTTGTCCCACTTAACCCATGTAGTTAAGTGATTTTTTTATTTTTATTTAAATAATTTGTAAAATAAAAAAAGTTTGTTTTAGGACTTATTACAAGGCCCATTTTACATCTAAATTTCCCCTAATGTATGTTTTGATATCTCACTAAACTAATAACAAGTAAAATTGTATCTAGTGCTCACCAAATCTTGTGACATAAAGTGGGGGTTAGAAACAATAAAATTAAAAATGCATAGAATACATATACTCATGTTATTTTATATGGAATCCTAATGCATGGAAGAGAATTACAAATGCATATCTATCTACTCTTATAAAGGAGGAACAAAGTTAGGAATATTTACCTTGAAAATGAACCCATTGAGCCTCAATCTCTCCTTTGGCCAAGGTGATTTGCAAGAGGTTTTTGTCATATGTATGGATGACAAATAAAAATCATCTCTAGGTTACACAACCTATCAGTGCATCCAAAATACTTCTCCATAAGACAAGATCCATATCTCCAAAGAAAGTATGAAACCTTATGTTTGATCCTCAAGTAGAATGGTGGATAAGCAAATGTGAAATAGCTCTTACTTCTACTTCTCTTCTTTAAATAATGGAAAAATAAACTTGTATATATAGGTAAATTTATCCCTAATCCCTTTTAAACAGTTCAGTTGATAGGGTCGACCTAGTATAATTAAGGACAAAAATTCACTAGGACATGGTCCTGGCGAACCTAGACCCTGAGTGAATTTTACCCAAAATTATAAGGGTCAACCTAGTTGACCTAGTATAGTCAATAGTCAAAAAGGGGATAAGGTTATTAAAATGGGGATAACATGTAGAAAATTATTGGAGAGTATGCAATCGATAAGAACAAGCTTACGGGAATGGTTTCAAGAGACAATAATCTTACAAAGCACCAATTGTCTTCCCACCCCTTTAGTGGTGCACCCCTTAAGGCATGTACTTAGATATATTGAGATTTGATGGGTTCTTAAAAAATACAAAGTGTCAGTATTTGATAAAAATTTAAAATATTTTATGTATATATATTTCAATAATTAGTAGGGTGACATCATCATTTTTAGATAAACACATGTTTAATAAAAATAAATAGGATTTCATAATTTATACTATAAATTTAATTATGATATCACAAAAATTAAGTAAAATAGATAAAAATTTACCCATTCATTTCCATTGATATGCATATTTCACCTACTAATTCACATGTCGATTCTACCATTTCAATTTGTCATTACATATTTTTTGTAAATCCATATTTTGAGTGAAACCTGAGCTTGAATCCATCATATCTTAGTATGATTCTAATTATATTTAATTTTTATCTCATTTAATACCTATAAAACATAGAACATTTTAATCAAAGAAAGATTGATATCACCAACTACCATTTTGGTATCACCATTTACAAGAAGTGATCCCACCAATTAGCAAAGAATTTAACCACTAACATGAGAATATAAATTTGATAAATTAAGAAGATAAAATAGAGAACTAAAGATCAATTTTGAGTAATATCCAAATTATATAAATGGTATGATAATTCAAATGATAATTTTGGTGCTAATCACACTAGGCATGGCATATGTGATCACATTATTACAAAGGAGGTTATTTTCTTGTTAGCATGAAAATCAAACATAAAAAATACAAAAACAACATCCTAGGTGCATATCCTCATATTTATAAAGGTATAGGAAATGACAAATAAACAAATAGAGTAAAAAATCAAATGATTTTACCTTCCTCATGGATGTCTCCTTTTATCTAAAATTTGATTTTGGATTGGCCTAGATATAGTGCTTGAAGTCTTTGGTAATGTCATAAATCCATTCAAATGACATCTCCCCTTGTGTTATGCATGATTTTTTGAGAAAATGAAGAAATTAATGAAGATTTTATTATATATTTGGTAGCATAAGTTTAACACAAAAATATTTTTTAAGGAGAGTAGGGATCCTTCTATTTATAAATTTCTCCTTTGAATTTGGACTGTCAATCTCAGATTAAGATGTGTGCTTAAGAATGAGTCCTCATATGGGAGTTTGGAATTTAATGTTAATGGATGAAATTTGGAAAATTAAGGATGCAATATGGAAGGACTTGTAATATCTTTTCTCCCATGCCTTGGAATTGAATATAATCTTCCTTTCATATTATCCAAATTTCATTCAATTTGCCTTGGGAAAGAAGAATAATTTATGAATTTTTAATAGGCAAGTTGTTGTGTGATGAGGATATTAGGAAATATTTGGATTTAAAAAAATTATGACATATGGATTATATGTAACCTAATTTTTATAATAATTTTAATTATCTTAAAAAATTATTTATCTAATTAAGTTGAATTGTGTCCTTGTATGATCTCATTTGTAAGGTTTGATTCGTTTTGTTTAATATGCCTAGTGAAGGGATGTTTATAATGGATTATATGATTAGATGTGATTTATTTATGAATTATGGATACACTAATGTGTTTCATAATTTTTATGTTAAATTTTGGAGATGATTTGGAATGATTTAATGATTTATAACTTGATTTATTTGTTATTAAGGGAAATCATTTTGATTTGTAATTTTGACATAGAAATGATGAAAGTGGAGTATATACATGTACTTATGGGGTTGTCTTTGGTATTTATTATATAATAGATCATATATCCAAGATGTTCTTTCATAACAAGGTTATTGAGTGTGGTGACAACCTTGGGATTAGTATTGTTATCTCAAGGGTCAAGAGACCTATTTACCTTCTCATTATTTCTATGATGTAGCTCAAGTAGAACTTATACAATATTTGTCATATGTTTTCTATCATAACGAGTGATAGTTTATAGGAGGATTCATAGAATGATTCATTATATGATCATCCCATTATATGGTATTTTGATGATGTATTTCTAGATGATTTTATATAGATACCCCCACGAAGAGAGATTAATTTTAGGATAAACCTAATAATTGGGTCTAAGCCTATTTCTAGAGAACCTTATTGGATGACCACACCAAAGCTATGAGAGATCAATATTTATATTTAATAACTATTGTAAAAGGTTCTAATTCATCTTATTATTTCTCCTTGGGTAACACCTATTATATTCATGAATAAGAAGGATGGATCCCTTTATTTTTGCATTCACTATCACCAGTTGAAAAAAATTAATGATTATAAATAATTACCCATTGCCCAATATTGATTTTTTGATCATATGTATAGATCCAAAGTGTTCTCCAAGATATATATGAATATTAGGTATAATTAGCTATGAATTTCAAAGGCTGACATTCATAAGACTATGTTTTAAACATGATATGGGCATTATGATTTTCTAGTTATACCTTTTAGTTTCACTAATGACCTAAAAGTGTTCATGATCCTCATGAATGGAGTTTTACTCACCTACCTAGATCATTTTGTGTTGATATTCCTTGAAAATATATTGATCTATTCATGAAATTATAAGGAGCATGAGGACCACTTGTAATAGGTTCTACATATTTTGAGAGAGAACTAGTTATCAAAAAACTTAGGGAAGTGTGTTTTTACATAGTCAAAGGTGCAGTGCTTTGGGAACAAAATTTTATAGGAGTGTATCTTAGTACACCCCTCTAAGATTCATATGATCATGGATTATGTGGCACCCATGAGAATCACATATGTTCATAGCTTCATGGTATTAGGAGGCTACTATAGTCACTTTATGGAGAACATTATCACATTGTAAACTCTATTACTTAAATTCAAAGGAAGGGGAAGAAACTTATTTGGATAAAGGAGTATGATGGGGAATTTTATTTATTTAAATAACATGTCACTATTTCTTCTATTTTAGTAGTACCTGATCCCATGCTAATGCATATCATGGTGGGTTAGGATCCATCCTTATGTAGAATGGTGAGTGACTACATATGAGTCTCAAAAACTCAATGATTACAAGTTGAAATACCTGACTCATGACCTTGATTTTTCATCCATTATTCATTATTATTTAAGATGGTGATGATTTTAATTTGGTTTCCACTTTTTTAAATACAAATCACTTGCTCACCACTTTATTTTTTAAACATACCACTTGATTTTGTAACACATTTTTAGTTAGACTAAACTCAACACTCGTTAGAGGAATTAGATGAAGATTTTGTGTGAGTATGATTATGATATATTATATATCAATTGAAATTATAATTTGGTTACATATGCCTTGAGTAGGATATGTAGTGTTGTATTACAAAGAGGATTAGTTCAAGAATTAGTCATGAAAAATACAAAAGAATGCATAATAACTAACAATCTAGTCCAACCTATTAAACATGGTTTGCAAATGATAATAAGAAGCATCCATAATTTTAGAATCATCTCAATATCCTCATCCATAATTTAGGCCCACGATATGAATTCACTAATATACCTATCAAATGAAGCTATCCTATTTCAAATAAAGCATGATAATCAAACTATATAAATGATTTGTGGAGATAATCCTACATTAAAATTTTACACAATTTAAGCTTTTTAAATGATGTTTTATGCCCTTATATTTATAGATTTTTCAAATGGGTCAAGATCAACCATGACCATTCATCTCAAGATTGAGATGTGTAACCATGAATTAATCTAATATTACATAATAAATCTATAAATATCATCATAAATATTTGGTAATAATAGGTAATAAGTAAGCATGGGTGCCCATAAACCTAATATTTATTGCATTTATTGCTTATGTATATCACCCCATTGATCATGTCATTAAGTGATGGAGATATTTAGAATCAATTTCCAGTAAATTAATATTTAATTTATTCCATGGAATTCTTACTTAAGTTCATAATTTGTTTTAATTTTCCTAAGTAAGATTAATCAATTTTTAGTGAAATTCTTTGAAAATTATTACACAATTAGTAAAAATAGTTAGAAAGCCATATTACTAGATCATAATTTGACTCGAGAGGAATTGGAAGACAATGTTAGATGAGTATAGATTGTGATCCCATTTAGGATGTTATCAACACAAAATAACAAAGGTAAGTGATGTGTATTAACAAATTAAAATAAAAAAGTGATCTAAAGCACCAAAATATAAAATCATCATTTGGACCTAAAATGATTTAATAAAAGTTAGGAATCACATAAAATGCATTACCCCATTTAGGGATACATTAGCCTAAATTGGAACTTGCATATGACAAGTTTGAACCATTTAGCATGTTTTAGTGATTTTGGCCTAATTTGTGCATTTAATTGCAATTTGAGTAAGATTGACAATTTTAACACAAATGGTGTTAAGAAAAGGATGTCTACATTTTCCCCCTATTTAAGAAGGTGTAGCAAGACATTCAGATGAAGCAACATATTTTCAAATAAAAGTGTTGTCAAGAAGTAAATGGAAATTACCCATGATGCCCCCTCAAGAGGATATACAAGGATGAAAGAGAAGGATGGACTCTCAAAAAGAGAGAGAAAGTGAGAAAATAACCCATGGAATAGATTAAATCCAAATAAGTTAATGTTTGCATACATTTATTCCATTAATGATTAAAATATAATGGGCCCCAAAGATGGGGGAAGGGGAAAGATACAATCCAAAAATAGAAGTGACCTACTTTGAACACACCCAAAGCTAGGGTGCAAGATGTGTGATTTAGAATTGATCAATCCTAAGCCAAGTTGCACACTAAAATATTTCCATCATAGGTAAAGGTGTGGAGAGATTGGAATTAGAAGAAAAAGGAGAACATTGTTTTCAAAGATAGATGAAATAATAATACACTCCACTAGATCAAATATGATCATGATAAAGCAATTTTTCCCCATTAAGGATAATTTTGATCACTAATAAAGAATGGCTTGCCCCTATAGGGATGATGTGATTCTTATATTAGGTTCAAATGTTGTGCCCCAACATGGTCAGACTATAAATCAATATTTAAAGGAGATAACCTAATGCATAGATTAAAGATGAGCAGGTGCAAACATAGATGTGATGGTGGAATGGATCTAAAAGCCACAAAGAACCATGAATATGATAATTCACAAAGTGATGAGAGAGAAGAAAATAAAACTTAAGGAAGCTAAGCTAACCCAAGATATGTCATATATCCAAGCACTACCTATATAGTCTAAATGGACCTCAAGCTAATGTAGTTCACCTGGAATTGGGAGAGAATGGAATGAGGGATAATGAAAATTGACCAATTATGTGATTATACTCATGATGTATGCTAAGATATGCATGTCTAAGCATAGAGTCAGAGTACTAAACCTATTGAGCCTATTTTATGCATGGTAATCTTGAGATATATTCATCAAAGTTGTGTTGATGTTTAGACTTGAATCCAAAGCACAAAGTGCTTGCTATAGAAAATAAATTAGGCATCATAAGTATGAAAAACTTATGAGGATATGACATTTCAATTATGTGCAGAAATTTCAAATGTGAATACCTATAACTAAAGATAATGGTAAAAAATGACCAAAACCATAGTTACATCTATTTATATTTAAACAAAAATCAAAGACAAAGAAAAAACAGAACATATATAAACCTAACATAAAATTAAGATATGAACAATCAGGATCTAAGTAGGAACAAGAATATTTAAAAATAAAATAAGAACAACTTAAATCATAAGACCAAGATATAAATAATATAGATCTATGTGGACCATCAAGGTGTTCTTGGAAAAAAGAAAACAAAGAAGCAAGATCAAATAGGAAAACAAAAGAACAAACAACACATAAAATAATTAAATAAACTTGTTTTTGAGTTTTGAAATGTCGTAAATGTTTTTGGAATTTTCCAAGTATCATAACCCAATTGAGAATTAAGACATATAGAATGGTCTAGCCCATGAAATAATGAGAGCATAACAAAAATGGGGGACTAAGTTAACCTCAATGTGAGTTGATCATGACCCACATAATCCTAATTAGGACCTCAAGTTATAGTAATTTTTCCAACATAAAGGGTGATGAAAAACTGACTAGGTCATAAAAAGTTTGCAAATAAAGGCAAATAATAAGGTAAATGATAATAGTACTGACTAGGTGATGTGGTAATGCATGATAAAAAGGCATTGTTCCTAATTTTACCATAAGTGGTTATAATAAAAAAACAATGTCATAATTATATTTTCCTAAAGGCATTTATAATTAGGGGTATCAAATATAATATTGATTTGCCCATAGGTGGTTATAATCAGTGATACTAGATAAGATGATAGATGAAAGATAACTTTCCATATCAAATTTCACACTATTTACATAGATTTTCATTCAACACAACATTTTAAAACTATTTAACCTATATCAAAATCCCCCTATGGAAAGTGTAGGAAGAACCAAATGAACCAAGATCAAAATGATATAGGCAAGATAGCTAAAAATAAACCTTGATCAATAGTAAAGACATGGTATAATAAAATGGTAAAAATGATTAGAAGACAATTGGCTATAGTGGAAATAAAGTTTTCCCCAAGTGATGATGGCTTAGTTTTCTCATAAAATGGCAAGATCATTTAAAATTAACAAATGCTTGAAAAATGGCATGAGCATGGAAAAGGGGTGACTGAGCTGACCTCAATAAAAATTGAGAAATGCATACATAATCCCAAAGGACCATAAGTCAATGTAGTAAAATATAATGATACAAATGGAACATAATTTTATAAAATGCCTAGAATGAAATGATCTTATGTGGTTGCCCCTAAGAGACAAGGAAAGGAAAATTATATGGTAAATGGAAAATGAAAAATGGTCCTACCACTCTTGCTGACATGGAGATGTTCATCCTAGCCATCATGTGAGACAACAAAAATGATCAGTTATAAAGATTGCTACCCAACACCCTTTTGGAATAACTTTTCTATTAAGAACTTTCTATAAATTTGGATCTTAATAATGTGTTCATGATCTCCATTTGTCATTGATTTTACTTCCTTCAAATGTCAAGATAAGGTATCCTCATAGCCTCTATAAAAGAAAGTGAAGCTAGTGATGGTAAATAATGTTAGGATAAATGATATAAATGGGTAATGAATAGGTGGATGATAATGGAATGTATAATGAATGGGAAACAAATGAAGATCAGGACTTTTAGTCACATGTAATGTTGATGATTTTAGATTTGACATAATTTTTGTTATGGCAAGGCCAAAGACCTCTAAATATTCTCTCGATAGGACCACCAAATTTTTATATTATTTGATCTTGAGAGTAGCTACCATTTGATTATGTTATATATTATAAGCTATAATGATTTGATATTTAATAATGTCTTCATCATGTAGTGAAGAATCTTTTTGCTCAACTATTGATACCCTGAAGAGGTTTTCACCGATGAATTTGTCTTGATTATCCCTTAGTGCCTCTAAGAAGGTTTCATGAAGAGATGTTAACATTTGAATTTAATTGTATTATAGTGCCTTTAAAAATGTTTCACTAAAATATGTTGAGTTTTAACTTTGATCATCCCCTAATGCCTCTAAAAAGGTTTCACAAGAGAGTGTTCTTCTTCTACATGAATTTGGTCTTTGTCCCCTATATATTATAAAAATGGTATGTTACTATCGATATAGTTTAACAAAGTGTTATTTTTTTGGTCCCAATCAATGATTATGGGAGGTGCAATGTCAATAAAATGGCTATGATGGGTGGGGGTAATGGAATGATGTAATTTAGCACAATCCTAATAGAAGATACTAGGATAATTTGTGCTAATGTTGAAGTAATCATCCTCAAAAACCTTAGAAGTATAATAAATATATTTAAATTAATATGTAAGGAAATTATAACCAATGTTGTAATAACCATGATTTTACTCTTATTTTTGAATCTGAGTCAGTACTCTAAATCTAATATCAATTATGATAGTGATTCTACTTTTGATGTTAAATATAATGTCAATTCAGAAAGGGAACCTAAATCTAATGTTATTTCTTCATCTAATGTGGCTATTTTTATAATGATTTTTGGTTGAATACTAAATGTCAGAAAAATAGTGGCTTGTGATGACATAATGGGCTCAATAAAAAGTGATTCATCTAGGAAGGGTTCAAAATAGACTGGTTCATCTAAGTGAAGCCCATCAAAGAGAGGGAACCACTTGAGTGATGACTCAAGAGAATCATGTCTATCAAAAGGAGACTCTTCAATGAGTGGGAAAAGATCAAGAGACAACTTTATAGATATTGGCTTGTCAAGGAAATGAGGCTCCTTAAAAATAGATAAAATATGAATAGGTAATTCATCATAGGTAGAATCATCATAAATGAGTGTTTCAAAAATAAAATCATGATCTTGGTTAAAAATTGGTTGTAAAATATCAATATTGAACACATTTTGGTCCTCAAAAGATGGCTCTTGAAGAGGAAATGGTTCTTTTTGAGGCTCAAAGATTAGAACAAAATTTTTAAAGTGGGGAACAATTGGCTCAGGATAATCAATGTTTTTTGGTTAAATAATGGGATCTCTAAAAATTAGACTATTAAATAAAGGATCAATGAATACAAGTTCATCAAAGTGATGTTCTTCAACAATAGGCTTAATAAATACAAGTGATGGGCTTATAATGGTAATAACTAGACTCTGCATAGTTTGGATATTTGCATAAGCCAAAGGAGGAGGTCCTAAAATGGTAACCTTCATGCATTGCAGAGCTGGATTACTCACACAAGATGAAGGAGAATAGCCTAAAATGGTAACCTTATATCATGGTTCATAAATGAAAGGAGGATATCCTAAAATGGTAACCTTTGAGTGTGGCACAAAAATCAAAGGGGAAGGATAAGGATGACGCCACAAAAATTAGCATGGATCAGATTGGTTTTCAATAAATAAGCTCAAAGAGGGTGACATCCTTGAAAAATATAAAGTTTTCATGTCTACCATATCAATGTTTTACCTCACAAATAGGGCCACAAGAAACCCCATGAATGAGTGTACCTTAGCATCATGTCTATAAAATTGTTCTCTACATATGCTTAAGATTTGGACTATGTTTTGCAAATGTTTAAACAAGGTATGTGTTTTTGATCTTTTCTAAATAAGATGAATAGGGACCAAAGAGACTATAATAGTAGGGTGGTATAGTACCACACATAATTAGAAGAATAATATTTTACAAATTTACTAAACCTTGGGTAAATTTTTAAATCATATGAATTAGAAGATGGTATAATAACTCAATAATCTAAAGTGTAAACTAGTACACCAAAGCCTAGATTTTGAGATATGTCAATACCATAAAAACTAGTTCAAATTTGACAAGTTGCTACTAGGAAACTAGAATAAATATCTTTAGATTAAGAAGGAGAAAATGCAAACCAAAAAACTCAAGATGTGAAAACATGCAAGAATTCCTAAGCATAAAAACTATAATCAAATGGGCAGCACAATGCCACCACATGGTAATAGGAATGGTAGTATAACATTTTGTCATATAACTTGGAGTGTGAGTAATACACTTGATGAACCAATTCCACAATGATGAGATGGATGATGCGTCTATAAATGACGTTTAATCCAAATGGGAAATTTAACCCAAGTTTTCTCAAAGTCATGTGAAAATGGTGAACCCAATTAACACATCAACCTTATAAACTTAGAAAGGTGAATTTCTAAATATGAACTATCAATGAAGGACTTCGAGATAATTAGGAAAGTGGTTTAGACTAAAATTGATAGCATAATTTATTCCAATGAAAATATGAAAAACACAATGTTTAAGATGACAAATTTGAACAAGGCAAATATTGATTTGGATTTGACTAGCATAATGCCTCCTTTTTAAAGAAATTGGGGATAATTTATTTTTTTATGACATTTGTTTACAAGTAATTTTTTATTCAAATCAAGACCAATTAATCTAATACCAAAAGATAAATTCATTTAAGCAATGCTCCTAAGCCCTAAACTAACAAGGTTTGCTTTGTATTTCCAAAATCCATCTATATACGTACACTTGGAAGGAAATTAAGTGTTCATCCAAATTAAAAGTGCATTAATTGGTAGGGTATTTTTACACCCCCTTTCTTCTAAGTGATAATATTGTAGCATGGACCTTTGGGCACACCCTAGATCAACAATACTCTATGGCAAGTGGGGCTTTCTAGAACTTATAATTTATGATCATCTAGATGGTCCCAAGTGTGGTTAACACAAGAGATGCAACACATTAATTGAGATTATATCAATCAACTTATCATGAAAGGGTCTATTCATTTACATGATGATCCCATCAATGGAATACTTAGTATAATCCCCTAGTTGACCAAACTTGATTCAAGATTTCATTACTAAAAGAGAGGCTAGCCACTCAACCCCTTGGCTCTAGTAGTATATGTACCCTAATTTGTATACCCCACTATGGAATGGGGTTGAAACACTACCAGGAGATGAAGCCCTTATTCAATACTTATATAGAGAACCCATGTGAGGTAATGGCATTCCCCTCACAAGAAATGCATGAAATAAAATCTAGGTAAAAAGGCTTTAGGGTTGTTTCTAGATTACCCAAACCATATGGGTTTTGGGGAGAGCCTAGAGAACTTCCTTTTTACACCTTGGATAAAGGCATAATTTCAATGAAAAGGTGATTTTGATTACCTAAATTCCTTATAATGGATAGGGGAGAGCATACATATGCAATTATTTTATTTAAATAATCTAAAAATCAAGTGGTAGATGAATTACATAAAACAACTTCAATAAATTTGAAATTTAAGTGAAAGTTGAGTTTTATAACACCAAATTTGAAGTCAATTTATTAGCTCCTTGGCCTTAGTTTGTAAAAACTTTGAAAAACATCCACAAAACATTCAAATAAAACCATCTAATGTTCCTTTTAAATAGAAGGTTCCTAATTTTTTTAAACACCAAAGAAAATGTTAAAAAGACTTAATTATGCTCAAATAAACACTTTTCCTTACAGGTCCTGTAAGAAAAATTAGATAGTATTGTTTAGCTTTGAAGCATATTTGGAAATGAAACAAGTAACTTCAGATATTTTTGCCCTCAAGTCTATGTTTTTTTTAAAAACATAAAGATCGACATTGGTCACTATTGGCCTATACCAATTGTTGTAATACCGATGTCGGTCAAACTAATTATTGTCAATCAAAATTGATCGATAACGGTCACCTGTGAACTTGAAGGCAAAAATGTTATTCTCAAATATAATTGTTAGCTTAATTGTTAGGATAAAATATCTAATAGTAAACTTTTTCATCAAGAAAATTTTCAAACCAGAGACTTATAAATCTAATTTTGACAAAAATAAACTTAAATAAAGATAAAAAATTGAAACTTTTAAATGTATTTTTCCCTACAACCCAATCGATGCCAGTTAGCACTGACCAATGTCAATCATTTAAACTAATTTTAGTTATTGTATGACCTGTGTGTGTATTAAAAAACATTAGAAACATGGAAAAAATAAGCATAAAAATTGTTGTTAAAGGAATTTTTAATGACTTTAATGGAAATCTAAGATTGCCAAAGTGTCTTCCTTTCTTGAATGGATGTTATGGTCCCACCAAGCATGCCAAAATGTATTTTTGGATTACAAAGAGGATTAGTTCAAGCATTAGTCATGAAAAACACAAAATATTACATAAGATAAACAATCTAGGTCAACCTATTAAATGAGGTTTATAAATAATAACAAGAAGCATTTGAAAGAAAACATATATACCTATTACCTTCCCAAGTGATTTTACCATCCAAAACTAGCTCCAATCATATTTTCCCCTTGATTTGGTGTTTTTTCCTTTGTCAACAATGGATGCTAAGTTCCTTCATCATCTCAAGATCACCATGCATAATATAGGCTCATGATATGAAATCTTTTAATATGCCCATTAAATGAAGCTATCCTATTATAAATAAAACATGATAATAAAAATACACAAATGAATTTTGGAGATAATCCTAAATTATAAGTTTACAAAACTTAGTCTTTTTAAATGATGTTGTATGCCCTTCTATTTATATATTTTTCAAATGTGTCAAGATCAACCATGACCATCCATCTCAATATTTAGATGTGTGGCCATGAATTAATCTAATATTCCATAATAAATATATAAATATCCTTATAAATATTTGGGAAGAAGAGGCCTTAATTAGGCATGGGTGCCCATAAACCTGATATTTTTGCATTTATGAATTATGGATGCCACCCCATTGATCATGTTATTAGGTGATACAAATATTTAAAATTAATTTCCAATAAATAAATATTCAATTTTATCCATGGAATTCTTACTTAAGGTCATAATTTGGTTTAATTTTCCCTAAGTTAGATTAATCAATTTCTAGTGAAATTATTTGAAAATTGGTGCAAAATTGATCAAAATGGTCAAAAAGTCATATTACTAGATCATAATTTGACTCAGAAGGAATTGGATGGAGATATTAGATGAGTACGAACATGATCCCATTTAGGATGTTGTTGACCCAAAATAACAAAGGTACATGATGTGTACTAATGAATTAGAAAAAAAGAGTGATCTATAGCACTAAAATGTGAAATCATCATTTTGACCCAAAATGATTTTAATAAAAGTTAGGAATCAAATAAAATGCCAATTGCTATATTTAGGGATACATTGGCCTATATTGGCACTTTTATATGAAAATCTTGAACTATTTAGCATGTTTTAGTGATTTTGGCCTAAATTGTGCATTTGAGTCCAATTCGAGTAAGATTGATAATTTCAACACAAAATGGTGTTAGGAAATGGATATATATAGGATATTCCATGATTTAGTAGCAATGAGGCTACACATTAATTTATGGATCTATATTATTTAGCTACTTACTAATAATATATTATATCAAGAGGTGTGATAGATGCTACTTTTAGGTATGGCCTTAAAGGGTAAATTTGAGGGATATCTACTTGAGTCCGATGGACTTTTATGACATTAGGGATTTATTTATGTTCTCTTAGTGTATGTATTATGTACTTTTATTTTTTAAAGTCTCATTAAATCCCTTTTTAGGCACAACCCAAAGTGAAGAAGATACATCGAAAGTTGAAACAATTATATCATTGGGATAGTTTGTGACATGACATTATATATATTTTAGTTTAATGATTTAAGTACCAAAGGGTCAAAGTTGAGTGCTAGCATCTAATAGGGTTTATAAAACCCCCACAATATTCTAGAATGGAAATGGAATATCATGTACATGCACTTCATTGTTGGATTACTTACTTCATCCTATCATCATGACATGATCATGATGACTATGGATAAGTTGATGAAGGTAACTCACTTTTATCCTATGAGGAATACTTACAATGCCATCTCAATTTCAAGGGTCTTCTTGGATGATACTGTTTTTATTACATTGGATTTCTCATAATATTATATTAGATCAAGATCTTATGTACACATCCAAATTTTATAGTGCTTTGTAGAAGGTATTGGGCACTCATCTCAATTTCATTACCTCTTATCATCTTGAGATAGATGCATAGACTAATAGGTTCAACCAGGTTTTAGATGACATGTTTCATATGTACATTATAGATCGATAGTCTCATTATAGAATACTTCATGTACCTAATATAATTTTCATATAAAAAAAACTATCATAGTTCTATCAATATGAAACCCTTCAAGGAACTATATAGTAGAACATGCAGGACCCCCTTGAGTTAAGATCATATTGAGGATCAAGACATTATTGATCTTGCCATGTTGTAGGACATGGGAATGATAAGTTGTTTAGATTTGATGACACCTTGAGGTTATTAAATATTGATAGAATAAGTATGTGGATACAAATAGGACTGATCATCACTTCAATGTTGGTGAAAAGTTATTTTTAAGAGTGAGACAAAATAATATCCCTATCCATTATAGAAAGTTTCTAAGTTGGCACCTCATTTTTTGGGTCATTTGAGATCTCTGGGATCATTGGCCCTATAGCTCATCATCTATCCTTTTCACCTAGCCTACCACATTTTCACAATGTGTTTCATGTTTTAGTTTTACATTAGTAGACACCTCACAAAACCCATGTTTTATATTAGACAACCTTGCAAGTTGAGATGGGTTGAAGCTTTGGCTTTTTAGCTTGTGTAGATTATAGTATGTAGGAAGTTAGGACTTTGAGGTAGATAATTAGACTAGGTCAGGGTCCAAAGGGACATATATGGTGATAATGTAGCCACTTGGGAGGATACATCACATTTGAGAGTGTATTGTACCCACCTCTTTCAATGAATTTGTGTAAGAAGTTTTCATAAGGGAAAAGGGATGTGAGACCCATATTTTCACAGTTCTCACCTTTATACGTGTTGGTGTTTTACACATCTTATTAAGATGTCATTTATTTATTTTGAGATATGATATATTTTTGAGTCCTTATGATTGAGATATATATTCTATATGTTATGATATGTTTATGTTTTTTCTTATGCAATAATAGTTATATGCTTATATTATATTATTATTATATATTCAATCTGGTGTTATTTTACTTATAATAATTGATTACTCATTATGATGTGTATTGATTCATTGCCAATAAAGAGATTTTTATTTAGAATGTATTTAATTTATACATATGTTTATATTATTGGTATTAGTTTATTACATTTATATGTGATTCCTTGTATATGTCATATGCATCTTTCGTGGATTGAGATCACTTTGATTGGTTATATTTTATACCTTAAGTTATTTAAGGTGGGTCATTTAATGCACACAAAGTTGTACAAGTGATAGGGGAGGCCAATGAGGGAACTAATACTATGACAAGAATTATCACATCATGGTTGGAGTGGTGACATATCTAATTGACCCTACCATGATCCAAACCACTCCTTGTGCCCTTTTGTTGACCTAGTTAGAAGTGTAGATGTCCTTAACCTATACAAAATTATGCCTCACTTGGGCACTATTTGAAACTTTCATTATTAACTGTAAGAGTTATCATTAAGTTTTATTTCATTCACAAATTATTTTTTAAGCAACTTGAGTGGCCCCCTTTGACCCAAAATTCGGATGGATTGAGAGATCCAACATTAGAGTGAGTCATAAAGTAGTTCTTAGATATTTTATGTTGATTTTTATGTCCTTGGACCAATAAGAAGGTTTGAGAGTCTTTATATAATCCTTATATTAATTTTGAGGTAGCCCATGTGCCATTTTATGGGTTGGAATAGTGGTCTCATTTATGAGGTATGTACTTTCTTTCTTTCCCACATTGACTTGTATGTGTAGTTATGGAGGGGAAGACATTTTGACCATAAGATAAGGGATGAGAAAAAACACATGTCACATTCCCATTGGATTATATAGAAGGTATTTGAGCCTATATGAGGAAGTAACATCTTCCTTGAGGGTATTTTTGCTCATTTTGATAAATTTTTAAAAATTGGAGTGGAGAAGAGAAGGAGAAGGGAAATAGGAATTTAGATGAGGAGGAGATTAACCATTACCAAAGTATGTTAAAAGGAATTATTTAGTGGATTTAATAAGGAAAAAAGATAGGATTCCATGTCCATTTTCATTTTTTATTTTTTATTAAAGTTTTCTTTCTTATATCCTTTGATTGAAAATATTCAAGAGGATCAAGGCAATTTGGCTTACCCTCTTTCTCTATTTGTATCCCATGGTTGTTCTAATGCCCACCACATTATTTTAATACTAATTTGGTATTTGAGATGTAGTATCCTTCCTAAAAATCTTGGTTATTTTTATACAATTTTATTCTCTTAAAATAGTAGAGTTATTATGCCAAAACTTATATTATTTTTCATGCTTGTTTATGCACCCAATCATAGTGGAAGTGGCGGTGAAACCAAGTTCTCATGCCATCCTACATGGATTTATTTGTACATAGTATTAGTGGAAAGTGGGACCAAAACCCCAATGACCTCATAAATGTTATTTACCATGATGTAAGGTGTGTATGATGGCCAAAAGATGTTAAAAAAAGAGTGAAAAATTCCCCATGTTCTTCTTCTCATTCGATGGGCCTATTTGTGTTAGAAAATTGTATGGTTGCCTTATGATATTTTGGCATTTTAAATTGTGTTTATTTTAGTTTATTTTTATTTTGGTTTTGGGGAATGAAATCCTCTTTTGGATATTTTAACTTATATCCTCATAGATGCATTTCCATAGTGAGAATCCCTTGTTTAGTCTTATTACCATCTAAACCACCATGGTATCAAATCATCTACCTTTAACCATGATGTGATGATTATAAAATCTAGGAGTCTTAGGATTTGTGATGCCTATGGAAAATTTACAATAATGGAAAAAGTATGTGAGGTGATCCCTCCTTCAGTTGGCCTTGTGATTATGTGTGGAGTCTATGAGAAGATAATTCAATTAAATAAATTTATATATGCTTTTAAATAAATATTTTGGCTATTTGAGAGCCATGATTACTGTATTTGTTATAATTTATATATATATATATATATATATATATATATATATATATATATTAGAATAAAATTTATAATTGTCATTGTATAGAGCATGATGAATTTTACCACTTCCATACTTTTCCAATTAAGTACATTGGTCTATAAAATTAATGGAAATAATTATTTTTTATTCAAATATTCTCCCATTAAGTGCATTGAACTATAAAAGTAATGGAATTAATTTTTTTTTCAAATTTTTATTTTATACTATATATTGTATATGTATATCTTTGTATTTTCACAGTAGATTAAAAATAGATGTTTTATCTTCAATAAAATTTATGAAATGCATTGATTAGTGTGGAGCCATGGAAGGATAGTTGCATTTAAATAATTTTCAAGAACTATAATAAATCATTTCATTTCTTCCAATTTATGTTTTAATATAAATTAGGGGTAATCTATGTGTTTCATTTAAAAAAATCTTATTTTTTTATTTAGAAAGATGTAAAACTTAAAATAAGGGTGAGGTTAATAGAAATTGGATGTTTTATGCACATGTGAATCTAGATGATTGTCGATATTCCTCTTTGTCTAGGGAGGATGACTCATAGATAAGAAAATAATACAAGAGAATGGTTGATTAGTGAGATAGTATGGTGGATTACCTAGCATGAGCTAGATCCAAGAAGTGCAAGCTTCTTTGGAGGCTATCAATCCATGTTTAAAAACACTTAAGTTTTGATATGATGAAAACAGATGCCTACATGAAATAACAGAAGGTATTGAAATCAAATACAAGAAATAATTGAAAAGAAATAAATGATTTTAATTAAAATAGCAATATATTATTTAATACTAATGAAAAATTACTCAAACTTGATTCATAAAATAAGTTGAAGTTATGTGATAAAATAAAAACTTGGAAAATGGAATTTGGGTACAAGAAGATGGGTCAAATCAGCTTGCTATGTGAAAATGGACATAGAGTGACCATCAATGGTTAGGTATGACCATCAATTATTAGGAGACCATTAGTGGTTGTTAATTGTTAGTAGTTAGAAAAGTCTATCAGTGATTAGGTAAAACCATCAATGGTTACTATTGGATTTGGTTTGAGAAAAGAATTATGTTAAAGAGAGTTATAGAGAGGTTCTAGGAGTGATGTCTGGGTATAATGTTGATTATGAGATAGAAAGTAATGCTCAAAGGTATCTAGTTTAGGGTGGGTGTTTATGTGAGTGAAAATGGTTTTTGGGTGGTTTTGGGTAGTAGTTAAAATATCTAGAGTTGTAAAAAATTCAACATAGGAAAATAATATGAAAGGAAAATAAAGGGGAATGACATAAGTAATGAAATAAATAGAGCTAATTATTGAATCTTAATAAAAACATAGATACTTAGCTTTTAGGTGTTATTGCTTTGAGGAATGATGGTGTTGTCTGAAACAGGTTATGGATCATAGAGTAATGTCAATAGAATAATGGTACCTTGGCTTAAAATAATGAGTTGAAAAAGAACCCTAAGCCTTTGATCTAGTTCCTAGTTCATTGGGAAGATTTTGGATTTTCCTGAGATTCAAAATCTCTTTTTGATAAATGATGATTTCAACCTTCTCTTCCTATCTTAATATAGAGGAAAGGGAGGTTGAAATTAAGAGTTAATAAATGGTTTATCAAATAGTCTAATGAATAGTCTAATCATGTGTTGATCATGAAAAAATCAAACTAAAATTAGATAGCTAGTAACCAATGAGTGAGTTGTAGTTGAGGTAGTGTTTTTTATTGTATTAAGTAACCATTGGTGGTCCAAGTCAATTGTTGATGGTCAAGGATTGACCACCAATGGTTAGGAAGACATAATCAAAATGGCTAAAATTAGTCATTTTCAATTATGTTTGGTAGTTTAAAAGGTTTTGAAATGGTCCAAGGGGTTTAAGGGGTGTTTTAAGGGTTAACACGACATTTAGAACCATAGTGTATAGTTTTATAGTGTCTACATTTTGCCCTTTTTATTATGAAATTTATATCTACAAGATCAAAATGAAAATTATAAGGTTGGTAAAAGGTTAAATGCCTTGAGTATGGGTGGAGGTGTTTCCCATCAAACTAGGAGTCGATGAAGTAAAATAGAATTAGGTGTGGGTTTGATAAGTGGATAGGTGGGTGACAAGGTTGAGTGAAAATTTGGGTTAGGCATTGAAGCACAAACATGTGCACAAAATATGACTAAGTGTGATAGCATAGATTGTGTAGAGATTAGGCTACCATAGTTAAGGTGTTTGGTAAAATAAGGTTGGACTAGAAGGTTAGGTGATAGGGTAACTAGGTCATAACATTAAGCATATCTAATATGGGTTACTCTTATAAACTCAACTCTCATAGGCAAGGTTGATGTATTTACAAGATCCAAAAATTAGATATGATCCTTAGAAAATAAAAATGGTTATAGGTGTTGGGACTATTAAGGGTCATTCTCCAAGGTAATTAAATGGTCGATGCACAAAATTAGCATAATTTTGTTTAAATATAGTAAGTTAATTAATGTGGTCAAAATGACCAAAGAAAGGTTGTCATAAAAGGTGCAAAATGTGATTCAAAATGATCAAGGTTGAGGTTAATGGGTCAGTTGGTTGGTAGGTAATAAGGTTAAGGTTACTTTATTTGGTAAAAGGTGGACCCATTTCTTGGTGAAAGGGTGAAAAAAGGAGGTCTAAAAGACCAATAGGGAGCTTAAGATGAAATAGCATTATTGGATGAGGGTTTGAGAATGTAAAAGATAGGGTAGGATAGGAAAGACCCTAAATGGGTCGACCGTCGATAGTTAGGGTTGACCATCAATAGTCACCTAATGACCA
>JARHVA010001711.1:0-12500 GCA_037957365.1 Torreya grandis
ATGTTTGATATGTAACATAATGTATTAAATTATTTTTTTCACTTTTTAATTTTTTTTTATGGGATAATAAACTTAGATTTTTAGACTGGCCTTTTCTTGGTGTCATGGGTAGTTTTCACCTTTCAAGGAGTTCTCATGCTTGATAATCAAATCTAGGGGATTTATTTGATTCATTTTAAGTTTTTTTCAATAGTATATTGACTAAATTTCACATTTCATCCTTATCCAAGGAAAGTTTCATATTTCACAAGCTCATTCATCATGCTAGCAATCATACTAGATACCCTACCAGCTCTACTCCACATGTGTACAAGGGGTTTCAATATGGAAAAGGTGTTTTAATATGTTTTAAAGGTTCTTTATGGATAAAATATATTTTATGATTGATTAGTTCATTTTGATTTTTTTTGAACCACTTTTCCACCATGATTTGCCACCTTTTATCCCTACTATCCTCACACAGTCTATGTACACCTACATGAGATTTTGCTTGCTTACATCACAAGGAGAAGTGGGAGACTTGACATATATTTCAACATTACATTAATGTTAATAGTCCATTTGAACACATTTTGGAGGTTTGAAATGATCATAAACCTTGTAGATTACACATTGTTCATATTTGCTCACTAATTGTAGACATGGAAATGGACACCTACAGGTGTCATTAGAGGACTATAAAGTTAAAATAGATTGTTAAAATGTGATTTTAAACCCATTATCAAGGTCCCAACATATTGAAATGGTATATTCATACACATTTGACGTGTTAAGAGGATAAATTGGAATGAGAAAACATGATCATGGATGCAGGGTCCACAATCCCTAAAATGGTAAAATAGAGGCCAACAAGCTTTTTTATAATTAGCCTAAAATAAGAAGGTAAAGGTTTTAATGTATCCAATTTGGCTAGTCTTGTAGTATCTAGTAAAAATATGAACCATGCCAAATATGAGATTCTAGAGATGAGTGGAAGGTGAAAGTGAAATGGCTTAATGTTACTTGAAAAGTACTAAAAACCTACATTGACATCTACAAACTTGAGAATGTAAGTGATATGTTGAAACCTTTAGTAAAAAATAATTCATCCACTCATGACTAAGGTAATTATATTGATGGAATGACACTAAAATTTCATGTAATATCACTTAAATATGGTGATAATATTAAATTTAGCCTCATACACTCTCCCAATCCATACACAGGCCTAGAAGGATGCACCCATAATAAGCAGGGTCTTAGAGGGAAAAGTGTCTCAGTTCAAAGATAGGCACTATTTAGAGTTATAATGGATATGTAGGATAATTTTAATTAATAATTAATTGTGTGACATTTAAAAATTATTTAAATATCTATTAAGTAACATGATCCCATGTAAAAATATCCCTGTATCCACCTACAAGCAAGGTTATGGACTGAATACTTCAATCCAAACAATGATTACAAAGTTATGCAAAGTAGTGTTTTTGAAAGATCAAAAAGAGGAATATTGTTTTAAGATACATTATATAATCCAAATTTTATTATAATATATCCTCCTACACTACCAATAGGATCTATACAGAAAAAACTAACCTACAGACAGGGTACAAAAAGTGCACACAATCCACCTACAGACAGTGACCTATTATTGAGACTAGGTTGGTACTTTAAGGTTGAAAAATAGGATGATAACCTAAAATTTATCCATTATTATTTAAATGTATTAATTCAATACATTTTCACATAATTATTTGAACTCCATAAACCCAATACACACTTGTAACAAGTCATCCTAATCAGAGAAGCATGTAAATAGTGAGCAATGTAAGTCTTAAATGGTGATATGATTAAATAGGGTGAATAATAAAGTTTAATAAGATGATAATATGACCCTATAGATTTATTTTATTATATAAATTTTTTTTAAAGGCTCAATAAGGGTAAAAAATCAATAAACATCTATATATAAGGGTCTCTTTAGGCAAGGTTTGCCTCAATCCATCAGGGTTATAAATTGAATTAACCAAATGTCTTTGATGCCTTAAGAAAAAAAAATGGATGTATGTGAGTTTAAATACACATGATTTAATTCATAATATTTTTTAAATATATTTTTTAACATCAAGATCAAATAAATTTCAAGGACTACATACAGGTACTCGAGAATAAACACAGTCAGGAAGAGTGTTAATAGGGTGTCTACTTATTTCCTTAAGACATAAAAAATAAGGGTAGGTTGGTATGAATGATATATAAATTAAAATTAATCAATTTTAATATTTCATAACACTATAATATAACCTTGATGTCTAACCATGCACCTACACCTACAGTAGGACCCCCTTAAGGCAAGGAATAGAGTCAAGGGTGGAAACTCAATTTGACTGAGTAAGAAGTACCAAGGGATGTGGTGAGTTGAAGTGAAAATAAAGAATAAATAACATATATGGTGATTTTTATACATTTAAAACTTTACATCTAATGAAAACAAGCAAGGATGAATCCGAAGTCAAGCATACACAGCTCCCATAGTGGAAACCCTACAGGTAGTTTCTTTGACAAGTATATCTTGGAGGATGAGAGAATTAGAAGTTATATCCTTAGATTTATAAGATAAATTTTTTTTAAAAACATCACGACCAATTTTTTAACCATTTATCATTATTTTTTGGTTAATAAAAATAGGGTAGATACCCCATGTTCTATCTCAGAACAGGGGTACTTCCCTTTGAGCACAAGTAGGAACAGTTAGGAAAGAAAGATGGATATTTGGAGATAAATGGTTTATATAATTTTAAAAATGGATTATGAAGTTTTATATCACTTATAAAATCATTTAAAACACATCATATTGTAAGGTAACCCAATAGAGTGATCCATACACCAAGGGATACAAGCAAACCTACCAGGCAAGGTTAGGCCTAAGGGTCTAAACAAGAAGGTTTGATCACTCTAAGAGTGAAATAAGACTTATAAAATATTTAAATATGTAAATAATATTTATACTGGTGTATTAAATCTATTTAAATTCAATAAACCTAACATAACAACCTAGATCACAAAAGGTTGCAATTAGACTCATGAAGCAAGGTTATGCCTATGCCCCAAATGAGGATTATTTTTCATTTCCACCATAAAAAAATATTTGAAACATACTTTATCATGTCTAAAGGACCACCAAATAGGTTTTTAAACTCTTAGATTGCAAATAAAGTCAAGGAGAGGCAATTTTTGGTCCAAAACCAACTCAAATTAGTACAAAATGGTAAAAACAAGCCCGAGAAGCCACTTTAAATTACTCACATCTCTCATGAGGATATTAATGGAATAAAAAGGAGTTATGGGGTGTTATAAGGGGTATAATAGGACATATTTTTTTAAAATTTTCTCAATTTTGACGTCCCAAATTTATGAACAATCGTTAAGACCGAAAACAGGCCTAAAACCCTACTAATCCCCTGCAAAGGACTAGTCTTGGAAATTTGAGTTGGAAATATAATATAAGGGCATATTTTTACCATAAAAACTATTTAAATTTGTATATTACTCCCCAAATATACTTCACACCATGATGATTTGTACAAAATTATATGGACGGAGGTAGAAATACGATTTTCCTCACTATTGTTTGTGTTATGCAAGCTAAAAGATGAATTAGGAGATGAAAAATGTTTGGGTGGAATATTTACACTTAATATAACTCAAAATATTCATTTAATTTCATTATTAAACCTATACATACTCTAACCAGGTCCTTACTTTTAGTTATTCAAAACTAGCCTAATGCGCAAGCTAGAGAAAGGGGAGAAGATCTTCAAGTAAAGTGACTTTAGGGTGACCCTAATTATTATAAAGTGATTAATAGTATTTAAAAGTATAATAAACTTCATCCCATATATTTTCATGGATAATTGATACCAATTTTGAAGCCAAGTGTATAGGGTGCATGTAAGGGCAATTTTTAGGACAATAAATGATGATAGCTCCCTACTAGGTGATTCCAAAATACCAAGCATGAAAAAAATGCATGGAGAGTAATTTATGAGAGTATACCCTTCAATTAAAATCATTTTACCTTACCTATATTAGTTACAAATCACTCAAATAGCTCTAATCATGAAAGTAGTGTTTCTATGCAAAAGGAATTTTATGCCATTTTGCCTAACTTTGATGACTTGGATTGACACTTGTTACTCATAAAATTACATGGTTTAACCAATATCCTCTTCCCATGCATGTATGACTAAAATTATTGGCTTTTTAAGTGTCCTTATGACCCTTGAACTTATCTTTCTCTCTCTCTCTCTCTCAAACTCTATAAGAGTTGGCCATTTTGGCCTTATATGGGATGCTCCATCTAATTATGGTGAATCCCTACTCAATTATACACATTTTTATCAATAAAAAAACTAATTTTTTACCTCTCTCATGACTTTTCATAGTGTTCTCTACTTTAATGTTGAATTTGCTTCGTGAAGACTATGGATTCCTTAGCATTATACTTCATTCTTTCACCTATTTGTAGCCTCTTCTTGTAGGGCATGTAAAGTGTTCTATGAGATTTCCATGGTTTAAGTGATTATTATTTTAATTAGTGTCATTCAAGACATTTTTTCTATTCCTCATAGCCTTGCATATCATATATGACCCCACAATATGATATTGATGCAAGAAGATGTAGATTTGGGAAAGTGTATATTTTGGTTTGTTTCTTGGTCTCAAGTGTATAATGAAATTGGTTGGAAGTCATAAAACTAATTTGGTGAATCACCTCTGTATTTTATCTTTATTTTTATTTATTTCTCTCCCTTTTCACCCCCAAATTTTAGTAGTAGTAGTAGTAGTAGTAATAGTCAAGTGGTACATCAAGGGAGCTAACTCTATCTAAAGACTCACTTCATTCCTTAGGCTACCCACAAGCCTAGAAGTGATTCAATTGTACCACTTGTATGAGGAGAGCCTTTACAGCTCCTTAAAAGGTAAAAATCTAAGTGACAATAAGTCTTATTATTCCCTTCTTTTGAGGGATTGATTGTAAACCTTTTTATCGATTATTCCCTTGAGGCGGCACCTAGAGATTATCCATTACCATTGCACTCGTAGGCATATATGAACTTTTCATTATTTAATAAGAGGTTAATATATCTATAGCTTACAATGTCTTAACAAATATGGGGAAAATGTAGACAATCAAAATTGGCCACAACTTGATTCTGATTAGACTTCAAATTGATTCTTATCAACTATTGCAAATTAAGCCTAAGAATCACTAAATGCCCCAAATTTGCTCGTGCATCATTCAACAAAGCTCATAATCATGTTGAGGCATCCCTATTTGGGATAATATCCCATACACAATAATAAACACTCATGGATTCATCCCTAATCATATTAAAACATCACAACTATTAATTTAGTCTATGGACCTGTTAAGTGGGGCACTTACACACTATATCAAATCTTGAAAGAGATTAAATGATAATCAAAATCAATTAACTACTTAAATAAGATTAAATGATTATTTTAATTATCCATTTATAATTAATGAATATCTAAAAAAGGGAAATTTAAAAATCAAAATATCCCATCCTTTCATCATTACCTTTATGAGTTGTTAATCTCTTTTAAAATATCCTAAAATATATAATTTGAGAGCCATGCCTAGTAATTACAAATCAAAATTACTTTAAAAATATTTACATATTGGAGATAGTTTTAACTCACCTAGATTTAGTTTGAACCCATTTCAAACCTGAACTCAACCTTAACTCACCTTGGGTGAGATTTAATTCTTAAGTATATAAATACAAGGCCATACATATTAATTTATAATATCTCATAAGCCAAAGTTATAATTCTAATTTGGAGAGAGACATAATCTATTTTGGTACAAGTTTATTATGCACAAATGATTTCAAAGACTGGATATTATAGAGTTATTATACAATATTTGCTCCATAGAATTCATGTAAGTAGTATTACCATGCCCAAATCTTAAGCCAAGAAATCACAATCCAAGGTTCGAAGGATATAATGAGTCAATAAACCTCCATTTTCAAATACTTCTTGATGAACAAGCCAAGCAAGCCATTCAATAAATCCATTTGGAGCTCCCAAGGAAGGTAAAAGACTTATTTCTTTCATGTTTTTATTTTTCTTTTCATTTATATTTTGTTACTAATCTCTCCCTAGTGTATAAGATAGAGGTGTTAGGCATTTAGTTTGTTCATTTAATTTATTTTATGAGACTACACAATACTAACCTCCCCTCTATGTCAAATTCTTAGTTCATTTCAAGTGGCAACATGTGAACTAGGAATTTGATATAGAGGGGAGGTTAGTCTTGTGTTAGTCTCATAAAACCAATGAAATGACCACACTAAATTCCTAACACCTCTAGTCTAGACACTAGGGAGAGATTAGTAAAAAAAACTAAATGAAAAGTGCAACAAAAACATAAAAGAAATAAGTCTTTTACCTTCTTTGGGAGCTCAAAATGGCTTTGTTGAATGGCTTGCTCAGCTTGTGCATAAATAAGTCTTTTAAAATGGAGGTTTCTTAGCTCCTCTCTTTGGCATCTTGGCTTTTGACATGGTAACACTACTTTCATGAGTTCTATGGAGAAAATCCTACATTATAACTCTATAATATCTAAACTTTGAATTCATTTACGCATAATAACTTTGTACCAAAATATATTATGTATCTCTCCAAATTAGCATTATAACTTTGGATTATGAGATCTTAGAAATGAATATAAATGGCCTTATATTTATATCCATAGGAATTAACTCTCACCCAAGGTTTTCAAGGTTTATTTTAGGCTTGGAATGGGTTCAAACTAAACCTAGGTGAGTTAAAAATAATTCTAATTGAGTTAATAGTTGTCAAGTAATTATGATTTTCAATTAGTAAATGTGGCTCTCAAATTAGATATTTTAGGATATTTTTAAAGAGATTGACAACTCATAAAGGCAATCATGAAAGTCTTGGAAATTTTGATTTTTGAATTTCCTTTTTTTTTAGATATTCATTAATTACAAATGGATAATTCAACTAGGCATTTAATCTTGTTTAATTTGTTAATTAATTTTTATTATTATTTTATCTCTTTCAAGATTTATTTGAGTTTGAAAGTGCCCCATGTAATAGGTCCATAGGCCAAATTGATAGTTGTGATATCACAAGGTGATTAGGGTTGAATACAATGATAGGTTATTATTTCATATAGTAGGATACACCAATTAGGGATGTCTCAACATGATTATGAGATTTAATGAATGATGCACAAGAAAATTTAAGATGTTAAATTATTCTTAGGCTTAATTTTAAATGGTTGGTAGGAATCAGTCTAAAGTCTAGTCAAAAATTTATTTGTGGCTAATTTTAGGTGTCTACAATAGCCAATCAATCAATAATCCTTCACTTTCATTAAACAATGTGATTAACAATAATAACCAATAACCTATCAATTTACCTTTGCATTAATTTACAATAAGGAATAAATTTTGAGGTTAGGTCCTTGATGTCAAATTCATTTACTTATAAAATAAGTATTTATAATAATAACATTCTAAACATTGTAATATTTTGAACTTATTTATGGTGATTTAGAATTTTTACCTTCATTCATTATTCAAAATCCCACAATGTTAAAGACAACAATCATGCTTATCACTATCAAACAAGACACAACAATCTCCATTTCATCCATGATAATTTACATACTAATTTAGTTTGAAGTGCTTTAAATAAAGGAAGGTATTATAATTTTGTCATAAATATTTAAACCTATTTACTATTAAATAAGGATTATCCCCTTGTTTAATATCCTTACGTATAAGAACTTCCTAAATTCCTTTACCACTACCATAGTCACCATGGTTATTAAGTAAAGTAATCATTATTAATTAATAAAAATTGTAAACATATAATAATGATATCATTAAATCCTAAAATCTATTTACTTTTAAATTACACTAAACATATAGAATAATGTTAGTCATCCAATGGACTTATACACTAAATTACAACAAGATAATAACCATTTATTAAATGAAGGTAGTCTCATTAGTTTCTTAACACATAAAAAAATGAAAATATTCCCCACTAACAAGTCATTTTAAAATGATATAACTACTAAATATATTTAATACAACCTCCAATAAATTAGGGAATGCAACAAGATATAAATTAAACAGATCAAGTGCCTCAATATCCTTGGCACTCCCATGGAGATTTATCACACCAATCAAACTTATCTAACTATAGCCAAGAATATTATTATTCACACAAACTAAGTAAGATGAATATGATCCCATACATTGGTGGTACCCTAACCACCCCAACCATCAGTTCGAGGTTGGAATAAAACACCACATAGATGGTCTAATGATAAACATAAATGAACTAGATACATATAATATAGTTATTTATAGACTCACAAGACCAAAGAAAAAAACAACAACAAACACACATAAAATCAAGGTACAACTCATTAAAAAATTAGAAACACATAATACACCACCAAAGTGTGTATACACATAGATAAAATAATATTCAACATTTTTATCAAAATTGATATGTTTTATCAATATAAACTTCCATAAATAATCATCTTTACACCATCAAAGGGGAAAGATGAACTCATACAGTCAAACCCACCAAGATTTTCCTCAAAAACCAATTGATTTTTCATATCCACTATAAATTAAGCAATGAATATAGCCATGCATGATATAACAATCATTCTGAATGGAAAAAGAGTTTTGAGGTGGAACATTCCCCTCTTATAATACATTTTCCTCTCAATGTTACTAACATCCTATATTTCATATCAATAATTTTGTATAATTAAACATATACATAATTACTTATTTTATGTATAATATTAATTATCAAATCCATTATCATATTTCTTTCTTATTTTCCTCTATGTATTTTCTTTATAACTTCTCTAATCCCCAATGTCATCTACCAACACAACACCACCAACAACCAACCCTTCATACTTTTCTAGCACATGATTGTGATGTTGATTTCCCCATGTTATACTCATTCTAACTCAACAATGCATTCAAAACCATGATTTGATGGATGTGTGATTAAAATCATAGTCATCCATTATTTTATCCACATTACACTTAGTCCATAATAAATAAATTTGAGTTTTACATAAGTTCCTAGCCTTCATAATAGAATGTTTGAGTTCCATTTCACCAAAACTACATATTTTTTCCACATGAAAAGCATGAAACTCTAATAAAAATGATTAGGTTATTTGACATAGGGTGAATACTATTCAACATAATGTTCCAACAAAAGTCCATTAAAAGACTTCATTCTCATTTTCCATGCACATAATGCATCCAATATCAACATTATGTTTCAAATTTCCTCAATGACCTTATCAAAATCCATCATATTAGTAATTCAAACCTTCAACAAGGTTAATAATAAATTATTATATTTATAAATTACCATGTTTAAAAGCATAATCATTTCGTAGTGATTAATACAAATAAGGCTAAGTCCCTAGACTTACCATCTCATGACTATGCACAATAACCTAGACCAATGTATACAACCATGAAAATGATGTAAATTGATTTATAAATAAAACAGAGAATTTAAAATTAAAATTAATTAAGATTAAGAAGCAAATTTGGCCAAGTTCTAATGATTAATTTATAAGATGCACATAACAATAGGAATAATACTAGTAAATCACAACACAAAGTGAAAACAAAAATAGTAAATGGATTGGATCTCATTCTTTTATTTTATATTTAACCTAATTTTCCTATATAAATTGAAGCATTCATCTAGTTTAAATGTTCTATGCCCAAACCTAGCTCATACTCTATTATCATCTACAATCATAAACATGACATCAACAGTACTAGTTTGATATAATATAACCAAATCAAATATAGATTATATATTAAAAAAACTAAAAACCTATTTATCATAACATAATAAATACTCATAATGTGACAAAATTAGATATCAATGTCTCAAGGTCTCAATGTAATATCAAACTATAAAATCAAAATAAAGAATAGTATATTAAAGTAATAGTAGGTTTGAATAGAATATGAAAAGCATGCCATATCAACTTAGGATTTGGAGGGATCATGGAGATGTGGAATATCCCATTGAGTGTAGATATTTTGGATATTATTATCAATTGTTAAGAAAGGATCATAGACACATTCATATGGGTCGTTTATGGAGACATTGTGGTAGTCACCATCACCCTAGAAGATGTGCATGTGATACATGGTCTACCCACTAACGGCATGCCTATAATATGTGTCATGCGATTTCATTTCATGGAACATAAAGAGTTATCTTGATGGTTACAATATCTAATCAGTAATATTAGCACAATTTGATCTTCAAACTCTTATCCTATATACATGTATATCATTCTATATATATATAAACCTATTTCAGACTTATGACCATGTAAGTGTTATGCCATAATTTGGATTGGTTCATGCCATTATACATTATTTCCTTGTGTTAATATAATTTAGACCAACACACCATGTATGATATGGGAGTTTATATTTGGGTGTAGCTTGTACATTATTATTTATGAGATGTTGAGTAGGGTTCAGTAGAACATGGGTCTAATGAATTTATTTTTATGTTATATCTATGAATAGTTTCCTATGTTCCAATTATTAGGGTTCCCACATCATATTTGGAACCACCTAACTTGGGTGAAAATGTAGTTTTAGGATTGAGTGGTAAGGTATATTTATCTATAGTTTGATATGTATACTATGTACATGAAGAATATTATATGGGGGCTATATGAAGGCACTCTTGATTATTGGATGTCTTGTTCATCCATACTATGGGCATGAGTGAGAACATAGTTTGTAATGTATTATACATGGTGGTTGTAACCACATTGATGTCATTATGTGCCTAGGTAGTTTAGATTAATTTACCTAGAAACACCACTAGTGGTCCCACCCCATTTGGTGATACACTCATGGGAACCATAAGGGGTAGGAGGACAAGACATACTAACAAATGTCCCAATTTTGAGATTTCATCATGCCCCATTTAGTGGGAGATGATGATGATTGAAACAAAAAGAAATGGTAGTGGAGTAGGTGATATATATTCTTGATGTTTTTCTAGAATAAGGGGAGCCATAATGATGAAACATATGGGTCACCAAGAATGAGTGCAGCCATTAGTAGATCAAGTTTTGGTGGTTCATCATAAGAAGTGATTAGTGGCTAAACCTAAATTGAGTCAAGATAGAGGGCTTGTCTTTGAAGGCATGTAAAATTATGAGATTGATACCAATCAACATCCATAGATAGGTAAAAATATAGTATTCATTAATTTCATACTATCTCTTTCCATTTATAATTTTATAAATATACATATGTTAGATAATAATGATATATTTACTTGTAAACTTGATGTATATGGAAATTTAATGTTGAATTTTTTTTTATTTTGTAAATGCAGTAGTGGATGCAAATTTTTGGATGACCATGGTGGATACAACCCATCATGATATTTTAGATGACACGATACAATATCACAACACAACAGAGACATAAAATCCATTAGTTCCTTCATTTAGACCATATGTTAGCTAGCTAAGACTAGTTAGCACTATTGCATGGGATATAAAGTGGAAATAATAGGCTCCTACTCCACAAATAGTTTTAGTAAGATGGTTTGGTGTATGGTGGTATAAGGTAGAAACACCATAAGTGGCCTTGACCATGGATATTACCACTTATAAAGTGACTATGGCCCAAGTGCACTAGTTATAGATAGAGATAGTAGGATCATGAGGATATATTCAATAACTGTGATCCTAGACTCACAAGCTAGAGATGACACTTTAGTTATCTATAGATATAGGATACTTAGGGATCATGACACCTCACATACTACACAGGGATGAAGGCAAACCATATTTTTTGTGATGTGTGTGTGTGTGTGTAGATAAATTTTACGCACACGTATCTCTTCCTCTCTTTATGTGTGTGTCATTTAAATAGATTTTTAGTTACCATTTTTTAGTTTTGGCATGTATTATGGTTTTAAGATCATGTTATTAAAAAATATTATTATGTAATGTATGTTTTATTATTTTATTTCAAATGTTATAAAATGCATGGTAAAAATATAATAAAAACTTAAGTGTGAAAATATAAAATCTTAAGTAGATATAAAAAAATAAAAGATGTGAATGAATAAAATGAATGTAAAACATACCAAACTTAAGCAAAATTCAAATCTTAAGTTAAAAAATAAGATATATAAAACATTCTAATTAGAAAGTTGTAAATCAAATCAATATGTAAGACAAAATAAAACATAAGATGAGAGAATAATTATAAAAATATATATCCAATATAGGAAAATGCAATATATAATCAAACATAGATATGAAATAATGGTATTTGAAGTGTCATTAAATGTGACATTAGTTTAAAATCAAATACAAAATTATTTTAAATACATCTAATGTA
>JARHVA010001711.1:1480000-1575000 GCA_037957365.1 Torreya grandis
TTGAAATGAATGCTTTAGTATCTTTAGGGCATATAAATTATTTCCAATAATGAAAATTACCTAGAATTCACAAAAATAGAAAAAAATATAGAAATGATCCCTTTTTCATAATTTTAGAGTAATAAGTTATTTAAATTAATCTCATCCAAACTTATAAAGACACAATTTTTCATTTCATATATGCTTTGCCTTACTTATATAGGCCTGTGTATGGAACAAAGTTGCATCCCTAGGTCTATATATATAGATAGGAGGGTTTCTAGTATAATATTTTTACCTATAATATGTGTATCATCTTGCAAATGGAACTTGATTCAATCCCCATATTGATATACATAAAATACTTTTTTTGTCAAAGACTATCATGTCACTCATTTAGATAGAATATAAACCCATAACAAAGAATCATTTTTCATTTGTAAATCTAAGTCTAAAACCAATAAAAAAATTATAAGCTGAAGTTCAACCAACCTAATACTTTAATGGGTGACATGTAAATGTGCAAAACATAATCTTATTTTTTATTTTTTCCAATCTCAAATCTCTATTCTACCATTTTCTTATTTTCTACTCCCTCTTCCCTTTTATTATTTTCCCATCACCCATGCACATTTTACATGTCCAGGTTATTTGACGAAAACTGATCAATGATGAAAACTGCTCTGAAGCCATCAACAAACTGATACAGACCTATCTAGATCATTCATTCCTTGTAGCCCTATTTTTCCTATTTATTGGGCATAACTATTTATAGGTTAACTCAATCAGGAAAGTAAAAACATTTATGGATACCCATTAATCCCTTCTATAACATACTCAAAAATATCTTGAGGTTGCTTTGTACGGAAATGTACTTTCTTCTTTATGCCCTGCTCTAATTAGCCCTCCTTGAATGCAAAACACCTTGTCCAGAGTAAAGTATGGACTTTATAAGCAAAAAAAGAATCATTATAGATACCCATTATCTTTTTTCAGGTGAATCAATCATTTTTTAGTGTACTTCTTTGGAGAAATTAACTTTTCCTATATTGGCCTATGCTCTTTCCTTCACATGCACCTAGGCTTCACTTGGTAATTGTATTTTTTTTGTACTTATCCATAATTTATCACCTTGAAACCAATTCCAAAAGTTTTAAAACATAATTAAGGGTCAAATTAAAAATTTTCAAGAGTTTTCAAGCTTTAAAACTCATTTTGAGGGCTAGAAGCTAAATCAGGATTTTCCCTTGGACAGTCACAGGCTGCGAGCTAATTATTTTTTCTGGGTGTGTTTTAGACAGTTTCAATGGATATAATCACTTGTATAGGGTATTTTTTAACCCAATACACATTCTCCAATAATCATCTTGGTCATGTCAACCTTATGTACCTTCTAATGCTCAACAACTCAGTTGTCTTGGACTATATTTTTATGACAGCCAACAGGGTTCATTATTGTCATCTCTTTTTGAGTGATCAATAGGATTTAAAGTGGATAAACAACCATGTAAATACCTTAATGACTTCACCATTCATATTACATATCAACAATGACCTGATCAATCCACTTACAATGCAAAAACATACAAGTTTCTTAACTTTTTATGTACACTGTCACCTACAGGCCTGAATTCCAACAGTTTGAGATTTTGGATATCAAGAGGGCTTCTAATGACTATTTATTCTTGAATTATGTTCATTATTTCCTTATATATTTATATCCATGTAATTACAAGCTTATTCAAACATTTTCATGTGGATTTTACCTTAGACAGTGACCTGTATTTTTTTAAATTCCTGAATATCTAGTTAAGGCCTGTTTGGGCTTCTTATACATTCAAAGTACTTTTAAGACCTCTTGTTCACAGAATATCAGTTTAAAATAATTCTCAACATGCCAAATAACCAGGTTACATGTAATTTCATCAATGATTTATATAAATCCATCATTCATACACATTCACATATACACACACAGGCCTGTCACCAGAATTTCATAAAGAGACCATAACATAATCACATGAAGCAAAACATTCATTATTTCATAGATCAAATAAGAAACTTACAGTTCAATATCAAATTTTCCATGGATTCCAAATCCTTGTCTATTCCTTCACACATTCTTCACATCAAATTTTCTCCTTTTTCCTTAACCTTATCATCTCTTGAGTGAGATCCTCCCTCACTAACTCTCCTCTCTATCCTTCATTCTTTCTTCTTTCCTTTGAAGGAGAGGAATTTTCCTCTCTGTCCTTCTCCACTTCTATGCCCCTCTCATCCTCTCTTCTCTTCTTTTCCCTCTCTCCTCTTAATGAATTCTTCTTTGTTTTTTTTTTTTCCAAGAATCTCTCTTCCAACTTCTACGCCCAAATTGGGCTTAAGACAACAAAAGACTGTTTTTAAGTTTTAACAATTTACTAAGGTTGAAAATAGTTTCAACCATTTCCCCCTAATTTTATCAACAATATAAAAATAACTTTTCACCTTTTTACTTTCACTTTTTGATAATTACATTTACCTTGAAGGTGAAATTTTGAAATCTCACAATTTGGAGGGAAAACCAAAATTTGAATTTTTACACTAGAATTTGAAACTTTTGTAGATTCTCCTGCATCATACTCTCCTTCTATAAAATATTTGAACCTTAGTTCAAATGGGATGCTTCCTCCATGCTTTAGCCTTCATTTTTATACCTGGATCCCATGGTCTTGTTGTCAATACCAATGCTTGTCTTTGGTAGTCTTTGTCTTTCATCTTGCTTTTCTTCCTCTTCTGGTATGTTCTTCTTCTCATTTCTTTCTCAGATGTTATGTCCCATCTCCATGCTTCATTCTCATACATGTCTTCAAAATCTTCTTGATATTCTTGGTTCAAAAATTTGTCCATTGAACTATGGACTTCATTCATCTCCACAACTTTAACACCTGCATTCAAAACATCAAAAGCAACCTTAGTGGAAAAAACATTGAGGCCATGAAGCCTCTTGATTATCTTCATGTTGTTCTTTGTCCAAATCTGCCTTCACTATCTTTCTTTGTTCTTGCCTTAATTCATTTTCCATCTGATCAATGGTGTCACCATGTTGATAGGTGTTTCTACACAACTCTCTTGGAGGATTCAACAACTCTTCTATCCTCTTCATCTCTTCACTCAACATAAGTTCATCCAAATCTTCATGTCCTATATCAAACTTAGGACCAGATTGTCTTTCATCCTTTATAATTACATTAATCCACTTTATGGTTTCTTCATAAAAATCAACTTCTTCACCAATATCAATATAATTATCAAAAACAATAGGAACACCATTACCTTGTGTCTCCTTACTATCTTCAATTGCTGCCTGAATCCATCTTGTTTGTTCTGCTACATATTCTTTCCTTTTCCCATCATCCATCCATTTTTAACTCTCTCCTTGCTGCACATTAGTTTTCATAGCCACTTTCCATTCTTTATTTTCCATGAAAAGATTATTAAATGATTCAAAAACATCATTATCCCATTTATTGCAAGCAATTTACTTACCTTTCCATGTACTTGTGTCATCCTTCACCTTTCTCCATTGAGTTCTTGGTGTTGTTACCTCAACACTCACATCTTATTCACTCTTAGCCTTCTTAGGCACCCACATTTGATTCTTTATCTTATCAATTTACTTCACAAGCCATTTAGGCATCCTATAACCATGCTCTTGTGATACTACTGAAAAACCAACTTTGTTTGTTCTTTTATTTTCTTGCACATCTACATTCATATGAGAAAAATCAGTCTTATAAGGTAAACTTGCCTGCTTTCTTACTTGTTGCTTGCTTGTGTGCTTCACCATCCACTTAGGCATCACATATCCATGATTGGTTGCTTTGTGTGAGGACTTCATCTTCCTCTTGCCTCTTTTAACCTGTGTATTAATATCTTCATGCTCACAATAACAATCAAAATCAGCACTTAACACTTCATTTACCTCTTTGATAGTTTGTTACACGGAGCAATATTTCTCTTCCTTTGTGCTTGGCTGTCCTCTTTCCTCCTCTTGGCATTCAATGGCATCATGGAATTTAGCTTCCTCTTCTACCTCTCCTCTCTCATGCATTAACCAATGCACCTTATCAATAGCAGCAAACTCTCTTCTCTTTCTTGCACATTCACTTGTGCATTTGGTGTCTTCTCTTGCACCAATCTCTTCACTCTCCAAGGCCCTTCTCTTGACCTTCATAAGGCTATTCATACCTGCACTTACCCATTCAAAAACAACATTAGAAATAAAAACAAGAGACCATAATGTCTCCATGAGTGTCCTCTTAATGGACATTCTCATCTTTCCAAGTGCTCTTCTTGGCACTTCATCTTTTATCTATTCTCTCTTGTTCTCCTCAATGAAAACTTTCTTCTCAACTTCTTCCTCTTGCTGCTAACTTGGCAACCTTCTTACCTTCTTCAAGCCTCTATGGGCTTCTCTCTTCATGGCAATCTCATTTTGCCTTCTTCTCCTTTTCACTAGGAGATCTATTGGCCACTTCAACCTCTTTTTCATTGGCCATACCCATGATTTATTATCCATCTGCATCCAAGACTTATATTCATATTTAACCTTAGCTAATTGTCTCTTCAAACTAGCAATTTCTTTATCAATTACAAAACTGTCCATACCTTTGATGCTTGCTTTCTTCTTGGTGCCCTCATGTACCTTGCTACTCTGTAGTGCCTTCAACAACACTTCCATCTCTGAGATCTTCACCCAAGTCTTTTCCACCTTGGTCTCTTGATCCCTTGTCTCATCCAAGCCTTTTCTCCTTGACTGGTCTTTTGACAATCTCCTTGATCTCACCTAGGCCTTTTGCATCCTAGTCTTTTGATCCTTTTCTCAATCCTACAACAACTCTTATACAACACTTCATCAAATACAAATCACAAATCCAAGCTTACCTTGATTTGGATCTTCTTCTTGAGCATTCACTTGCTCTCTTACTTTTTAGCTCTCCAAGCTTCAAACTCCATCCTTTACCTCACCCAAGTCTATTTCACCTTAGTCTTTTGGAAAACTATCCAAGCTTCTTCTTGGACCTTCAGTAAACCTTCCTTGGATTCTTATCTTCTTAAGCTTCAATGGATTGGCTGCCTTGAACCTGAAACTCTTTCACTTGATTTCTTCTCATCACAATAACTCAAATCAAATAGCACAATTATGCATACCTTTTCTCCACAGGGTCTCCTAATGCTTTGTCCTACTGATCCTCTTGCCAAATCCTGTAACAACTCATTAGAAATCATAACCAACAACAAGTTACTAATTCCCAAGAGCTTCAAGCTCTGATACCAAATGATGAAAACTGATCAATGATGAAAACTACTCTGAAGCCATCAACAAACTGATACAGACCTATCTAGATCATTCATTCCTTGTAGCCCTATTTTCCCTATTTATTAGACATAAATTTTTATAGGTTAACTCAATAATAAAATTAAAAACATTTATGGATACCCATTAAGCCCTTCTATAACATACTCAAAAATCTCTTGAGGTTGCTTTGTACGGAATTGTACTTTCTTCTTTATGCCCTGTTCTAATTAGCCCTCCTTGAATGCAAAACACCTTGTCCAGAGTAAATTATGGACTTTATAAGCAAAAAAAGCATCATTATAGATACCCATTATCTTATTTCAGGTGAATAAATTATTTTTTAGTGCACTTCTTTGGATAAATTCACTTTTCCTATATTGGCTTATGCTCTTTCCTTCACATGCACCTAGGCTTCACTTGGTAATTGTATTTTTTTTGTACTTATCCATACTATATCACCTTGAAAAAACTTCAAAAAGTTTTAAAACATAATCAAGGGTCAAATTCCAAATTTTCAAGAGTTTTCAAGCTTTAAAACTCATTTTGAGGGCTAGAACCTAAATCAGGATTTTCCCTTGGACAGTGACATGCTGCGAGCTAATTATTTTTTATGGGTGTGTTTTAGACAGTTTAAAGGGATATAATCACTTTTATATGGTCTGTTTTAACCCCCTACACCTTCTCAAATAATCATCTTGGTCATGTCAACCTTATGTACCTTCTAATGCTCAACAACTCAGTTGTCTTGAACTGTATTTTTATGACAGCCAACAGGGTTCATTATTGTCATCTCTTTTTGAGTGATTAATAGGATTTAAAGTGGATAAAAAACCATGTAAATACCTTAATTAATTACCTATTCATATTCACTATCAACAATGACCTGATCAATCCACTTACAATGCAAAAACATACAAGTTTCTTAACTTTTTATGTACACTGTCACCTACAGGCCTGAATTCCAACAGTTTGAGATTTTGGATATCAAGAGGGCTTCTAATGACTATTTATTCTTGAATTATGTTAATTATTTCATTATAGACTTATCTACATGTCATTACAAGCTTTATACAAATATTTTCATGTGGATTTTACCTTAGACAATGAGCTGTATTTTTTTAAATTCCTGAATATCTAGTTTAGGCCTGTTTGGGCTTCTTATACATTCAAAGTACTTTTAAGACCTTTTGTTCACATAATATCAGTTTAAACTCATTCTCAACATGCCAAATAACTAGGTTACATGTAATTTCCTCAATGATTTATAGAAATCCATCATTCATACACATTCACATATACACACACAAGCCTGTCACCAGAATTTCATAAAGAGACCATAACATAATCACATGAAGCAAAACATTCATTCTTTCATAGATCAAATAAGAAACTTACAGTTCAATATCAAATGTTCCATGGCTTCCAAATCCTTGTCTATTCCTTCACACATTCTTCACATCAAATTTTCTCCTTTTTCCTTAACCTTATCATCTCTTGAGTGAGATCCTCCCTCACTAACTCTCCTCTCTATCCTTCATTCTTTCTTCTTTCCTTTGAAGGAGAGGAATTTTCCTCTCTGTCCTTCTCCACTTCTATTCCCCTCTCATCCTCTCTTCTCTTCTTTTCCCTCTCTCCTCTTAATGAATTCTTCTTTGTTTTTCTTTTTTTCCAAGAATCTCTCTTCCAACTTCTACGCCCAAATTGGGCTTAAGGCAACAAAAGACTATTTTTTAAGTTTTAACAATTTTCTAAGGTTGAAAATAGTTTCAACCATTTCCACCTAATTTTATCAACAATCTAACAATCACTTTTCACCTTTTTACTTTCACTTTTTGATAATTACATTTACCTTGAAGGTGAAATTTTGAAATCTCACAATTTGGAGGGAAAACCAAAATTTGAATTTTTACACTAGAATTTGAAACTTTTGTAGATGCTCTTGAATCATTATTTTCTAACTATTCTTTGAGTTCACCATTATGGGATTAAAATTAATAAATTCTCAAACTTATTCATGATTTTCATTAAATTGTATTCATTCCCATATATTCAGGAATGATGGCTAAAGAAACCCTCAATATCTCATTTAGTGATGTTAACTATCTTAATCATAGTAATAAACAAAAAAACCCCTAATTTCATTATCAAAATTACAAAATAACCTAAATTTAATTACCTTTCAATTTTTGTGATATGCTAATAATAATAACCAAAATATAATTAAATTCATGAAAATCCTTTTTAACTAATTTGCTTAGGAGTGTATTTACCCTCTATTTGCCTCTTCATTATGTCACCAAAAAGGCATAATGTGACCAAGAAAACCATGAATCAAGAAACCAAATAAGACCATTAACATTCATACCTCCACTTACCATAGTGTAGTCAATATTATCAAAGCACAACTTAATTCTTATGAGATTTAAGGAACACAACCAATCAATGAAATAACTTCACATGCTAATCATATCATAAGTGTTGTACCCAAACAATGCAAACAAGACTCATATGTTGTCAAAAAAACCAAAAAAATCAACATCCATTTCACTAAAGTAACTAGAATATGGTATGTGGGGCTTGGTGGAGCTGTGTTAACCACCAATGCTAGTATCTACACCCCCATCTCTGATGATACTCTCCTTTTGTACTAATTGTGAGGGCAGGATAGTCTTAGAATCACATCAATCAAATAACTAGGTCATTAGTCTAATATTATCATAATAATCAATATATAATCATCAAAAAACTATTGAATGTAATAAAAATGCAAATGAAATCATAGTAAATAATGATTATAACATATAATATAAGCATATACAAATTATATCAATCATAATAAATGATCATGAAACATCAATATGATTGTCAACCATAAAGCATACATACCCAAATCTGGCATGCAAATTAGAAATATAAATCATTAGTTCCATAATTCACTTTTAATAAGCAAGACATTTTTTAGAGTAAGACTAGATGATTCCTAGGAAACACATATGATACAATGGTTTGGACTATATAAATAATGAAAAAAATTGACCAAACTATTTCCAAGAAGTCTTAAGTACTATAGATTATGATGGTTTTATGATTCCCTTCCAATCTGTAAGATCGTTTATCCCTTTGGTAAACCAATTCCTAGCACAATTTTACATCAAAATTTATGAGATTCTATCTTATGCATAAATTGATAAACACTATCAAGGGTATAATGAACCAATCAATGATTATGTACTTTGATATAATACTATGTTAGCCAATATAATAAATGTTATTAATGAAAATGAATTATAATATATATTTAATAAAAGTTTTTTATCACCACTCCATGAGTTAATATTCAATATATTCAAATTATTTGATGAAATATTCCATATAGTGAGGGTTTGGAAGTCAATTTAATATCTTTGAATAAAATCATATATACATCCATTCATATAGCTACTTCAACAATGAAATATAAAAGTAAACATAATTTTTATTATAGGTAAAAGTTGGTTTTTGAGGTACCCTACCCATACAAAAGAACCACCTTAGTGATCATTAACATAGACCAAAATATTAACAAGCATATGAATAACATACAAGTTCACTAGAGAGATACATCAAAGACACAACACAAAAACAACTGATATACAACTTACATTATATAATAAAGAAATTTAGATATGACTTTTCTTCTATTCCTCATAAGCTGTAATCTATTCCTATGTCATGCTTCAAAAGTTCTTCTCCAACCCACCTACCATTTTTTCCTTTTTAGATGTATTATTCACTCCTTTAAGAATTTTCTTAGGCCTAGGTCATCCTGACTGGTACTAACATTGTTATAAAAATAGATAATCCTTCCATGATCTGTATTAAATTATTAACTATAACTTTACTAAAGCTGACCAAAAGATTAATTTTATCTTTACGTTATCTATCCTCTTTCTCTAGACTATTAATTCTATCATTCATAATTTCAATATGAGAAGCCATTTCAATTTCCCTCTCCCATGTGCAATACAGTCCATATTTTTTGTTGAAGTTATTTACCTCCTAGTTCAATATTGAATGGTCCTTCATAAACAAATGGAGAAAGGCCTTATGAAATATTACCTCATCCTCCAAAGTATCTAATTTATTTTTATTTTTATAAATATCCCTAAAATAATTAAAATCAAAGTCTGCCTAAATGTTAGAATGAGGATCCCCTGTTTCAACTCCCACATAGTCATCCTTCCCTTTTCTACCTATAGCATTCAAATTTACACCTTCACTATTTCTAAATAAGTGATTATAAAATCATGTATTCTATTACTCAAAATCTTGTTTGACATTAAGTTGGTCTATCTCATTTTGAATATTCTTTTCGATGCCATTATCCTTGTCTATATCCTCAAGATCAATTATTGCATCTGAATCATGTAACATCCATTCACTAAAAGAACCCTCTTTCTTGTTTTATACCCTATTATTATCTTCAGTATTCTTAGGTTTTGTTCTGAGACTACTTCTTAGCATCTATTAAAGAGGTAAAAAGGCTAATAAATTAACCTTATATTTTTTATTTTTAGCAATTGAATACTACAGAGTAGGATTTTCAGCTTGGAAAAACAAATATATGAGTAAAATTACTGCATGGTGTAAAGGCTCTATTTTCTTATCCATTTGGACTTATTTAACTCAATGTTCCAAGGAGTGAAATATATAAAAAGGAATACTCATAGGATTTTTATGCCACACATAATTTAGGAAAGGAAGATGGTAATAATGCACTATTTTATATCTACCATCTAGAGTTACATACCTTATTATTTGCTCTTCCACATCATCAAATGGAATAAGAAAGTCCTCTCTTTTGAATCATTCTTATAAAACCATGAGATTTTCAACCCCCATAATAAATTTATCCTTTTATTTCTCAATATTTGTAGTCAATTTGATGCATTTTTTTCTTTAATTTGAATTAATGCAACCCTTGAAATCAACTGCTCTATGATTTCAATAGAGATTTTTTGGATTTTGACCACTCAGTTTACCCAAATTTTTACAAATTTTTGGAAAAGATAATTATCATCTCCACATATATGATCCATAAAGTTTGTTAACCCCCCTATAAACAAAATTTTCCATAACTTTAGTTTCTTTCTTATGTGAACTATATTTATTATTTCTACATGGTTCAACTCTCCTCCCATGGCTAAATACCTATTCTTATCCTTACCTAAACCCACACTTGGAATACTACCAAACTTAATGAATTAATTATTATAAATAACCTTCGCATTGTAGACAAATTGGTTGACCATTTAATGATAAACAACATAATACCATTTATGGATATTATTTTGAAGGTTATAATGATTTAGCATAATGAAAACAGACATTTCAAAACTTATTCTTATGTGTCAAATATTATCAAAGATCTAACATCTACATAAATGAATTGCTTTTCTCTTTGCTAATAATATCATTTATATGATTAAGATGAATCTCCATTTTATGAAAAACTTTGAATTCCTTTGTTTTTATCCCTTTATTAGCAAATGAATCAAAAAGCATATTGTCCTCTCTATACACGTGTTGGAAGATGACCTTTTCAAACCCTTTGTTTATTTGATTAATTTCATCTATTATATGTGATATAGGCTAGGAAACCAGATTCTTCTTATTGATATAGTTAATGATATTGAGAGAGTTCCCCTCAATATAAATGTATTGACAACCTAGCTAAAGAATGACCTATACCCCCCCATAAGGCTTCTAAATCTTCTGATAAATGATTAGATTGGAAGACCATTCTTCCTTTATAAGCTAAAATAAGATCCCCATGATGGTATGAAATAGATCCTCCACCTCTTGAAATCCTGGGGTTTCCTTTAGAAGACCCATCAAGTTTTACCCAACCTAGTGGAAGAGCCAACCATCTTACTAAATTTCTCAAGGATATCTTGGGATCCACCAAAGGAATTTTGTCAAGGTTAAGCTTTAATTACTTAGAAATGATTTCCTCCAATGATAAGAAAGGATGCCTTTTTCCCCATATTATATTTTTGAAATTTTTAGATAAGAGGGAAAAGAATTTTCTATACACTCTGATGAATGAGCTTTTCTTGTCCTTGAATATTCTATTAGTGCATTCCTTCCAAATTATACATAGAAAATAAGGTAAAGACAAATTATAAATATCCTTGAGTTATTGTTTAACAAATTGATAATACCAAGTCTACCAAGCCTCTATTAGAGATGAAGGAAAGACCCAAAAAACTTTGAATCTTTGAATTAGATAACCCCAAATATGGAAAGAGAATATATAGTTAAGGAAGATATGATTAATATATTCTCAAGCATTATCACATATAACACACCTATTTACCACCTAAATGTCTCTTTTACTTAGATTATCCAATGTATGAATTTTATTGTGGACACTTAACCAGTTAAAGATGTTAATTTTTGGAATTATATTTTTATTCCAAATCTTAACTAAAGGATTTATCCTATCTATTAAATTTTGAAGCTTCAAATATCCAAAATTAACATGATATATTCCATCCAATGAATCAATCCAAATTAATTCATCTTCCCTCTATACATTTTTAATATAGTTTCCCTTGAGAATAAAATTAAAATCAACAATAATAGTTGCTAAAGTAGCATCAACATTATCAAGGGTTAAATGTTTCTACCCTTTTTTACCATTACAAACCTATATATAATTTGCCTCCATTTTTCCAAATGCAAAAGAGATTAAAGGAGAACATTGATGCCAAGGAATAAAAGTCTATAGTGAATGGTTTATAAGTCAAGGATTCTTCCAAAATCTAAAGTTACGACCATTTTCTAGCTTTCACTTATAACCTTTTAATAATGTATCCCTATTCTTAGAAAAGAAATTCCAGATTGTGGAATTTTTGATTATAGGCTCAGTAATGAAGGATAAAGGAGAATTGTAACCAAGATATTTGTAATAGAAAATGTTATCCCAATGAGAAGGTTCTTTGAGAAGTTTCTAACAAAGATTTAAAACTAATTCCCTATTCATAGAGGAAATATTTCTAATACCCATCTCTCTAAAGGATTTCGAAAGACATATCTTGTTGCAAGCCACCATAGGGAATTTATGAATGTACTCTACTCCCATCCATATCAAACTTTTTTGAATTTTGTCAAATTTTTCTTGTATCTCTTTGTGCATTTTAAACAATTTCATAATGTAGATAGGGAAACTTTGTAAAACACTTTTGATGAGCAACACTTTTCTTGCCTAAGAAAGTATACCCCTTTCCAACTTGAAAGCTTCCTTCAATACATTTCAATTAGAGGGTACCAAAATTTATATTTCATTTTTACCTTAAATAGAGGCATACCTAAATACACTAAGGGAAGATCCTTGATCTGCTAATTTAGAATATGAGAAAACTTTAGTTGATAGGGAATTGGCATGTTGATATAAAATAAGTCCTTTTTGGAGTAGTTTATCAATTATTTTTTGATAACTACATAACTATCCAAAATTAAACTAATTTATTTAGCTCCCTTATTGAATCCAAAGCCAAAATGATCATGTCATCAACAAATTTTTGGTGAAGATAATGAATATCCTTTGAGGCTAGTTTAAAACCCTTCAAACTACCCTATTCAATTGCATTCACAAGGTTGGCACTTAAACAATCTACCATTAAATGAATAATAATGGAGACAAAGGATCCCCTATTTACTTCTATGCTCACTCCTAAAAAATTACGTTGGGAATCCATTAATAATAATAGAAAAAATTTCCATTTAAATGTTTTTTTTATATCAACCTTCTAGTATGTTTATTAAAACCAAATTTATTTAGAATAGAATCTAAGAAACTCTATTCCACTCTATCATATGCTTTGGCCATATCCAACCTAGGTTGGAAGCCCAATGAGTTCAAATAACCCCTCCCCCAAATAACAAACACAAGTAAACATGGGCTGGCTGGCTTGCTTGCTTGCTTGAGATCAAATCCATGTCATGTTCCTCATAAGGATTCCCATAATTATCGAGTCCAATCAATTTTAAAATCATACCTACTTGTTTACTTTCTACCATGGAATGTACCATTTTATAAACAATAATTATACCATCTTGGATTTGTCTTCCTAAAACATATCCTCCATGATTAGAAAAAATAATTTTATTTAAAAGTGATTTAATCCTTAAAGCCAAAAAATTTGTAAAGATTTTGTAGAGTGAATTACACATGTTGGTTGGCCTAAAATCCATGAATTATGAGGGCCCTATATTCTTTGGTATAAGAGAGATAAAATTATTATTGACCTCTCTAAGAAGTTTTCTAGAGGAAAAAAAATCATCCACTTCTGCCTATAAATCATGCTTAATAATATCCGAGTATTATTGATAAAAAGCCATAGGAAAGCCATCTAGTCCTGACACTTTATATTTGTTTATTGATAATAGTGTTGCCTCTATTTCTTCTTCTATTACATATCTCAATAAACTAACATTTTCCTCATCATTAATAATATTTGGGACATGTTGAATAAAATTTGTGGTCAATTCCTTATCAGGGACAAAGTTGGGATCAAAAATATCTTTGAAGTAATTGATTGCTTTCTCTTTAATTACCTCTAGATCAGTATGAAGAGAGCCATCCTCATCAAATATTGTATTAATTATATTATGAATTCTATTCTTGAGCATGGTTAAATTAAAAAAAATTGTATTACGATCTCCCTCATTTAACCAAGTAGCTCTAGATAATTATCTCCAAAAAGATTCCTCTTGATCCAGAATGAAATGATAATCCGACTCTAGTTTATGTTCTTATTGAAGTAAATGTTCACTAAGACCTTAGGAAATAATAAAATCTTCAAGAGAAGCCAACTTATATTTAATATAATCTTTTTGGTGGAAGATATTACCTAAAACCTCACGATTCTGAATATAGATTATAATTTTGACATTTTTAATTTCTAATCAAACTTAAAGATAACTATGTTAGACGTTTGTACATTCCACCATTCAATTATTTAGTTGGAATTTTTGGGTGATCAAACCACATATGCTTAAATATGAAAGGATTCTTATGAGTTTTTAAACTAGTAAGAATATTAATCACTAATGAATTATGATCCGATCCAATCCTAGGGAGAGAAGATAAACATAAGTCCCGAATGCTAAACCAATCAAGGGAAACAAGAGGACGATCCAATCTTACCTGAATAAGATTCTTACCAATACTTTTATTTGACCAAGTTAAAGGATAACATATGAGTTCAATATCAAATAGCTCATTTATAGTAATAAACTTATTTAAATCCTCCATACTATCAGATAAGTATCAGACACCTTTATTTTCTCCAAAATAAACTAGGGTATTGAAATCACCCAAAAGTATCCATTTAAAATATTTACAAGTGTTTTTGAAAGACATTAGTTCCACCATAATCTTCTCCTACTAATAAATATTTGAAATAATATAGGATATATCCTATGGAAGATCAATAAATAAAATATCTAGATGGTTTTTATTTTCAACAAGGATTCACATTTAAATCTTTTGTCATCCCAAAAGGTATTAATACCTCCTGACACTTCCTTTGAACTAACATTAGAAAATAATTCCTCCTTGTAAAGTTGTGTTTTATTGCCTACAAAACATTACTAGCCATTTTTGTTTCTTGAATAGCAAGAATAGTTGGCTGATTGGTGATCCTCATATCTATGAAAACTCTATGTTTGATAGAAAAATTTAGACCCCTAATATTCTAGGACATAACTTTCATTTTTCCTATTTATTTTTATTCCTAACAGATTCTCTCCTTGTTTTAAGATTTAAAATTTATTGATAACCATTGGCTATATCATTCTCAATTTTACTCTTTCTTGTTTTAGTTGATGAATATCTTCCTTTTTTATTAAATAGACCTATATCTACCTGCTTCTTATACCCATCTAAAATAATATCCTTCTCTTCTCTAGCATTATATAATTTAAAACTTGGTGATGTACAAGCTGAAGATATCCTATTATAAAACTCCTTATTATCTATTTCTTCATTCAACCTCGAGTTGTCCTGAGCTAAGCCAAAAATAGATTCTTTTACTATTAAAAAAAAATTTAGGCAAACATCTCCAAATTTTCCTTCCACAAAATTTTCCAAATATGGGAAAATATTACGAATCACTAGTGAATTAAAATGAGTAGAATCATTTTTTAGTATTTTGAATCTTTGTAATCTCCTTATCCATTTCATTGACTCTACATTGCCTTTTTCTAGACTTTTAATTGTTGAAGGAGTATTTTATTTTCCTTGAAAAACTTCTTTAGAATATAATTCTACCACCTTATTATCCTATAAATAATTTACAATATCCCTTATAAATATTTATACTAAAGCTATCACATTTCCTGATGTAGAAGCATCTTGGATCTCAATAGAAATTGGAATGTTTTCCTTTAGAGGATAATGTGTCTGAGAGAGAGGTTGAGATGTCACTAGAATCTCTTTTGAATTGATATTTTATTTCCTTATCCATGTATTTTTATCCTTTTTGAAAATGAAAGCATTACACTTTTCTATAAAGGAGTGACAATTTATTATCATATGTCATAATTTCTTGCATCCTTCTCATTTTAGTAATTAATATTCATAATAAATTTTATGAATCTTTTCTCCAATTGAGGAATTAAGAATTAAAAATGGGGAAATTCTTGATCCATTATTTCATTCACATAAAACAAGTATGGATCAAGTGGGTTCTTGATTTTGTAGTATAATCAAAGGCAATAAGATTGCCAAATGTTTTCGCTATAACGATGAAAAAATATTCATCCCAAAATTCAAGAGGAATCCCATAAAGCCTCACCCAAATGAGCATATTATAAATATCTTCTTGATCAGGATCAAATCCTTCTTTCCATTCTTTTAAATTCCAAATTTGATGATAAACCAAGGCCCAATTACTAATATATGTATACTATCTTCATCATTGGTACATTTGATTAGGAAAAAATCATTGTTAAGAGTAGAGATATCCAATTACCCTCTTATCTTCCAATGGATCCTTGCCCATGCCTTAAAATGTTGTATATTAGGTCATTACCCAATAAATTTACCCACCAAACAAGAAGAACATAATAAAGATGCCTTATTTTTCAATTCATCTAGCACTATAATATGAAAAACTCTTTCACATTTTAAAATGGGTAGATCTGTAGCTACAAAAATTTCCTTGTATTCACCAATATTTCATTTTAGCTTATCAACCCAGAAAATTTTATTAGGTCTTACCAAATGGTTAGAGAAGGCTGATGATTCTATTTTATTCCCCTCTTGAAAACATTTGATAAAGAAATTAACCTTATAATTCTTAATGTGGATCATTATCCACATATTTGAGTTTTATAGTAGTTAGTGTTGGGTCTCAGACATGCTTGATGAAGTTTGGAAGTTGTGCTTTTAACTTTCTCTTTTTCTAAGGTCCCTTTTATATTTTTTTTGAGTCTTGACTTCCTTATATTATCACCATGTGGCATCTCAATAATCATTTAACATAAACAAGTTCTCAACTTCCCTAAGAGAAGTGCATGTTTGACACATGGTGCCCTAGTGCTTATCAAAGGGATGTTTATTTTTATTAGGATTTTAAATAGCACCATTGGCTGATAGAATAATAAATAGGACCCACATTTTGGTTGTAAGGAGGGATGAAAATTTTCCACATGGCACCCCATGCTCATTTTTAAAAAGGAATGCCCATCTCCCTAGGGGTAGTGATAATTCACCATGTGGTGTCATGACACTCCTCAAGAGAAAAGGATATTTTTTCAGGACTCAAGATCATACCATTAGCTAGAAAATTTGGGAAGGAGACTCACCAAGTAGTTATAAAAAAGGAATTGAACCCACCATGCATCATCTTAGTGCTTTTCAAGAGTAAAATTTTCTTGTTATACCTTTGAGAAATGCCATCGGATGAGAGGAGTGGGACCCCCTTTCCTAACAAGTAGGCTAGAGGTAGTTTGAGAGTCATACACATGTCACCAACATGCTTCTTATAAGTGTAATGGACATCAAAAGGTAGTGTAGTCATGCCATATCTAGGATTTGGAGGGCTGATTACATTCATGAGCTAGAGATCCTTGGTTAGTTGCAATGGCCTCATCATGAGCATGAGTACTTGGTTCTAGGTTTCATTTCCTCATAAGGTCATTTTGCCTATATAGGTAGAGTTGTTTTATTTTGTAAGGGGTTGGTAGATGAATAATTATTTTTTCTATTATCAAAGAGCAGCCATTTCTAATAAGTTCTAATTTTAGAATAAAAGTAAATAGCAATTATTTTGTCTTATATTCTATGACCTTAATAGGTTCCCCTCATGGGAAGGATCAATAATTGTATAATGTGGATCTTGGCCTCTTATATGATGTTTTATACCCACCAATGAAGAGGGTGCAATGTTTTATATCAAACTAAGTAAAGATTTATTACTATTTTATCATTTCCATTCTTTACTTCTATAGTATTAGTTATTCTTTGCATTATAGACTCTAATTCATGCATACGCTCCTAAAATAGTTTATGATGTTTGAGTATTCAAGCTATTTTATGCCATTTTAGTTCAATACTTTAAAGATCTCAACACACTGCCCTAGTTAGTTTATTTCAATTTTATTTTACATTTCCTTCATATCCCTTTTCACCCCTAAATTGATCTAAAGAGCTGGCTTTTAAAACCTTGGACATTGCTTTATAGACTGCATGTAAGTCCCATGTCTATAAATCTTCCCATAGAAGGTTATTTACCTAGAGATAATTTTAGGCATTAACAATTTTTTTTTGGCATGCATGGTGGGACCTAAACTACTAGTCTACTTGATTATGAGCTAGAGTGTATGAGCCATAGGCCCATTATAAGGTCATAAATAATAAAGAATTTAGGCCTGTTATCACCACCTTTAGTAGCTATATCTTGCCAAAGAATCATAGGATTAAGTGTAATGACCATAATAGATGGCCATCTAAGGACCATTAAGTAACTTCATGACATGGAATAGTGGTAGCCCACTCATCCCTCTAGTAGCCCTCACTATGTGGGATATTATTTTAGATAATGAATTGAAGGCACTCCCCAAATTATTAGGGGAATATTTCAAAAACATGGTAGAACATCTTCAAGATGTTGTAAAAATTTGTATTTTGCATTAAGTCACATAGTATAATGTATGTCTAAGGCTACTAACCACCTCTTTTAAAGGGTGAGCTCTTAACTAGTATCGATCCCTATTTCTTAACTCCATCACCACATAGGATGACTTGGGAAATAGGTTTTTTAACTAATTTAATGAGAAGGTAGAATGATCATATCTCTTATAACAACTAATCATTATCAAAACAGCCCTATAAGAGGCTATTATTGATTTTAATACTAGGTTTGATAAGACCTAGTAAAGGATCCTAATAGAGGATTAAACACCCATAGGTATGGTTATTATCTTTTATCTCAAAGCCTTCAAATTAGACACAACTATCATGATTCAATCTCTTGGAGGCCAGATGTTATTAAATTCATATGAGCTATGATTTAGAGATAAAAATAACTTGATATAAATGAGGAAGAATTTTCCTCAACCACTAATGTTAATGTTCTCAAAGATATTGATGTCACCATAATAATTCTTGAGTACGTCACAAGCACCACCTTCTATGTATGTATATCTTCCTACTCGGGCAAACACATCTTCTTCATCCTCACTAGCTGTGGAGATGAATGACATAAAGAGCATATTGTGTAACTTATATAATTAGATAATAAACCTCAAAAGGTAATAGGCCATGCCCCCAAAACTTCCCATCCAAAATTACCAATAAAGGAGAGTGCCCTACCAGAATAACCAGTATTAGGAGAGGTAGAGGATGAATCATTACGCACCAAATCATCAAGTGTCAAGCCATCATATGTGACCCATGAATAAAATTGTTCCAATCCCTAATCCTTTGAAAAGGGTCTCACCAAATGCAAATAAAGAATTGGTCATAGGCTAAAACAACTTGGTGGATGATTTGAATTCATGGTACTTTCTATGCAATGATGCACTTACACCCCATAATTTTCTAAGAGGCAATATACAACAAAAGGTCACTTAACAATGAAGGTAAGATAAGACATTTGATTCAACTTCTTACATATATCAATCCCCAAGCATTGAGAATGCTATTTTAATGGTGTATATGCTAGTGATTTCCTTGGAGAAAGAAGAGAGATAGCCTTAGATCATATTATTTTATCTTGGGTAGAGGGAGAGGATGTGGTCTATGCAAGTGAGATCCCAATATCAAAAGCCCTATGAGTCTAGTTAGACTATTTTACCCAATCCAAGAAGAGACTGATCAAGACCTAAGAAGCCTTCACAAGGCCTAAAGTGACATCTGAGAATAAGCTGAGATCCCAACTTCCACCTTTGACTTATAAAAAATGGAATGAAATAACACAAAACAAGCTAAAGGACCCTAAGGTTTGACCATAAGGGTCTACAATGTAGTATAACACCTAAACAAATCTCTCACTAATGTTCCACTCTAGGATGTATTATCTATTCTCAAGTAGAAATCTTTTTTGAAAGAAGTGTTTAAAGACTAGGATAAACCTATACAAGCTAATCCAGTTATGGAACCAACACGAGACAAAAGAAAGGAAACCAATAATAGTTCATAACCTCATGTCTCATATGCATTCATCAAATCTTAAGAAGGGGTAAGTAAGATGAAACCTACCATATTCCATTTGAATCTCATAGTATGAGAGAAGCTATTGCATAATTCCATGAATGATTTTGGAACCATCATAATGGTAATGCCTAGGAATATTATTGATGCACTAAAACTATGGTATGAACCCTTAAATAAAAGGGTAATAAAACTAGATAAGAAGAAGGTTCATACCATTGGTGTCATCAAATATCTTCTCCTGACCTTAAAGACGTGTTTGAGCATAATAGTTCCCCAAAAATTTGTGGTGATTGACATCCCTCTAGTCTGTAAACTATGTCTATCAAGATATTTCACTACTAAAATAGGTGGATACTTATCTTTGGATTGGTCCCATCTAATCATGAGGACCAAATATGGCTCAAAACTGAAGGTGTTGTCTAAGCTTCTTCATCTTGAACACATAAAATATAAATATATGGTAAATTTTGAAGCAATGCACACTTATTTATCCAAGGAAGAGATGCATTACATAAAAATGCTTGACGAGGAAAGAGTGGTAGACAATAAGAGCCTAGAGGAAGAGGTCCTCATTAATGAGTTTATTGATAATGATCCTTTCATGAATTTTGATGCCATTAGCCTTGAGACCTATGTAATCCATGATGAGGATCAATCCATCCCTAAGTTAATGAATAAATAGGATAATCAATGCAAAGAACCTAAGGTGAGTCCAATTTTTGGACCCTACATTTTGATGATATGAAATGCAAGACTAGCTCTAGGATAGGCATCTAATTGGTGTCTTCATAAGGGAAATAAACCTTACAATCCTTCCAATTCCAATTAACCTACATGAATAATGAATCTAAATACAAAATTCTTGTCCATGGCCTCAGACTCACTGAGTTCATGGGCATGAAGCAACTAAAAGTGTTTAGATATTTTAAATTAGTTGTGAGACATGTAAGAGGGGTATCATATTCAAAAAATGTCCACATGAGATCTTACCACCACTTAATATGGGATTTGATTGAAACATTCAAGTCCTTCAACATTAAAATCATCCCTAGGACCATGAATGTAGAGATAGATATGATGGTGAAAATTGGTTCCCAATTTGATCAAAGGATAGATTTGTTCACCAAAGAGCAAGCAGTGAGGGTGATCATCAGGCCTACCATTCTTGATAATGACCAAAACTATAAAGAGTTCAAAAATGATGCCCAAATCATTATGTTTCTCTAGTATTCAAGCAAATTTGTAGAGCAATTTTAGTCGAAGATCGTAGAAACCTACAAGGATCAAATCATACAACTAAAATATAATAAGCTACTAAAGGGGACGATAACCCTAGACAACCTTGTTTATTATAATGACACAAATAATGACAAATATAAGTTTATGATAAATAAAAGTGACTAATCTAAGCTTGATGTTGGAGAAGGGAGGAAATTGAAAGTAGGGAAAGAAGTTTCCAAAAATATAGACACCAACTGGTATCTTTATGTAATAAATACAAAGAGGTGATGTCCTAAACCTATGATGACATAAAGGGGTATGACCATGAGTTAATCAAACACACCATAGATTTGGTCAAAAGGGCCAAACTTGATTGAAAAAAGCAAAGGCTAGTTAACCCAAAAACTGAGTCTCTCATGGATCAAGAGTTAATAAAATTGATCAACTCATGAATCATATACCTAATCAAGAATTTGAATTGTGTATCAAACATAGTTTTGATGAGGAATAATAATGGATATATATATATATATATATATATATATATATATATATATATATATATATATATATGTAGACTTCTAAGGTTTGAATAAATCATCTATGAAGTATCATTATCCCCTTCCTTATATGGAATAGATCCTCTAGATAGTAGTAGGTATGGAAATGTTTTTCCTACTGGATGGATTCTTGGGGTACAACCAAGTATGAGTTAAAAAATAGGACCAACACAAGACCACTTTTACTATAAAATGAGTGACCTTTGTATATGTAAAGATACCTTATAAATATCCATGGACATAGCTTTAAAATGCCTAGTAAATAATATTGTCCTCATCTACCTAGATGACCTCACTATGTTCTCTAATAAGAAGGAAGATCATTTTGATCATTTGGAGAAGGTTATCCAAAAGTGCCAAGAATTCAAGGTGTCTCTCAACCCTAAGAAATGTGTTTTTAGTGTCTCATAAGGAAATATACTTGAATACGTGGTATCTAAAAAAGGAATCTCTATCAATCCAAATAGAGTCAAGTCTATTAGGTATTTGACCTTACTCATCAACAAGAAAGGGATCCAATCTTTCTTCCAAAAGATAAATTTATTCAGTAGGTTCATATCCCAGTTCATAAGATTGGTAAGGCCAATAACACTAATTATTAATAAAAACCAACCCTTCAAATGGAATATAGAAAAGAGAATAACATTCAAAAATATTAGGGAAGCTATATCCACTACCCCCATGCTGGTCAATCCTGACTTATCCAAAGGTTTGATCATAAATGTCTATGGGAGAAAATATAGCGTAGAAGATGTTCTAACATAAAAGGTATAAGAGAGGACAAGTGAGCACCCAATTTATTTCTATTCAAGGACCTTGTGAGGGTATGAAACTAAATACAATTTCATTGAACTAAGCCTTTGTTATCATCAAAGGTCTAAAAACATTCAGGCACTTGGTGACAAGGAGAAAAATAATAGTATACATGGCACATTATAGAATTAAAGAGTATATAATATAAGTAAATATCATATAATATGACATAAAAGTTAGGCTAACCAAAGTGATTTGAGGAAGAGGACTTTGTGAATATCTGGCTCAATGTGTAGGTGCCCAGATAGAAGGATAAGATGCACCAAAAATGGTTTTATTGAATCAATATGAAACTAAAAAATATTGGGTTGTTGATAGGACCCATTTTATGTAGACTAGTTGATATCTAAATTATCTTCATGCACATAAAATAAGTTTCTATAGATTGTATGGATATATCTACACACTAGTATAGGGAGTCCTCTTTAAGATGAATTTTGATGGAGATATGCTCTGATATGTGGATAGCCACCAAGCTGACAAGATTATGTGGGATATGAATTTCACCCTTATAGGTGGCCACTTATTAAAAAATACCACCATGACTAATATCATGTACATAGGATACTACTGGCCAACCATGTTTGTGGATTACCATTAAGTAGTCAAAAAATGCTAGTAATGTCAATTCTTCACAAGCAAGCGAAATAATTTATCCATGCCATTAAATCTAATTGTGATCGATGACCCCTTCACACATTAGGGCTTATATTTTATCAGGATGATTAATCCCATTTTTAGTGCAAGCCATAAATGGATAGTTATGGCCACCAATTACTTCACAAGGTGGATCTTAGTAACCCAATGAATGAGGCAACTAAAAACATGATCCTCAACTTCTTGGAGGAGTTAGTAGTGAATTTTGGCTCTCCAAAAATGATAATTTCTAAAAATTCAAAATCCTTCCTCAGTTCTAAGTTTTCATAATTTTCAATCAAAAATGGAATTTTCCTAAAGACTTCATCCAATTACTACCCGCAAGGGAATGGGTTGGTAGAATCAACTATTAAGAACATCATCAGATTGATCAAAAGAATAGGTGCCAACTAATAACAAGAGTGACATGTGCATTTAAAAATGGATCTATACACCAACTTAATTTATCCCAAGTATATCTTAAAGACATTCCTCTATGAACTAGTATATGGGAAGGAGGTGATCATGCCTTTTTAAACAGAGATTCCCACCTTGAAACTATTAAAAGTTATGCAAATCATGGAGAATGAAGTGATAGAGGTTAGTTTAGAGGAATTACTCAACCTCTAATAAGTAAGAGAGTGAGAAAGTGAAGTTAAGATCACCCAAATAAAATTATTCAAGTCATGGTTTGATAATAAATCATTAGACCTAGTCTTTAATCCAAGAGACTTGTCCTCAAATATGACCAAAGGGCCACAAAGCTAAACCAACATGCTAAGTTCAATTCCCTATGGAAGGGGACATTTTGTATTATTAGTGATAGGTAAGGAATTGTATTCAAGTTGGAGGATGAAGAAGGTAATGCATTAGGGATTTAGATCAATGAAATCAACTTAAAACACTTCAACTAATTTATCAGACTTTTCCTTGTATATAGTTAACTAATTTCCCTTATTTTTTATTATTTCCCTTTGTTGTTTTGTTTTCATTTCCTTGTTGTTGTATCCTTCTAAAATAAGTGTTGTTTTCATATGTTTTTTGATCAGTTGGAAATTTTACTCACCTTAGATCCCTTAATTTTTAATCATCCATTGATAAATTTTTATCTACCCTACTCCCCTTGCCATTAATGATAGATGTTCCATGTTTCATGATTCCTCATGAAGATCACCATAAAATATCTCATGAATTGATCCTCAAGAGTGTGTACTAACCTTAACATTTATGGGGTGCTTAAATTCAAAATTTAAATGATGATCATGCCTATAAGCATGGATTATAGGTACCCTTCTCCTCATCAATCCAAACACTTAAACACCTTAATAATTTAAAGAGTACCAAGCAAAATAGAGCATATTGAGCAGAGAGATTTGAGCCAAGAATTATAAAATTTGTGAGTGGAGAGCTAGTATCAAATGTTTTATTTATATTAAAGAGGAATTTTGAGAAGAATTTATAAAATGGAGACTTATACATCCTCATCTAGTGGTAGAAGGCATTTGAGGAAGTAGAGGACCTGTGAGGTAGGAAGTCATGGAGACTTTCCCTATATTATGCGATAAGTAAATCATACACTTCCACTTTCACTAAATCAAAGACTAAAGTGTTGAATGTCAAGAGCATCAGTAAGGGGAACTGTAGGGACCTACCATTTGTCCTATATTATGTATATGGGTTCTTTGATCCCAAATTGGAAAAAAACCCAAAGAGCCTTAGGGAGGGCACTCACACTCGAATGATTGAAGAGGTGAAAAGCAATGACTACAAGTCATTTAATACAAAATTTGGAAATACACATTAGAACAATACATGGTGCCTCTTGTGCACCTATGCTTGAAGATCATCATCTTGTGTGTAGATATATATGATGCCATTACTCACATTATTACAAGCAATAACCACCACAAAGTGGATGTCAGTGTCGATGCCATAAGGGAGATGCTCTGACTCCTCAGAAACCCCAACATTGATGTCTATAGTATGGAGATCCTAAATAATTCCTAGGAAACCTAGGTTCATAGGAAATATTTCATCAATCTACTCCTCTGAAGAAACTACACCGAAGCACCTCCTCTACCCATTGTCCTTACAAGATTCATGATGTAGGACATGAAAGACACCCTTTTGATGTTAGCATTTATTTTTGGAATGGAATTAGATGTTCACATCATTTATTTCCAATTGAGGGTGATATTCATTTTAAAGATAAGGAGAAGGTTTATAGGATGGAATTTGTAGATGCCATTGCCACCACCATGCACAATGAGCTGGCAAACTTCTTGACACTAAATACCTTGAGGTATTCCTCCTTCCCTCTTCACCTAATCTTATATCAACACTCCCACTTCTTATCTTCATACATAACCTTAAAATCCATTGAAACAAACACTTATACCAACATGATGATCCTCATCACTACATGGACCCACATCCTATTGGTCATGCAAGACTACTATGAGTTCTTAGAGTCCTTCCTTTCTATGGTCCTCATTGACCTCAATCAAGAGACCATCACCTTTAGAATAATAGACATGGATTGGTTGTGGATCACTAATAGTATAATTCTAGTTGACTAGTTCTTTTGGTCCCATTTCACCTTCATTTAGGTGCATAAATTCAAAGAAGATCCACTCTAACTCCCATGCCTGCTCATAAATAAGACCCTAGCCTTAAAGCTGACTCATTAGATCGACACATTCAACTCAGTATATGGTGTAAGACATAATAATAAGGACCTATATGATGTACCATTTTGTAGAGGAGGCATAATAATGGTGAAAAGGTCAAATGAGCACCTTCTTGTGCTCAAGCTTGTAGAGTTTGACCTCAACCAAATTAATGAAAAATGGAATTATGACCTAGTTGGCCACATAGCCTCCTTAAAGATTACTTCCCCATTTAATCATGAGACCCATCCATACCTCAAATAGTTAAGGTGATTTTTTGAGGATGACATCAAATATTACATGGATCTATCCAAGATTCCATCGCACACCCATAAGCCATTGAAGTCCTTCTATGACATAGTCTGGTAGTTTGACCCCATAAAGAAACTAACAAAGGGGTTAAGGGTGTAGCTCACCTAAAGAGAATAGAGCTAAGATAAAATAGACACTTATTTGAAATATACATAGGAAATTATTAAGGCATTTATGAATTTTGAGGACATTGACATAAATGACACCTCTAAGATGAGCACCATGAGGTGAAAACTCTGATAGAAGGAGAATTACCTATCCAATAAGAAGAAGAGGAGAAGGATAATCCTTCTAAGGAAGATGAGGAAACCTTTTTAGAGAAGGATGAGGAAGTTTTGGTGATTAAAAATCCCACAACCTAGCCATTTCCTTTGTATCCATACTCAATTAGCCCTCTATAAAAATAGGTCTCTTTAGACATCTTGAAGTAGGGTCCTCTCAGCTCACCTTTGAAGCACATGCCTCTAATTCTACCCCTAAGCCACTTTATTTTTTTAGCCCTTTTTTAATACTTCCACTTCATTCTTCACTCCCTCTTCACCTTCCACTATTTCTACTAAGCTTGTGGTACTTTCCACTGTCCAACCAATCACCTCCCTTGTGCCATTTTCATCTACCTAGCTTATCACTGATCTCACACCACTTTCCTCATTATATCCAATCACTTACGTTATGTTTTTTTATCACTCTTCCACCCTCATCATCCAAATCATCATTTATTATGGAATAATTTCCTTCCACCCCACTCCATAGACTCAAACCTTTCTCTCTATCTACCTTAACCCTTCACTCACTCACCTCTAGGGGAACAACATCTACTGCTTCATAGTAGCAAGTGACCATTCATTTTAGCCTTCCACAAGGATCCCCCTTTATGAGGGGAAATATTTAATTATAGTATTAGTTTCATCAGTATATAGAAACTACTAAGAAATCCCAAGAGGCCCAAGTAGAGAAAAGAAGAGGAAAATAGGCCAAGGCCCTAATGGTGCCCCACATGTAGTCATTTTTTTACCAAACATAATAATCTCTAATGATTATGCATAGGTCACCACAAGTAGTCAATCCCCAAGAATAAATATACTTTGGGGACTACTTAATACATGCCATTGGCCTCAACCTTAGCCAAACCAAGCCTACTGACATGGCCAAATTAATGGAGGAAACATAAAAGTCCATCACCATGGATTATATTAAAGTAGGCCATTAATTAGTGAAGATTAAGTTGGAACTCATGAGGGTGAAAGATATGATCGACTACCTCAACACTGTGGTAAATTTAAAAGATGTGAAATTCAACAAAACAAGGTTTGACCTTTAGATATCCATCACCATTGAGACTTTATAGGTGGAGGCCTGTTAATGGGCCTAGATATGGATTCAAGTAGCTAGACTAAAAATTGAGATATATGGTATAAAGAAAGAACAGGAAATTGTGGAAGCTAAGCTATGAGAAATGGAGTTAGATCTTACATAAACCTATCAGAGCCTTTCAAAATCTAATAGAGTAAATTAATAATTACATAAATATACATAGTAAGAGTCCTTAATCAAGGACCAAAAGATCTAAAAATTGAATAATGACATATTTACCCACTCTTAGACCATATGGATCCTCCCCATGGTCCAAAAAGTATATATATCTTATTGGGAAAGAATAAAGAATGTGATCGATAACTTGAAGCTAGCACTTGGGTTCATCATAGACACATAGTGACTGAGATCCTAGGTAATCACATCCATATACCAAGTCCTTACCTTCATGTCCCCTAAGGTTTAGGACTCATATTTACTTATCCAGAAAGATTATAGTGTAAGAAATGAGATACTACAAGTAGTAGGGGTGGTCAATTAAAGGTAGGTGGTGTTTAAGGTTAATGAGTTCCTAAGATACAATAAAGAAGCTACAAAGTGCAAGATATTTATAGATGCCTTAGAAAAGGTATTAAAAGATATAAAGGGGAATATCAAATAATTAGTCCAGTTGGGACTCCCCTCCCCATTTATTGTAGATAACACCATCCTCATAAAGGATAAAATAAAAGAGATGTTGGAGAAGGTATAATAACTGGACCATGTTCATGGCTTTTGGTAGTCACCAAGTTTCTCCAAGGTGGATACCATATTAAAACCACTCACCCAGATAGAGTTTTAAATGATGAAATTTGTTCAAGTCTTGAGTAAAATCTCCTTCAAAGAGATCATTAATTTGGATAGGGACTTTGAGTCCCTAAATAAGAAGAATCAATCGAAAGAGGAAGAATGGATGCCTTGGAAGGTTACTATTCAAAAATTATAAGTTCTATGGGCCTCACCCCTTTTTACAAATATGTTTCAACTAGTCTGGGAAACTACAATTTTGAGTTCTTCTATCTATAGGTAGATTCCCCTTTGATTCCATAGGAATTTTGGATCATTATCCACATTTTTGATTTTTGGATAAGTCAACATTGGGTTTCAAACATGCTCAACAAAGTTTGGGAGTTGTGCTTTTGGCTTTCTCTTTTATTGAGGTCCCTTTTGTATTTTGGCTAAGTCTTAACTTTCATTCACTATCACCATATGGCATCCTAGTGCTCATTTAACATGAATAAGTTCTCAACTTCCCTAGGAGAAGTGCCCATTTGACACATGGTGTCCCAACACTTATCTAAGGGAAGTTTATTTTTGTCAAGATTTTAAACAGTGCCATTAGCCAATGGGATAATAAATAAGGCCCACCTTTCAATTGCAAGGAGGGATATGAACTTTCCAAATGGTACCCTCACATTCATTTTTACAAAAGAATTATCAACTTCCCTAGGGGTAGTACCAACTCACCATGTAGTGTCATGATGCTCCTTAGGATAAAAGTATATTTTGTAAGGACTCAAGATCACACCATTAGTTGGTAGATTTGGGAAGGGGACCCACCATATAGTTACAAAAAAGGAAGCAAACCTACCATGCATCATCCTAGTGCTCTTTGAGAGTAAATTTTTCTATCGAACCTTTGATCAACACCATTAGATGAGAGGAGTGGGACTCCCTTTCTTAACAATTGGGTTAGAGATATTTTGGGAGGCATACACATGTCACCACCATGATTCTTATAAATGTAGTAGACATCATAAAGCATTATAGTCATGCCATATCTAGGATTTGGAGTTTTGATTACATTCATGAGTTGGAGCTCCTCATTTAGTTACAATGGCCTCATCATGAGTGTGAGTACCCAGTTTTAAGTGTCATTTCCTCATAAGGCCATTGTGCTTATATAGTAAAAGGTCTTTTCTTTTGTAAGGGACTAGTATATAAATAATTGTTTTAACTATTATTAGAGAGCATCCATTTATAATATGTATTGTTATAGAATAGAAGTAGCTAGCAATTATTTTGTCTTTCATTTTATGACCTCAATAGGTTCCCCTCATGAGAAGGATTAAATGTTGTGTATTGTGACTCTTGGCCTCTTATATGATGTTTTCTACCCACCAGTGAGGAGCATGCAATGTTCTATGTCAAAATAAGTAAAGATTTAATACTATTTTATTATTTACAATCTCTACTTATATAGTATTAGTTCTTGTTTGTGTTATATATTATAATTCATGCATATGCTCATTTAATAGTCTATGATGTTCAAAGATTAAAGTTATTTTATGCAATTTTAGGTCAATAATTTAAATATCTTGATGCACCTCCCTAGTTAGTTTATTTTAGTTTTATAATGCATTTATTTCTTATCCCTTTTCACCCCCAAAATTATCTAAATAACTAGGTTCTAAAACCCCATAGACTACATTTGATTCCCATATTTGTAAATCTTCCCATAGAAGGTTGTTCACCTAGAGTGAGAATTTTAGGCATCAGCACTTACCATTTGGAGAGATGCACTGATTCACCAAGGGTTTAGGTGAGTAAAGCACACTTTTCAAGCTCTTTAAAAGTTACACCTCTGACCACTTGGGTCCCCCTCATCATCACCTGCCACTTCAAGCTCCATCAAAACATGAACACTTCAACCTGTATGCTAAACCTCGATCTACTTTTTAAATGACTTATTACAAGAAATGGATTTAGTTTTTTTTTTTTTTCATATTTCTAATGTTACTAGTTTTTAAAGTAAACATAGTTATAAGGTTAAAACAAATGATACAAATATTACATATAATGAAGTTTCACAAATTATAAACCAATTATAATTAAAATCATCATTGAAGAGGCAGTTTATAATATTACCATCACTTCCTCATGTACCACTAAAAATATACTCAAGTGAAACCTTATCACACTCCTTCCTCCATAAGAGATCAATAATAATATACCTAGACCAAGTAACTATGATGTAAATTCATATTGTGATTATCATTACATTATAGGACACTTAGTGAGAAAATATTTCAAACTGAGACATACAAATACAAAATATCATAGATGACAACAATATTTATATTGGAACCCTTATAAAGTAATATAGACTGAAACACCATTGAAAATTTAAATATATTTAATGATATATTTCATAAAAATGAGAAAATAAAAACTAAGGACACTTTAGAGCTACATTATGGATACAACATGCATTCTTCACTGATAATGTATGATAATCTAATAAATGTTATTATTGGTACACTTAGTGATACTTCACCACAATGGCCTATGATCACATTTGATGACAATGAGATAGTTGATGAAGATTGAAATATTCATGCAATCTTTATATGAGCCTATATTGATAAAAAAATCATACACAATGTCATGATTTAAAATGGTCAAGGTGGAAAAATTCATGATGACACTTCTCCATTACATTAGATACAAATGACAAGATTTACAAGATACATCAAAAAAAGTTAAGGGATTGTATGGATAGAAAAATAATACATTAATACGTATATTATTACTTCTTTAGGTATGATTCACCATATTATCCACACCATTATTAGTTATATATATATATATATATATATATATATATATATATGTATATATATATATATATGTATATATATATATATGTATATATATATATATATGTATATATATATATATATGTATATATATATATATATGTATGTATGTATGTATGTATATATATATATGTCTATATATATATATACATATATATATACACATATATATATATACATACATACATATATATACATATATATATATATATATACATATATATATATATATATACATATATATACATACATATATACATATATATATATATATACATATATATACATATATACATATATATACATACATATATATACATATATATACATATATACATATATACATATATATATATATATATATATATATATAATAACAAAGTCTTTGACATGTTTTTAGGATGCCTTTAGATGTAAATACTTCATGTAGTACCATCTATAGTGCACCGATGCCTAAAGTACATATATTAAAATAGTGTAGTCATAATTATAGGTGTATAGTATGAGTACCCTATAAAACATGTGGTATATCCTACTCCACCCCCACCAAAATTGTAATCAATTGATAGATCTATTTAATATAGTTATACATAGTTGGTTACATATATACATGATTTATCTATACACCTAGTTCTATAGTGAACACAAGAAATGATACATACTCCTGCTATAAAGTAGACCCCATATAGTATCGATCATATACAATTATCCATCATACATTGAGTTATATTAGTAGTGACCATGATATATATGGTACACCACATGACTTCTTATTAGATCCTAACCCATCCAAAAATGGTATAATTTATCCTTAATAGAAGACCCTTATACTATACACTATAAGCACTTCCCATGATCTTTCCATATATGTGACCATTGGTTAGCTTTTATAGATCTAAATATTTCAAAAATATAAAAAAAATAATAATTAGAAATTTAGAAAAATAAAATAATAAAAAAAAAATTAAAAACATTCAAAAAAACCAAAATCAGGACCTGAGAATGATATGATTTCTAGATTACACTATTTATATATGTTATTTATCACATGTTGGGTAGATGGAATATTATTTTCATACACATGAAATTTATGGTATATGATTGTGATGTACGACATACATGTTACACATGGATATACAAATTTTGGACTTTCCTCTACCCAATGTCCATGCTTATATTGGAGGCATATTATTCCATATGTTTGACTATTACATGTTATATCTTTCTATGACATTTATACCATGTTTAGATACCTATATAATTTACACATCTTTATAGTTTCTCATATATTACACAATACTACATGGATATGCTATTATACTATGGTGTGACATTGATAAATGGATGGTGTAGACTAGTTACATTATTATATGCTCTATTGGTTTTATTACTCTTTTACATGATAATCTATTTTTTGTTTGTCTATTGTGTGTGGCCCATGGCCTTGTTTGATGTTTAATACTTTATGTTCCTTATTTGTGACATATTTATGTCTCTTTTCATGTGGAAAATTTCCTTGTTTTTTTTGACATATTAATGTCCTTTTTATGTGGATCTTTTCCTTGTGTTACACTAACACTTTTGCTCATTTAGTTTATTGACACTAAGTGGTACCTTGATCTATACCATTAACTTTTGCTATATAGTCTTATTCAATGATCCTACTAATTTTTATTTCACTGATACATATACATACATACATACATATATTACACTTACATGACCTACAATACATATTTCAAATATATGCCTTGATAAATATAAACATTACTATGATGAAATACTCTCCACATGTTCACATGATATTACATTAGGTTATATTTATACATGGCATGATACATTTAACTCTTATTTTACAATGAGTGATTTACATTACACATCCCTAATCCAAAAAGTGGGAAATTATAAAGGGATTACAATAGAGGCATAAGCCTGCATGAATAGAAAATCAAAATATAGTAAAATTTTTAGAGATTCAAAATGGTTTAGATATCATATGGTTTAGCTACATGACATATTATTACATCCACAAAAATTTCATGGGCATATTCCATTTATATGCACTCACTTTATAGACATCTAAGCACATATGCATACACAATTAGGTGCATATTCATGGACATATGTACACATTTTATAGGAATGACAAAAACATATATTTACACATGCACATATATTTGAGATATAAGTTTTTAAATTTAACATATATATGTATATATTTATATATCAATTGGCATATATTTAAGGGGAATGATACCATTTAATGCACATATACACACATTCAGATTCATGAAGCATGCTATTAATTCATGCACACACACAAAATAATAAAATTTATAGTTGACTGAAAAATGGTCATCATTCCACTCCACACTTATAATCTTTGAAGTCATGATGGGGGCATGAAAACTTTTCATTCTCTTTCAATAATTCATCTTATTTTACATTGAGTGAACCTATGTGAAACTATACAATAAAAACTTTAATTCATGTTGGGGGAATGAACATTGATCATTCCATTTCAATCATACCTTTTTATTTACATAGATTGAACTTCAGAGAAACTACACAATTGGATATATAAGTCATTTAAAGTGTTGGATTCATATTATTTGAGTGAACCTATCCTGATAGTTTTATATTTTATCTACCTAGTTATTTGGGTTCATACATTGCATACTTCTCCCCACATTTATGAGGGTTAGGACATGTTGCATTTCAAACTCAAGAGCTTGTATAGTTATACAAATTTAGGGAACAATCACCCAAACTCTCCATGTTATTGAGTAGGGAAGATCAAATTTATCTAACGATTCAATAAGGAATGACCATCTACAACATGTTACAAGAGTAAAATGGTATTCACCAACATGTGTACTTTAATCCTTGTTCTTTCAAAAATTCAGAAATTTAGTTTCAAACTAAAATTTTCAATCTATAGACATTGACTACAGATGATTGAAAGTTTTTTTTGTTTATTGACATAAATAATTGGTTATTCATACCAAATATAAAGTATGTTTTACACAATTATATATGTTTTATCATTTTAATCTATTAATTCCATTACTATAATTAAAGTGGGGAGTTTGTAGATATTAAAGTATAGTCTCTAGAATTTAACAATGTTAAGTTTGACACACATTTACCAATCTATCACACTTTATTGATATATTATAATTCAATCCTTCCAATGTGATTTTAAACACCTACATGAATTTCACTATTTTTTTTCAAACTTATTAAATATATTGCATAAACATATCCAGACACTTAGTTCAGTCTGCTTGTACACAATTCGGTTCTACCATATTGATTCAATATTTATAGTTGATACTAACCTAATTTGGTCATTAATAACCCACTCAAAATAATGGATATTTTTAAAAATCAAATATCACCTTAGGATCAATTAATTTATTTATCATGTTAGTGGAATGAGAAATTACTCAATTGGAATTAAATATAAAAAAATCAAGCTCTCATTTAAAATGGGTTGGGAACTTATCTTATATATATATATATATATATATATATATATATATATATATATATATATATATATATATATATTAAATATTCCCTATTATTCCCAAATTAGAAACCTATTACTAAGATAAGTTACAATGCAATTATAAATTATACTAAATCCAATTCAAATTAATCATTGTCAAGTATTAAATCTAAATCATTAGTTGCATACATATAGAGAAGGATCACGAATCCACAATCACATTAGTTAGGAGAGATAAATGTGGCTTGATTTACTTCCTTAAATTATCAAAAAAATAGGTATAATTTAATTTTAAAAAAGGAGTGATTTACATCAGCTCATCCCATCCTAGTTTTCATGTTTTTATAGGTTTTTATCCCTCATAGCACACCTAGGGTTTCAATGAAAATGAGAGTTACTATTAGAGTTGGGTGTATCATTAGGGTTCAAGATAATAAAAACATATCATAAAGAGATAGGAATTTGTGATTTTATAGTCACAATTCATATTTAACTCATAGGCTAGTACTAAATAATATAATTTAGTATCAAATGATGATACTAACCCAATCCCATGAAATTGACCATATGCAAACAAAGATCAAGTACAAAAACTAAAAAAAACCATAAGATTTATATATCTTGATTTTCACTTTCATAATAATATCATAATTAAAGACTCACCTAGAAAATATAATTATTTATCCCTTTTTTATACTTACTATATTTAACACATGCCACTTGTAAAATCATTACAGTCAATTCCAAGCTTTTACCTTCAGATTCATGATTAAATACTATATCTTAATATCTAAATTATTATACAAGTTTATATTTTAATTATCTCAATTAAATTAATATTAATCCAAAATAGGGTAAAACACCACTCATGCTCTACCTATATCACCTACATAAGAGAGTATGCACTCATTATTTGTATACCAAGCTACATGAACACCACTATAATAGAAAAAAATGAGTAATATGTTACAAAAATAAGGATATGTCTTTAAAAATCCAAAGGATATACCACAACATAATGTGGTAAGACATCAACTTATATTTGTTTCTTGGATCCCATATTCCAAACTATCCATTTTACACTAGGGACATTTGGGATAATGATGAATTACAATACAAAATCCATGAGATTCTTGATCAATACAATGTTAATCCTATCTTTTTTCTTTGTAGAATATTAATAGTATGCATGCTAAAGTAAGATGGTACTTGGTGAATTTACATCAACTATTACCTATTATAAAATATATTAGTAAGGAACTAAAACCTATTTTTATGCATTAGTGACATCTACCACCATTTATAAACTTCATAATACATCACAAAAATTGAATCTAAGACAAATTATCACTAGGTACCAGTCTATCATAAGGATGTGTAAAAGTCATCATCAAACAATATAGAAGGAGTGTATGAATGGTTGGCTATAATTTTTGGCTTGAATAATGCACCAACAAAATTGATGTTCTTTATGATTATCTACTTATGCCATTACTCAACTCCATCATTATATACTTATATGATTCAACAAGACTTAGGAGGAGTATGTAAATCATATATTGTGTGTTTTAGAAACCTTGCATTAACACAATTTTTAAGATAATTTAGTAGAGTATTAATTTGGTAACACTTAAATTGAACACATAAGCTAAATAATTAACCACCAAGCCATCCATTTAGATCCAAATATGATACATGTAATCTAAGGTTAACAAAATATCACTAAATTCAAGAGTTTTATTGAAAATTTTAACATATACCATAGTTGTATTTTTGGTTTATAGTATATATCATTTTTTCTTAGCTAGATAATGCATGTTAAAGAAAGATTCAAATGTAAGTCTACACAAAAATGAGATTTTGAGGAGGTCAAGTATTGCATGTGCACAAAACATGTTTTATCAATGTTTGGCATTTTTTATTCCTTTGAGATTCATAGCAATGAAATAAACTATACATTTGACACAATACCCACATAATATGGAAATTTTATCACCTATCACATAGACAAATTAAATGGAACCATTTAGTATTACTTACGGTATATTTTAGTGGTGGATACTCATTAATTAATGAATATTACATTTTTTTAAATTTGTTTTTGGTGATTTTTTATGGTCTATAAATAGGTATGGATCACCTAAAATTTAGGGATGTAAATTATTTTTGGGGTCAACTCACCAAAAAATTATAATAATTTATTAGTTTACCATTCAATTTACCACACACACACACACACACACACACATATATTACATAGGCTACCATGGGCAACCATCAAACTATACTCTCGATAACCTCCCCATGATATTATTATAATTCGATAAGTCACTTTGTGCATTGAAGAGATAAAATAGTGGGATAAATGAAAACATAGCATAAAAATTTCTAAAAACCTAGATAATATTTCATATTTGGATTCCTCTCTAAGATCTATGTAATTTAAAAACAAATCATTTCAATCTAAGTTCGTATGCAAAATTTATAGCCTCTAGAAGTTGGTAGTCAATTGTGCCATTCGATTGTGTTATGATCCACACTTATAATATTTGGAAATAATTTGAATATATATATATATATATATATATATATATATATTAGGGGAAATATTCAATATATGTAGAAATATAATACCCTTAAGTTATGGAAACACTATACAATACTCCTTTAGGGAGGAATAACTCCACAATGTCTCTTCGAGGGGACAACCTCTAATATCCTATTACAATAAAAGGTTTAATGCTTACTTAATTCCTTTAAAATGATAAGAATATCCTTTATACAAACCTGAATCTAACTAATAATGGATGGGTAACCTCTTAATCCCAATGTAGGCCAACCATTACCCAATGCACTAATTCTATAAGTTACTCAAATATCCTAATATATTAGACCCATATAACTAACTAATAGGGATGTGTGATCCATGTTATCATATCCATCAACCCATATACATTAATATATCATATCCTTAGGTACATATCATTACTTCACTCTTTGAAATGTTTCATCCCTGAAACATAAGAAGAAACCAAACAATGAGTGTGTTCCAAATCATTACACACTTGTCTCCAAGCTCAATCATCCAACCACCCATCTTTGACCCTGGTAGGTGATAGATTTCCAACCTTATTTTCAAATTCCAATGTCCTATTTTTATTCCATTCATGATCATAACTATACCACCTTGGTGTCTATGAATAATTATTCCTCATTTGATTCCATGTACCATATTCCTCTGTGCTACTTTGATTTTATACCTGGACATAGTAGTTTTGATTTAGCTTCCATGCATAGCCATAGTTATTAGAACTCTCATTTCATATATAACTAAATTTCCTTTTTTTATGACACTCCTTCACATGGCTCCAGGAATTTTTACTCTCATGATGATGTTGGTGTTTATATACCTCAATTTTTTTCTAATACTTTGACATTATCAACCTTTTATTATACTTCTTTCACCTTTTTATTTGGTGGTGCCTTTGTCTCTTGAGTAGATGAAGTGTTTTTCTTTGATTTTACTATTTCTTCATCTATGTCTTCATCTGAATATTTCACATGTTCTTCTTCACCTAATTTAATCTCATCTTCATGATCTACCTTGATTATTCTTTGTGATTTTCCAACTATGATATGCTATAAAGTGACCTTATTTTTCCTATACCAAAACTTCATGAACTTATTCTAAAAATTAATATTGATTGCTCCCATAGTCTCTAACCATGGATATCCAAGAACCATATACAAATCATCTATATCCAAAGTATAAAAAATTAAATGTAAAACATATTTTTCCATAATGAGCTTTAAATTTTAAAACACTGGAATATTCTTACCATATATTCAAACCTCCCTAATTTTCTTTGCTTGAACATGTAGATGCTTGGCCACATTCATGTTGATGTATACTTGATGGTAGGTTTTATAGACACAATAACCTTCTTCTTTTGAATGCATCCATGAAATTGAAAAAATGACTCAGATTTCTTTGGATCCAAATTATTTGAACCCTTATCATCCAATTATTCTTTTCCCTATTTGAGATCCTCTACATCTTTTTCTACAACATCTGTACTCTCCTCTTTATCATTATGCTCTATTTCTTCTTCTTCATCATCACTTGCATGTTATTCCTCATTGTAATTATTTTCTTCCACTAATTTGTGTTATTCATCATCTCAATTATCTTATTCATTACCATCATTATCATATTTTTATTTTATATCCCATTGATCTAGGAAGACATATTCCATTTCTTCCCATGAAGAATACCTTTGTGTAAAGCTCAACCATTTAAACCAATGTTATGAAGGCCTAGACAAAGAAAGAGACAAGAATGTTTGACATAAAACTATTTGAGTATTAATCTCCTAAAAAAGGAGCCACCATTCTCTAACATCAAATCATCCTATACTAAAAATACATGTAACTTCATGACCCATAAAAAATACTAGGGTTATTGAAATCCCCTAAAATGTCAATAACTCATTCAAAACTGATCAAAATAGTCCCAAAATTTGACTATATTTTCCCCTTATTCTATTGGAAATTTAGTAAAAAATTTGTGAAAACATTCCACAAATTTTTGCCTATAGAAAGAATATATGAAAAATCATAAAATCATAAAAAATCACTCAAACAAATTCAAAAAAATCCAAAATTTTGACTGTGATTCTCCTATATGTTTATATAGTAATAATAAAAAATTCATAGAAAAATTTCTTATATTTTAGATTATATGATGAAATAAGTAAAAAACCTAAAATATCAATAACTCCCTCAAAATAGATCATAAAATATCTATTTTTTTACTTTGTCTTTCTTGAAATATTATCCATCTCTAGTACAACAATTCCACAAAAATTTCTAACTAATTACAAGATATTAATGATTCCATAAAGCTAGTGTTACATCCCACACAAATTTCCCAAATCGAAGCTTTGATACCACTTCTTATGATCCAAACTTATAATATTTAGAAATAATGTAAAATATAATATATAAAAACAAAACAAAATATATATTGGGGGGAAATATGCCCAAATATTCAATATATGTATAAATAGAATACCCTTAAAGTAGGGAAACACTATACAATACTCTTTTAGGAAGGAATAACTCCATAATGTCTCTTCGAGGGGACAACCTCCAATATCCTATTACAATAAAAGGTTCAATTCTTACTTACTTCCATTAAAATGATAATAATATCCTTTATAGATACCTCTATCTAACTAATAATGGATGGGTAACCTCTTAATTCCAATGTAGGTCGACCATTACCTAATGCACTAATTCCATAAGTTACTCAAATATCCTAATATATTGGACCCATATAACTAAATAATGGGGATGTGTGATACATGTCAGCATATCCATCAACCCATATACATTAATATATCATATCCTTAGGTACATAACATTACTTCCCTCCTTGAAATGTTCCATCCCTAAAACATAAGAAGAAACCAAATAATGAGTGTGTTTCAAATCATTACACACTTATCTCCAAGCTAGATAATCCAACCACCCATATGTGATCTTGTAGGTGATAACTTTCCAACCTTGTTTTCAAATTCTAATGTCCTAATATTATTCCATTTAGGATCATAACTATACCATCTTGGTGTCCATGAATAATTATTCCTCCTTTGATTCTATATACCATATTCCTCTATGATACTTTGATTCTATACCTAGCCATAGTAGTTTTGCCTTAGCTTCCATGCATGGCCATAGTTATTGGAACTCTGATTTCCTATATATCCAAAGTTCCTATTGTTATGACACTCCTTCACATGGCTCCATGAATTTTTATTCTCATGATGATGTTGGTGTCTATATACCTAATCTTTATTCTAATAATTTGACCATATCAACCTTTTCTTATACTTCTTCCACTTTTTTCTTTTGTGGTGCCTTTGTCTCTTGAGTAGATGAAGTATTTTTATTTGATTGTATTATTTCTTCATCTATGTATTCATCTAAATATTTCACATTCTCTTCTTTACCTACTTTAATCTCATCTTGATGGTCTACCTTGATTATTCTTTGTGCTTTTCCAACTATGATATGTTATAAAGTGACCTTAATTTTCCTATACCAAAACATCATGAACTTATTCTAAAAATTAATATTGATTGTTCCCATAGTCTCTAACCATGGGTATCTAGGAACCATATATAAATAATCTATATCCAAAGTATAAAAAATTTAATGTAAAACATATTTTGCATAATGAGCTTTAAATCTTCAAACACTAGAATATTCTTACCATATACTTAAACCTCCCTGATATTATTTTATTGAACATGTAGATGCTTGGCCACATTCATGTTGATGAATTTATACTTGATGGTAGGGTTTATGGACACATAAACCTTATTTTTTTAAATGCATCCATGAAACTGAAAAAATGACTTACATTTCTTTGGAGCCAAATTATTTGAACAATTATCATCCAATTATTCTTTTTCATATTTAAGATCTTCTAAATCTTTTTCTACACCATTTATACTCTCCTCATTATCATTATGCTTGATTTATTCTTCTTCATCATCACTTGCATTTTCTCCCTTATTGTAATTATTTTCTTCCACTAATTTTTCTTCTTCATCATCTTCATTCTCTTATTCATTACCATCATTATCCTCTTTTTCTTTTAAATCCCATCAATCTAGGAAGACATGTTCCATTTCTTCCCATGAAAAATACCTTTGTGTGAAGCTCAATAATTTAAAACAATGTCATGAAGGCCCAGACAAATAAAGAGACAAGAATGTTTGACATAAAATTATTTGAGTACTATTCTTGTAAAAAAGGAACTCACATTCTCTATCATCAAATCATCCTCCATTAAAAATACTTGCAACTTCATGACCCACAAAAAAGACTAGGGTTATTAAAATACCCTAAAATGTCAATAAATCATTCAAAATTGATCAAAATAGTCCCAAGATTTGACTGTATCTTCCCCTTATTTTATTGGAAATTTAGTAAAAAATTTGTGAAAACATTCCACAAATTTCTGCCTATAGAAAGAATATATGCAAAACCATAAAATCACAAAAAATCACTCAAACCAATTCAAAAAAATCTAAAATTTTGATTGTGATTCTCTTGTATGTTCATATAGAAATAATAAAAATTTCATAGATGAATTACTCATATTGCAGATTATATGATGAAATTAGTAAAAACCCTAAAATATCAATAACTCCCTCAAAATAGATCATAAAATCTCTATTTTTAATTGCGTCTTTCTTGACATATTATCCATCTCTATTACAACAACTGTGGAAAATAATTTAACTAATTACAAGATATTAATGATTCCATAAAGCTAGGGTTTCATCCCACACAAATTTCCCAAATTGAAGTTCTGATACCACTTGTTATGATCCACACTTATAATATTTGGAAATAATGTAAAATATAATGTAGATCAACAAAACATAATATATATTGGTGGGAAAATATTTCCAAATATTCAATATATGCAAAAATGGAATACCCTTAAGGTAGGGCAACACCATACAATACTACATTAGGAAAGAATAAATCCATAATGTCTCTTCGAGGGGATAACTTCTAATATCCTATTATAATAGCAGACTCAATGCTTACTTCATTCCATTACAATTATAATCATCTACTTTATATACACCTATATCTAATTATCAATGGATGGCTTACCTCATAATCTTAATGTAGGTTAAACATTACCCAATGCATTAATTCCATAAGTTACTCAATTATCCTAATATATTAGACACATATAACTAACCAAGGGGGATGTGTACCACATGTCGGTATCTCCATTAACCCATATATAATAACATATCATATCCCTAGGTACATATCAAGTTGTAATCATTTAGTTGTAGTCATTCAGTGCATCCATTTAGATGAAACCATTCAGAGGTAACTTTGGCACTATAACCAGACATTTACAACCAAATGACACAACTAACTACAAAATTTTGGAGGCCATAACATTTACATATGGAATCAGATTATGATGATTTTTTTTTAAATTACAAAGATCTTAGAGAGGAATACAAATATGAAATAATATTTAGGTTTTGACAAGTTTTTGATTCCTAATTGTTATAGATAATATTTAAATCTATTTAATTTAGTTATTCAATCTAGCTATTTGAAAAAATTATATAACAATTTAGTTCAACATCTTGATTTGATCTAACTAAAAGGTAGCATGGAAAAATTAATAAATCTTATATTTCCTTACACTCCTATCTAAAATCTATGGATTCACCATCACGCATATAGGATTTTCCATGCTTATGAAATAGTTTTCCATAGATTCACCAAATAATTCCAAGAGGGTTTCCTATAAGGGCTCTTAAAATTAACCTTACTACTACTTCACATATGACAAAAATTTGTATGTTATTTAAAAATTATAAAATTAATTGTGCCTCTATATCTTAGTTAAGGATATGGTCATTCATTTAGATTAGAATCCACTTTATATCATCTAGACACATAAATCTAGAGAATTTAAGTCACATTAAGTGGATGAATTACATACATTATTTACATATGATAATAAAACATAAGAAGGTTTAGGAAAATAAATATTATAATTCCTTGGTCAACCACCTATTTATATGTTTATCATAGTGTTTTACACTTATGACCAAAACATAACTTCATTGATTCGATAACTCTTTACTCAGTAGGCAAAGACTTCTTAGACTTTTTTAACACCATTTCAAAGGGTGAATAGGCTTGGTATTTCTAAATGCTTTACAAGGTTATATTTAAACTTGGTAATTTATGTGCTCTTGATGGTACACATCAACAAATATTTATTTGGAAGGCATACTATGCCAATATACCATGACACTTAAGTGTTACTAAGACACTAGTAACATTACATAAACACTTCTAATAGTTTCACATGTGCATATATGTCAAGTTCCACATAAATTATTAAATTCCTTATTACATAAATAAGCACACACATAGGGATATATGATTTTACTACCTATATCAATTTAGGATAAACCATGAGAATCCATCACCATGGACTATGTGATTGTATTGTCTATTATAAATTGATAGAATAACTTTGTGTGTGTTGGTACTTGGTGAATTTACATATACTATTGCCTCTTAAAAAATATATTAGTAAGTAATTTATACCTAATTTTATGCATTTATGACCTCCTGAACCATTTATAAAATTTAGAATACCTTACCAAGTTTGAATCTAAGTCAAGTTATCATTGGGTACTAGTTCACCCTAAGGATGTTTAAAATTCATCATTCCAAACCATGTAAGGATTATATGAATGGCTGGCTATTATTTTTATCTTGACCAATGCACCAAAAAATTTAATGTGATTGATTATGATATACTTATGCCCTTACTCAACTCCATCATCATCTACTTATATGCTTCAATAAGACTTAAGGGGAGTATATGAATCATATCTCATGTGTTTTAAAAACCTTGATTAAACACAAAATTTAACATATTTTATCATAATTTACATTTGGTGCCACCTAAATTTAATACATATGCTAAAACGTTGACCACCAAGCCATCTATATAGATACAAATATGATACATGTAATCTAAGGTTAAATAAATATTACTAAATTAAAGATTTTTATTAGACTTAATAACATATACCATAGGTTTGTTTTTAGTTTCTAGTATATATCATTTTATCTTATCTAAATCATGCAGCTTGATGAATATTCCAATGGAAACCTACACAAAAATATGATTTTGAGGAGGTGAAGAATTATATGTGCACAAAACATGTGCTAACAATGTTTGACATTTTTATGACTTTGAGATTCATATCAATGTATTAGACTATATATTTGACACAATACATACACTTTATCACCTATCACATAAAGAAACTTAATGGAATCATTAAGTATTAATACATCAATGATAAATATTTTGTGATATTGTAAACTTAGATATGTAATGGTGCCAGTACCATTTGGTTAAGGAGATGGTAATTTATTTATATCAAAAGCTACATTATATCAACTAGACACACATAAATTTAGAGAATTTATGTCACATGAATTGGATGAATTTCCTACATTATTTCCATATGATAATAAAACATAAGAAGGTTTAGGAAAATAAAAATGATAATTCCTTGGTTAACCACCTATTTAGATGTTTATCATAGTGTTTGACATTTATGGCCATAACATAACTTCACTAACTTGATAACTATTTACTTAGTATGCAAAAAATTCTTAGACTCATATACCATCCTTTCAAATGGTGAATATGTTTGGGAGTTCTACATGTTTGACAAGGTTATATTCAAAATTGGTAATTTATGTGTTCTCGAGGGAACACGTCAACCAATATTTATTTGGAAGGCACACAATTCCAAGATGGCATGACACTTCAATGTTAACAAGACACTAATAACATTACATCAACATGTATACTAGTTATACATGTGCATGGATGCCAAATTACACACAAACTATTTCATTCCTTATTATATTAACAAGCACACAAATATGAATATAAGACTATATTACCTATATCATTTTCAGCAAACCATAGGAGTCCATGACAATGGATTTCATAAATATACTATCTATGATAAACTTCTAGGATGCATTTATGTGTGTTTTAGTTTATAACTATCTAATATGGCCCTAATGGTTTCATATAATAAGGTTATTTATGTGTATTTGTATTTATTCATACATTTTTGGGTTCATTTTTCTTTACCCACATCTATAAAATCTAATTGTGAATTGTGATTTATTATCCATTTATTGAATTATCCATGGGACATGATGCATATATAGTTGTAATAGTCTAAAAATATTCATCCCCATACACTTGGGCAAGTAAAATTTTTTAATCATACACTACATGTGTAGTATTTCACATCCATGCTTTTAAGATGATAACTTGATATTGATTCAACATGAATATAATAGATATTTGCATAGCTCTATGAGGTATAGTCAATTCTAGTCATATTTAAGGTTATAAAAAGTGTCACCCATATACATATCCTAACATGCACCATTTATCATGATTTTCATTTGTATGAGTGATAATTGGACAATACAAATAATTTTTTTTAAGCATTTTGAACACTCATCAATAGGTTTATAAGATACTCTTATGTAACAATTTAAGTATAGAATCAACTGTAATGAAGAAAACACACCTCATGAGTTCAAGGTGGGAGATAAGATTTGGTTGCATATATAAAATTAATTATTTAAGGATATACACCATAAGATAAATCCTCTAAACTATACTCCATACACCATCATGCACATATCCAAAGATAATACTATTATTCTTGACCTATCAAAATAATCTAGATTTCACCTAGTATTTAATGTGGAATTACTAAAGCCTTAATTTACAACTTATCTTTATCTTGGAACAAATAAAAATACTTATAATATATATCTTAATCATTTAAAAATAGAAGAGAATGATCAAATTATTAAAGTGACAATGCACCCTTCATGACACACCAATTGTTTAGAGTGGCCAAGCTAGTTATGTTGGGAATTATAGCACACTCCATGAGATCTACACCAAATTCTTACCCAAAAATAATTTACTTCATCATGCTGACATATCATGCTTAAGGATAGGACACTCAACCAAGGCATAGATGTAATATGTCAAGTCATAGTAGGGATATTTACATAGAGATATCATTCACATAATATCTACTAATTAGTTTATTCCTAAGACATATATTTATTATAATAAATCATAATATGAGATCATGACACTTCTACACATACTATTATATTAATAACCCATTTATATACTATAATAGGAAATATTACACAAATATACTACAAAAGTACATAATCATTGGATAAAGATTATACATTCCTTCATTCAAGTTCTTAGAATAATAAACATATTCATAAAATTTAACTAAGTAAAAATATATTGTAATTTCAAAAATATAACGCTAAAAATTATTATTTTTAATATCACAAATAATATAATGGGGATTTTATATAACTCAAACACCACCTTGTAGTTACATTACATACAAACAAGCATAAAATTTATGCAACAAATTTATATGTTTATTAGTCATAAAAACTAACATTGAATTTATTTATCCTAAAATCTCCCTATATATATTCCAATATTATATATTCACTCCAAAAAAATTATATTAATGCTAGTATTCGATGGTCTCACTCTAATAGGTTGGATTGTAATTCCTTTTCTTGTGCTCTATGGTTTATGATATGATGTATAAGCATCAAATAAAAACATGAAATAGGGTCAAAAATTATGTTACTAGGTGTGATGTAACTTTTTTGGGTCTCATAAGATCCCCTAGGAATAATTTAAATCTTTGAAAGAGTCCTTAGGTGAGTGTTTCTAGTCAATTGGCATTTCCTGCTAAAATGAAAAATTTGAATATTTGAATTATGTTTTAAAGCTTAGGATAATTTTGGAGATGTTTCATGTAATTTAATTTTTTTATATATTTTTTTAAGGTATTAAACAATTATATTATGGTGAAATAGTTTGTGATATGTGAATTTTATAAAATAGAGGGAGTTCTAAATCAAGAACTATGTTTATAACTGCTAACTCAAGAGAGTGGCATAGAAAGTATGAGAGTTTCTCTTGCATGTGGTAGATAAAAATGAGTTAGAATTTGAATGTATTAAGATGTTATAATAATAAAGAGTAATTTTATTTATTTATTTTTTATTTTTTTATGGTTGATATTTATGGAAGATAAGGAAGGAATGAATAAAAGACAAGAAACTCTGTATTGTCCTTGAAGAACAGAGTTAGTGGTAGTAAATTTAGTCATATGTATGGGAGGGAATAAATAAAACTTAGTGTGTTTTAATGATTTGCCTATGTAAATTCATGTTTGAATATTTTTAAATTTAATTTATTTATTTAAAAAACCCTTAAATGTCTTGGAATAACATTATGTAGTTTTAAATGGCAAGAGATTGTATGCAGAACTGTATCAAGAATTATGTGTGTGTTTTATTAAATCTATGAGATTAACTGTAGAAAAAACCCTTAAATAAATTTAATGTGAATTTAAATTTGATATATATATATATATATATATATATTTAAAACATTTTATACGTGGTGTATTTTTGTTCATTTAGGGTATTGGTTGATCTTAACAGAGTAGAGAGTTCAAAATTGTAGTTTGTGAAGGTTCTGACAAAAAAAGACATACAAGAAATAGGGTTATATTCTCATTGAGATATTTATGTATGTGTGTGGATATTATAGGATATTTATGGTGTTTATCTCTATAAAATTAACCTTTTTTTGGTACTTATATTCCATTTGGTTTTTCTATATGTGAATTGAACATATGTGTTAGCTTACACAGTCATACTATGTTTCCAAAATTTTGTTAAGCATGTGTTGGAGCTATGTTGAAGTTGATAAATAATTAGTGGTTGAAATGGGTGTGGATAAGTTAGGTAGAATTTTTTTAGGTCTTGAAAACTTTTGAAACTTTCATAATTTCAATACATTCCATTTAATACCCTCTTGGGTCCCTACAGACTTGTGTAAGCACAAACATAGGGTTTGAATGTGGAAAGTGAGATAAATAGAATTCCATTTTGTGAAAAGATTTTAATTTTTTTTTAGTGTGTTTACACATTTAATATATTATAATATTGGTTTTGGAGTGGTAAGTACATGTATGGTACTATTTTATATTTTAGGTACCCAAATTAGGCCTAGAGACCTAATTGAGAGAGTATAAGTAATTAAAAGGTGAGGTTGTATGGAGAGTTGAGGGATGAAAATTAGTGTGTATTTACATGGTGGAAATGGGTAATAATGGGTTTTTTTTAATCATGAAACCTTGTTAGGATTTTCAACCAAGAAGCTTTGTCCTCTAGGAGGGCTACAAGGAATTACATGTTTGTATAGGCATATGATGAAGGAGGAGTGTTTGAGTGTTGGTAATGTTTCAATGTGAGTTGTGTATAATATATTATTATAGTGACAAGTAATTAAAGGTTAATATAATTTTCTACTTAATGGCATTGAAGATTTGGGTTAGTTGACTAAGAAGGAGATAGTCAAGTCCATGTGATCACTTACGTAAAAAGTAATTTTGTAGATGAATTAAAAATAAGAAGTGTGAGAAGTATTCAAGGTGAGTTGAGAAGGTAAAATGAGGAGTATTTAGGTGTGAATATCTTTTAGATTTAGATTTTGAAAATATTTAATAAATCAAGATAAGAAAACATAAAGCAAAGGTGCTTGAATAAGAATTAGGGCCAGGACTAGTTGGAGTAGTGCAAGGTGAAAGGTTGAGAAAGCACATGTTGGTGATAAATTAGGTCATTTTAAATTATTATAAGAGGATATATACATAAATAAACCTCATTATCAATCCTATTACTCCTTATTCATGATAATAATTCACCACATACATAAGCTCTATGACATATTAAATATCTTATTTAGTGCTCCTAAGTCTTTAGGTACATCTATGTGACCTCATCTTCATGAAATTTTTTATGTTTTTGTTCTTATTCTCATACAAAATATTTAAAATTAATGCATACTTTACACCACACCATCTTTAAAAGTGTATGTTCTGATAATTTTATGAAATTGGGATCCAATATCACCCCACACTAATCTTTTTTCCTACCTTTGTGAAACACTTCCAAGGCTTCTCGAACTATCAAAAAATTGGACCATATTGTTTAATATCTAATTCAAATGTATCCCTCATGTAAATTAAACCTTTATTAATTATATATTGTTAGGCATTTATAATAATATTTTGTATAGCACTAATAATTGCTCATGGATCTCCGTGTCCTTTATTTTTTAGGATATTATATCTATAAGAAGTTTTTCAAATTTATCTCTAAGGATTTTTTATTTTCAATTACCTTACAATGAATAACCCTAAATACCTTCTCTAATTCTCTTCATATTATCTATATCTTCTCTCCTAGCTCTTCCATTTCCTTCAGAAAATTATTCTTCACATTTTTATATTTTGTCTAGTAGACTTGCATCACCATATATTCTTATTTATTTGTTCATAAATAATCCATGTTCATATGATATGTGTTATACATGTGAAGTTAAAAAAACATTTTTCATCATTCATTGCCTTTCCTTGGATCTCAACCAATAATTTCTCATTGTTATTCAATTGTTCATCAAATTCAAGTTATGACTTCTCCTCTTTTGTTTCCTTTTCTTCATTTCTCTCTCCTTTCTAGTTCTTATTTATATAGTGGTTTACCATGATTATCATTTTTTCAATTCTATATAGGGTCTCAGTGTTAGTCTCATCTGCTAGGATTGGCTTCACATTACATATCCATGTGTTAAATTTTGAATATTTTATTTCATTACAACATGTTTTTTAATATTTTTTGGTGATTTTTTAAAGTATCCTTAAATTTAATATTTTTATTACATATAAAATAACTATAAAAATGATTTTTGGGGACATTTAAACTACTAATTTCATGAATACACACCCTAATTTAGATTTCATCAACTTGGTGGGGTTTATGTGGAAGATGGGGTTTTCACCCTCCATATATGGTTATTCTTTGGTGACACTATTTATGGGTACATCATACTGATGTTTGTATGCAATAAAAATTTAATGGTGTGCATGAATCAATCCTAGATTGGATAAGATATATCACACCTACACTTCTGATTGGGGGGCATACTTGTTAAGTAGGAACATGACCAATATGAGGATCAACTAGACCCGATTAGGGGATCACTTGTATCATCTATCACAACACATCATGCTAGGTAAAGTTCCAAAGCCTAAAGTCTAACACAATCACACAACAACCCTAAAAGAGTCCTATGGTTTATTTATTCACTTATGATAATAAACAAGAAAGTAAACTAATCTAATAATAAGAAAAGTAAACTAATATAGTGCTCACCAAATCTTGTGGTTAAAAGTAAGGGGTTATATGTAAAGAAATAAAATACATGTATAGGGAAATTCAAATAAATTAAGTATGATTAACATCCTAATACATGGAATATGAGGAGTAATATTATTTAAGCCAACACTTATGCTATTTCTATCTACTAAAAGAGAGGAAAACAAAGCTACAATATGCTTACTTGAATGTGAACCCATCATGAATCAATATCTCCCTTGGGCAATGGAGCTTTGAAAGAGGTTGTTGTGGTTTTTAAGGATCATTTTTCTAGGCCAAATCATCCAAGACCTATCCACAAGACTCATATTTTCCAAATAAGAAACCTAAGCTAAGACTCCTCAAGTAGAATGGTGGAAGAGTAGATTATGAAGAAACATGAGTGAATAATAACTTTTGATTGCATTCATATGTAAATGATTGAAATATCCTTATATATATATATATATATATATATATATATATATATATATATATATATATATATATATATATATATATAGGAGTATATGACCCAAAAATGACCCTTTCTTAGTGCACCCCTTAATTTATGCACTCAGAGAGATTGAGTCATGATGGGTTCCTACAAGATGTAAAGCATTAGTAATTGATAAAAGTGTGAAAATATTATTCATATACATATACCCCACTCAAATCTCATCACATGTTAGTAAGGTGTAACAAGGGATGGTGCTTTGAGAAAGAACATAAGGACACACACAATGTTCATGCTAAAAAAATGTAGTATTTTAAAAAGAATAAAATAATTGAAATTAAATGATAGAAAATGAAAATAACTAAAAAGTAAATAAATGATGCATACCTTGACTTACCTTTATCATAGGATGTTTGTCAGCTATGTTTTAGTTTTGATTGTGAAGGGTGTAGAGACTACTTTGGACAAACCCAAAAATACAAAACTAAGGAGCAAAACCAAACAAACACAAGAACAACCAAGATAACTAGTGCTATGTGGATGAGACATACTTGGGAATTTGGCAAGTTAGTTGACAAGTGCTATGTTAGACCAAATGACCAAGTCAAACAAGATTACATCGAGTAACCAAAAATATAAGGATACTAAAGACCTAAAAAACTCAACAAGTAAACCTCAAGTAATAAAAGGCAAACTCATGAAATAAAATCAAGGATACATGTCAAAGAGGATGGTGAAAAGAGGATTCAAAAAGAAAAATGGTAAAACAACATTGATGAGTGAGTAGTAATAATCCACATCTTAATCATTAATGGAAGAAGGGGAATCATAAAAGGGGAACAACATGGTTGGGTGAGTAGTAACAATCCACATCTCATGCAACAATAGAAAAAGGGTGCAAACTCAAGTGTCTACAATAGTAGAACAAAAAAATAAAGATAAATAGGAAAATGAAAGAAAAGTAGTTTTAGTAAATATATAGAATATGATGAAAATGATCCATAGTTTCTCAAACATGTTTTACATTTAAAGATAGATAAAAATGAAATAAAGTAATGTTAGCATGTTTTTAAGAAATGAAGAAAAAGGAATTTAAATAAGAGGGAAAACATATTTGGAATCATAATTTATCTATCAAGGGGGTAAATGAATGGGGTGGAGGGGAGAATGAAGGAAAAACCAACGTAGAGGAAATATTTATCGAAGTCAAGACACTCAAATTTGGTTTGTCAAAACAAGAGGACTATTGACCTTAAGGACTCTAAATAACTTCTCTTAGCTACACAAGTCTTAGGTCAATAAATAGAGTATATAAATCATCCCATGAAGAATATATGCATGAAAATTAAAATGGACATACCTCCCCATGATGTGTTACCCATTCCTTAGGACCCCTTATAGAGTCATCAATCTACTATGAATATTGGGTAATTATGTGAAAAATTAGGTAGCACTATAGATTTTTTTAAAATCCTCTATTCCAATCTACCGACCTACCACACCCCAAAGGACTTCAACTCTTTATGAAGTTGACTATGGATTTTTATCTTTGACTGGAGATAAGATATGTGCTTGTAATCAAAACTTTTGGTTTGATTATAGTTTTAATATTTGTATCTTGCCTTTTAGATATCATTGCCTTTTATTTTCAAATGATTAGCTTTTAAATTATTTATTTATTTTAAATTCCTCCATACAGATTTGGAAGACCAAAAATGGGTGCTAAATATGACTTTAATTTGAAAAATTTAGGACAAGGTTTCTAAGAGAGATAAAATCAAATAACATGGGGTCTATGAGTCTCATAAATCTAGGTGAAATAAAAGTGCTATCTTGACTTCGACCTTGTTTTATCCAAATGTGGAGGTAAAAAAAAGTGGGAAATCAAGAGGAAAATGAGACATGTAACAAATTTGAATTTCTTCAATTTAAAATAATGTGACAAAGGGAAAAATTGAATACAATGATAACAAACGTGTGATTCCTCATCATAAGACTATGAGAAGTGAAGGAAAACATGCTAACATAGATTGTTTACAGATTCAATCTAGCAAAAGAAGTAAAAGCTAATGTATAAAAAATAAGGATCAAAAAGAACATGAAAATAAAGGTAATTTTATGAGGAGGGTCAAGTTTTATCAATGGTTTGACCAAGTAACTAACAAAAGGAAAACCCAAGGGGTGCCAATAAGTAAAAAGTGAGGGAGTCTTTGTATAAAGCACCTCACAAAGAAAGACCCAAAGGATGCCAAAACAACATTGGAAAGTAGTAAAATAATGAAATGTAAAAAACAAGAAATAAAAATAATGGTCATTTTATGAGGAGGGCCATGTTTTATCCACAATATTACCAAGTAACTCATAAAAGAAAAGCTCAAGAGGATGTCAAAATAGCATTGACAAGCAAAAGGAAAAATTAAAAGATAAGTGATGAATACTATGGTACATCAAAAAACCAAAAGACCAAAAAGGAGGACTAAAGGTTTAAAAAGAAAGGAAATGAAGACTATGGTACATCAAGAAACCAAAATACCAAAATGGAGGACTAAAGGTTTGCAAAAGAAGGAAAATACTGCATAGGGAGAGACCCATGCTAAAGTAACTTACAAAAATATGTTAGATAGATATATAGAGAAAGCATGAAAATAAGGAAAAGGATCCTAAATTAATGGATATATCAAGGATGAGCATGTAAGAGACAAGCATATGTGTCTTGGAAGGTTTCTTGGAGTTGAATTAGTTTGGTAGCATGTAATGGAGAATAAGAGTGGGCATTGGAAGATGCCCTAAAAGGTAAGTGGATATATGGGCATCACAAAATGCCCCAAAGTATGAAAGGACATGAAGATGGGAATTTAAAGATACCCCAAAGGTTAAATTAATATGTGGATGGGCATCACAAGATGCCCCAACAACTAAAAAGAGGAATAAAAGATAGGAAAACATAAGAAGTAAAGAGAACCCCATAGTGTTTCTAAATGAATTTAGGTTGTCTAAGAAGATTATAATGGGGGATATGATGCTTGAGAAAAAAAAGAATTCTAAGTAATAAAAATAATAGATATAAACAAAAAACTAAACCAAGTAGATATAGAACTAAATCAGACCTATAAGGAAATTGAAAGCCTAAATTGGAAACCATAAAAGAAAGAAAACATTACTACGTCAATCTAGTCAACCTAACACAAAATACAAGTTCTGAAGGCCATACTAGGTAGACCAAGTTGACCTAGCACAATGCATAGAGGTCAAAAAAGCACCAAGTCGACTAGGTTGACTTAGTATAACATATAGGAAAATTGTTTTGCCTATATCTTTAGTTCTACTCATCTATTTTACAAACCATGAAATATGTTAGATTCATGATGAAGTAGAGAATGAAAATAAGGAAGAAATATGTGATAAAATGATGATGAAATAAATGATAAATAAAATAAAATAATTGAAAGAAATCCTACAAGGGTTTGATTCACATCTAGAATGTAATGAAGGTAAAGCCAAAGTGGAGATAATGTTAAATAAGAAAGGAAATAAAAATGGAAACATGAAGACAATCTAACCAGTGGTGGGATAGGATCACATTGGGTTCACTAGAATGTAATTAAGGTAAATTGAAATTGAAGCTAATGCTAAATAAGAAAGGAAACTGTTGGATCAACATAGCCCCACTTTTTTTCTTTTACAAATGGGGGACCCTTGTGAATATTCAATAACATCTAAACCTTGAAAGCTTTCCTGAAGAAGTTATTTTTTTAAAGAGTTTGAAGATCATCCACTTGAAAGTGATACACTTTATATATGCTCAATGATCACAATATGTTTTTGAACTAGCTTTTCTAATGGTTTGTCTTTAAGGATTGAATTGTAAAAAGAAGGCTAGGTTTTCCTTACAAAAAACCCTAGGGTTTGAATTCAAAATTTAGTGGGAAAGCTTAATGAGAAAGTACCCTTTAGAGTTTCTTGAAAGTGACCTTTAGATTTTCTTGAAATATCCCTTTTGAGAAAGTTGTCTTGGTCCATTTTAGCAAAAGGTGACCTTCAAATAAATTTTTTTGGGCACTATTTCTTGCAGACATTTTGTCTAAAACAAATCAACCCTTCAACCCCTTTGGAACCTACCGTTCAGAATAATTGGTTAAGGCATTTTATAGGAATTGGACCTTCAAGGTTTCTTGAAGTGTCCCTTTAGAAAAATTATCTTGGGACACTTTGGAAGAAAGTGACCTTTTATAAGATGTTTAAGGATAACCATGTGAAATCTTCTTGAGTTCCTTGTTTTATTCTTAACCCTAGTTTTTTTTGCCTTTTTTAGGAACCCATAGTTGATGAGGCTTATTTTGAGTGCATCTTCATAGATCAATGATCCATGTGTCATCACAAGATTAGATCTGATAGTTTGAAATGGTTGAGGAATTTCATCTTAATCAAAGTTTAAGTGACCAATCAAAAAGGATTCAAGGGATCCTATATCCCAAAGATTTGGTCACATGGCCTGAAGAGCATATTTTAGGCTTAAAGAATAATGTGTTTTTCAACACAAAATAATCATAAGGCCTAGGTTTAATCCCTTTAAGTGCATTAGATGAGCTTAAATTTGACAGCCTCATGCCCATCATTTGACATCTATGAGGACATTTTTGATGTTCACAAGGATGTCAAATTTAAGATACTCTAAGTACATTAGATGATCTTAAATTTGATAGCCTTGCACCTGTCATTTGATGTCTATGATGAAGTTTTGGATGTTCATGAGGAAATAAAATTTAAGATACTCCAAGTACCTTAGATGACATTAAATTTTATGGCTTCACACCCATCATTTGACGTCTATGAAGACATTTTTGACATTCATGAGGATGTCAAATTTAAGATACTCCAAGTACCTTAGATGACCTTAAATTTGATAGCCTTGCACCCATACTTTGACATTTTTGAGGATGTTTTTGACATTTGTGAGGACGTCAATTTTAAGATAGCATAAAATTTCAAACCTAGCAAAGCGATGTATTTCTTGATCCTCAAAAGGGACCCTTTCACATTTTTTTTCAATGTAGGAGCTTAGTATAATGGATTTAACCTAAGTTTTTATCAAAGCTTAAGAATTATTTCATGTGCATCTTTGCAGATCTAATGGTTTGTACTTTATCATAGGATTTGATCTAACAATTTGAAATAGTTGAGGACTTTTCAATGATGATAGAGCATAATGAAAATGACAAATTAGAAAAGACTTTAAAGATCAAAATCAATAGGAAACACTTGCTCATAGATCTAATCTAATGATGTGAGATAGAATAAATTTTCAAATACTAGTGGCTAGCTTTTGAAAATACTTTCACTAGGGCAACACGAGTGAATTTATGAATTTACCACCTCCACCATTAAATTAGGAAAATCCCTTGCTCACCAACATAAAACCCTATTCCTTGTTCAATTGAGCCATAATTGACTTTAGAAGAGCTAAATATCACCTAGAGAAGAGCTAAGAAGACTTAGTGAAATCATATATTTAAAAAATCAAACTAGTTGAGGAATTATGGCTATAGTAAGACAACAATGGTGAGATGAAGCAGAAGCTTACTTATCAACTGACAGAGAAGGAAGATGTTACAAGGATACAAAACTAGATGTGTAAGCTTTGAATAATAGTTTGAAGAATTGGTCTAAATTCTTCTTTGTGATTGACCTTATCTAACCATTGAATCCCAAAAAATAATGAATTTCTATAATTTGAAGGAATCATGAAGATATCATTGTAATATATATGTCTTGACTTCACCTCATAGTTTCCAAACTAGAGGTACTCCATTGTGTTGATATCCTAGATCTTATGTTCATTGACTGTAGAATAGATGGAGACTAGATAATTAGGGAGGGTACATCAAAAAGGATTTCTTATATAGATCTAGTATCTTTTTAAGGCTACTATAATATTCCCAAGGCTCACATAGACCTCCCTATAATCAAGGAATGGACCACTAAGAATGACTTAGATAATATCTTAAGGTTTTGGATGGATAGAAGGACTCATGTATTAAGAAACCATAATGGTAGAATCCCAATTATGAAGTTCATGGAAGGGATTAAGATCACCATGAATTTGTTGAATAGATCTTATAGAGTAGTAATCACATCCTATGTCAACCCCAGGTGGGTTTCCTATATTTATTTCATGATAGAAGAGAAGATGACTCCACCTATTAGAGAAATGATAAGTATCCACTTGCGAAGGAAGTTTAATGGAATTAAAAGGAAAACAAGTCAACTTTTCACAATGATGTCTTACTTGCTAGATATCTTCATGGATTATACCTTCTTCCATACCATTAAGAATTCGTACCCTCACAACAAGATCACCATTTCTCACCATTACTCCAAAGTACACATATTCAAATATAGGGACCACATTTAATTCATTTGTGATTGCATATATCCCACTCTAGTTAGGATAATTGATGAAAGTTTAATGCCCAGATTTCCCCCCTCATTAAGTAGTTTTTAGAGCCCATTGGTGACATATGGGTCTATCTTGATTGTACAGTCATTAGGATAAAAGGAATCCAAACCCAACCCTTCAAATTACCTATGCATGTCCTAATTAAGATAGGTAAAAGAGATATTTATCATCAAATACTTCATGGTATATACCATATATGAAAATAAAAAAATAAAAGCATCCTACATCTCTTCCCATATCTGATTGGGAAGACAATGGTTTATGGATGGAAGCAATTAGAGATCTTAGGAAGGAATAGAGAGAAATTTTGTTTATAATTGGATGACCTCAAGACATGGGATCCAAAAGGAAATGTTATCTCCCATATAAAGTCCAATTATCTATATAATAATGCTTATGAATACCAATTGGGTCTGTATGACCACTTATACAAAAAGGAAACCAACTTTGAGGAAGTGTTGGTTAGATTTAAAGGACATGGATTCAAATTGGAACATAGATTGTAGAGGGAAGAAACACCCATTAGGAGAAATTTGGGAATTAAATCCCTTGAAATACCACCTCTTACCTTCCACTTCAAGTCCACCATGAGTGCCTTAGGGTATACCTTAACAACAACATCTATCTCAATAGTAAGTTCCCAACTGTGACGGACCTAGTGAATAAAGGATAGAGCATGGGCTGGGAGAGGGACCCTCTACCTTAGCTCTACCACAAAGACCCCATTCACTTATAGAATACATTGACATGGTTGCCTTAGAGCCTTATGAAATAGTGGATGAGTTCTTCAAAGAACTTGCAGATACATATGGATCAGACAAGGAGGGAGATGATGATGAAAAGGCCACAACTAAGGTAGCACTAATTGAAGTTCCTTAAGTTAAAAAGATAAGCAAAGGAAATTATGTTTCCTTAGATTTAGTCCTAGTGACCAAAAGAAAAAGGGAGATAGATATGGCTTTGGTGACCAGAACCTTTAAGAATCCCAAGTGGATTCACCCAAAAAGTGAGGTAAACTTGTTCAATGATGAATTTCCCATACATGGACCTATCATCCCTGACTCATTCATCTATGAAAATTTCCAAAAAATACCCTCTTAGATACATCCATGGGCTTTGACCAGTACTGCCAATGTTGAAGTAAATAATGAAGTCCAACCCTAGATCTTAGAGCTCATGAAAGAATAAGAAGAGAGGAGAATGATTAAGGATGATAAGGAAAGTATGAAGAGAATAAAAGGATAAGGGAAATCAAGAGATTATAGTCTTGAAACACCAAAGGTTTTAGAGATTTTGGAATTAGATACCAAGGTGTAATTTAACTTTGATATAATTGCACTTGAGAATGTTACCACAAGAAGGTAACCATTGGAACTAAAGAAGTCACTCTCCAAAGAGTGGAACCATTTGTAAGACTCACTCCAGTCTAAGGTCAGGAAATAGGGGAACACCCCATCCATCAAGAAGACATTTCAAGTATGGTGAAATCCTAGTCAACAATGGTTGTGGTGGGAATTTAGGGAATGAATCAAATGATCCTAAACTTGGAGAAGGAAAAGAAAGACTTGGAGGCATAAGTCTCACTATTAGTTCTAGACGAATTTTTAAAAATGTTAAATAAGTACCTCCTAGATGCCTTTGATTCGGTCAAGGCCATCAAAATTAGGATAAATAATTTATAAATTCAAACCAAGAGGGAATAAACATTAATGCAATAGTGGCAAGAAATGAAAATTTAGGTCACAGAGTTGACCAAAGTGCACATCACCAAACAACCCTTGGATTTCAAAATCATTAAAGAAAGGTAATTGAATGCCATTCAAGGGATCTGAGTGGATCATATATAAGAATTAAGTTCATGGTGTAATATGACCAATGACTTCATAGAAGAAGATAAGGATTTGGTGTTAAAATTAAGAAGTTGTTAGGAGCCTTGTTGATAACCCCTTTCTCAACCTAATGCCACTGACATAATGCATGACATTGAGTTCCAACATAGAGTCCAAGCCTTCATAAAATTAATTAAGGATGAAAACTAGGGACAATACAATAAGGATAATTTAAAAGTCCTTAATGCCATCATCAGGATAGGGCAACAGATTATAGAGGTAAGGTGCTTATAAGAGGTCACCATCAGAAGTGACAAAGGATATAATACATTGGTTGAACAAGAAGAAGAGAGTCTAATGAAGACCATAGTGGATTTTGAGCTAATTAAAGAATATTTCACCAAGGTGAAATACTTTTTTTAGCCTAAATGATCAAGGGGGCCCACTAGCCAAAAACATTGTCAAGGTTATTCTTTTATAAACTATATATGCTAATTTGTTAGCATGTATTAATATTTTGATCTAGTAGGTGCCTAAAGGTCATATGTACTATATAACTCTTTGTAAAAGGACAAATATCCTTACCTCTTATAAGGGTTTGAAATAAACAAGACTAGTGCACTACCTATGTCCTCCATAAATAGGTAGGTGTTACCATTTATAATAGAGGGATTTTGAGCAGATTTATACTAGAGAAATTAATACAATTTTAATTCTAAAAAGATTGTCTAGGTTGTGTTATATTATTTATAATTTCTCTCAATTTTAGGTGGATTTCTTAGATTTGAATAGTTCTTGGATAGATTAGTTATATTTCACATTCATGAGGTTTCTAGTTTATGATTTGCTAGACTAGTTGAATGATTCTAAATTTACTTCATTTTATTTTCCATGTATTTGAATGTTCTTATGAAATTTAGATTAACATAGAAAACTCCTTAAGTAATATTGAATTTTACTCATGAATCTTATATTTTCCTTTGAATATTTCCTAATTTTTTATGAAGCTTGTGCTTATGCTATGTTCCATCACTTATTGGTTGAATATATGTTCAAATTGAATAAGACACTATCATTATGTATGGGATTAATGCTTGTAATCACGTTTCTTCTTTCACTTACCCTACCTTTGTATTCTTTTTATCAATGCTCACTTGAGCTTAAGATCATTATAAATATTCACTTATATTAGCTTAGAGCTAGGAGCCTTGATTAAGAAGACTACAAAACTGCAAAGGATTTAGACCCTAGTGACTCTAAACCACCACATCAAACAAATTTTTTGGGAAGCTCTCATACTTTTCTGACTATTCCACCATAGACATATTACTTGTGAAAAACTATAACTCATGCCTTGGATTATTGTAATCCTAAAATGATAAGTGTTCATCAACACTAAGGAGTACTCTATGGAGAAAATGGAAACATCAACAAGAGGTGGTCCCTGTTGGTGCTAGAAAGAGAGACCTTGTTTGCAAATATTATTGTTTTCTTGGTTAAGCTTAGAGGATCTTTATGTCCTTTGTAAATATCTTTACTCTGTGAGTGTTTTCTTGCTCATATTTACAATTAGTAAGGCAAAGATCCTTGTTCTTTGTAAAATTTAGTTCAAGCTCTAGTAAGTATAACTTTAAAATTGAGAATTTTTGATGCTTGAGATTAGAATAATTTATTTTGATTAAATATTGATGTTATCTTGTGAAATTTGAGTCCAATTATACAAAATGATGCAAAGGATGGTCATCTTTGCATGATCAAACATATCTTTGAGATAAATTAGTCAAAGATTAGTGTCCATCATTTCATAAGTGTTTATTTATAAAATAGGCTTAGTGTTCATGCTATTTGTTGTTTTTAATAGAAATTAATGTGTTACACCATATTTCAAAGCAGGATTCTTAGTTTTCAAGCTAGAATTACCTAGAATTAAGACTAGATCTCATTCAAAAGCCAAGGAACCTCTGCTTCAACTTAAGACACACTGATGGACTAGAAAGGATAAAGGAAGATGTAGACATTCAAAATATTTTCCATCTTCACCCTTACAAGGAGTCCTTGCATTTAACCTTTGACTAGATATGGCTTGGCTTGGAAGTTCTCTTATTAATGTTTCAATTTTAGTTCATGATTTGCCATGAAATTCTAAGAAATATTTGCCTATTTTTAGTCTAACTAGTATGGTCATTATCGAGGAACATGCCAAGTTATTTAAATCTACTTTAAGACTCTTAAATGTCATTCATGAATATGTAGCTTCTAGGTTATTCCCTTTTACTTTCAAAGATGATGCTTATGAATGGTTATGAAACGTATCAAATGATTGTATCACTTCTTATAATAACTTTGATACCATCTTTATTGATCAATTTGGGAAGATCATTAACCCCTATGTCATATATTATCAATTTAATACCATCAAGAGAGATACAAGTGAGCCTATTAGGTATTTTAATGCCAAATTTCAAAATATGTTTAGTAGAACCATAGATCCTTATAAGACTAATGAACCTTTGGCCTTAGAGATCAACAAAGATGTTGTGAATCCTATGACTTCTATGTTTCTTAAGAGAACTATCCTAGATATTACCACATTAACTCAAGCTTATTACAAAGTAGTGATCATTAGTGACCAAATGTAGCCTCAAGGGAAAATATCTTACTCAATTCCAAATATCAACCCATAGATGCGAGCCTTGAATCTTTTCCTAGCTAATAGCTAGAATGTTCTAGCTCTAAATCAAATACCAGCTCTAACTATCTTGCCTACTAGCCATGTTGTTCCTGATCAGAACATAGGTTTCTTAGGTCAGTAAACTACCAATGGATCTCAAGATAATGGTTAAAAGGCCCTAATACTAGTCAAAATTACTAATAAAAATCAAGCTCAAATTTATAAAACTCCAAAGAATGAAAATGATTCTCTACTCAAAATGGTCAAGAAGCTTAGCATAGACTTCTTGCAGCTATAAAATCAAGTTGGTAATGCTAATGATAGCTTTGGAAGAAACTTCACCTTCCAAAAGTTTAATAGACATAGAAATCAATTCCAAAATTATAGCTTATTTAATAAAAACAAAGCCAATGAGTCTTCCTCATCTAGAAAGAATACTATGGACATCAATCTCACAAACATTACCCTACCTGATTATTATAGGGTGCATGTAACTTCTAAGCATGGTGAGATATACTGTATTGAATTATGTAAAGATTTTGAAGACTTCCAAGAAGAGCTTGACACCTCTGAGGTTATCCTAGATAAATACAATATTTCTAGTACTTTTGAATCCAAAACACAAAATCAAGGAGACATGGTGGAGACCTTTCAATTTCCTTTTTAGGAAGATAATGAACTTGATAATATTCCTAGATAAATCCAAGCATTTCAACAATTATTAAAGACTTACCCTCTAAGGAATAGGGAGAAAATATAGGCTTTGACTACTTCTATTCCTCCTAAAACCTATGGGACTCCACTAGATACATGTTCAAGGAATGATCTTGAACCACCCAAAGGTATTTGTTCTAAGCCTTTGGTTGAACCTTTGAATAAGACTAAATATAATATTGTTGAGGACATGAATAAAATCATGGAAAATATCACTCTACATGAATTAACATAGATAACTAAGCAAAGAGACCTTCTCTTGAAATCCTTATCCAAGAATCCTAGAAAGCTATTAAAAAATAATACTTCCAATGTAACTATGCAAGTAACAAAATCAAAACCTCCATCTTTTTTACTCATAGATAGAGTATTTGGTAAGAATGTTGATAATTGTCTATTAGATTCAGGGGCTTCAACTAATATTATACTAGCTAGAATTTGTGAGAAATTGGGATTGAACCCAATCAAGTCAAATTGATTAGTCACACAATTGGATAAATCAAAAGTTAAAGTCATTATAGAACTACTTAATGTGCATATTTAATTGGTGAGTGAACCCAAAGTTTAATAGTTTATTAGAATTCAATTAGTAGACATCCCTAATGCTTATGGGTTACTTTTAAGTAGGGAAATGGACCAAAGATTTAAATGGGTACATGTCCACTAACTATTCTCATCTGTGGTTGCCATGGAATTATGTTCATAATCAGATAAGAGTTGAGAGAGAGCCAAAGGTGAAGCATATGGTAACTGAGTATAATGCAGTTAATGAGAGGGTAAACTTCCTTGATTTTGATCTTAGAATCTTCACTTTAGAAATTACACAAAAGCTAGATTCTAAAACACCCCCTCTAATGCCTAGATTATGTAAATTACATGTTGATGAAGCCAGATGCAAATTAGGGTCAAGAGCTAGCATTGTGTTAGTAGACCCTATAGATGAACACTACTTTACATCTTATAGATTGTGATTTACTTGCACTAATAACTTAGCTAAGTATGAAGCTCTCATTTGAGGACTATAGTTTTCCATCAACCACAAAGTCAAGGAGCTTTTGGTCTATAGAGACTCTAAACTTGTGGTCAACTAAGCAAGGAGTAAATACCAGTGTAAGTTGTCTTAAAGAGATATAAGTTTAGGGTATGGGACATGATCGAGTCTTTTGATGCCTTCAACATCTTAGCTATTCTAAGGGAAGAAAACAAGGTTGATGATGATCTTGCTTCTACTACAACCAACTTCATGCTAAATCAAGACTCCCTTGACTTCATCATTGAGTTGGTATCTTACCCTTTAGTCTTTGATAACATCAATCACTTCCAATTTTTCAATGATGATCAACAGATCATCAATTTTTTGACTAAATTTGGGGCCTTTGAGGCCCATATCATTGATGAAGTTTCTCCTAGAAAAGAGCCTAATGGTAAGATCATCCAACTTAGTGATAACAAGATACCTAAAGGGGTTATCTCTGTAGAGAGATTTTTTGATCATGATAAGCTTATAGAGATAGCAAAGGTACCTAAAGTGAGTGGAAAAGATTACCAGCTAGTAGATCTCAATCCACAAGACCAACCTTAACCAGTGAACATATGGAAAGCGTGCACTAAAATGGAAAATAAGAAAGTAAGTGAGTTTCTCACAAAGTACAAAGATGTCATTCCTTGGTCTTATGAAGACCTAAATGTATTTAACCCAAGGGTCATAACTCACACAATACCTCTCAAAGAGAACTGTAAGCCTTTTAGGCAAAAACAAAGGCTAGTGAATCTTGTTTTAGAGCCTATGATATATAAAGAGGTCAAGAAGCTATTGGATGCAAGGATTATATTTCCTATTAGACACTCTAATTAGGTTGCAAACTTGGATCCAATAAGAAAGAATAATGGATAGATTAGATTATGCATTTACTTTAAGAACTTGAACAAAACTTATGAAAAAGATAACTATCATCTACCTTCTTTGGACCAGGTCATGCAATTTATCTCAAGGTCAGCTATGATGTCCTTCCTAGATGGTTTCTTAAGGTATAACCAAGTATTGATTGACAATGAGGATAGGATGAAGATAGATTTCATGACCAAATGGAGAACTTATCCTTATAAAAGGATGCCCTTTGGGCTTGTCAATGTAGGAGTAACATTTCAAAGGCCATGGACCATGTTTTCCAAGGTCTAGTAGCCAAATGTATCATCATCTATATGGATGATTTGATAGTTTTATCCAAGAATAGAGAAGATCACTTCATGCACATATAACAAGTGTTTCAAAGATGTAAAAGATATGGCATTTCTCTCAACCCAAAGAAGAGTCTATTTTGTGTCACAAAATGGAAACTACTAGGTCATGTTATCACCAAGCAAGGGATCTCCATAAATCCTAATAGAGTGGAGGCCATCTTTAAAATTGAGTTACCTAATAGTATAAAAGAGCTTAAGTCATTCTTTGGGAGAATTAACTTTGTAAGAAAGTTCATCTTAGGCTTTGCTAAAATTGTAAAGCCTTTGAATGACATGCTAAAGAAGGATGCTAAGATCTCTTGGAATGAAGAATCTAAGAAAGCCTTTGTTGACATTAGAAGGGTAATCACTAAAGGTCAAATCCTCATAAGTCCTGATTTCTCAAAATATTTCTATCTATACTCATTTGCCTATGAACATACTATGGCTACACTTTTAACTCAAAAGGTTGATGGGAATGATCATCCCATAGCTTTCATGAGCACCAATTTCAAGAATGTTGAAATGAACTATTCTATGATTGATAATCAAGCTTATGCATTGGTAAAAGTAGTCAGGAAATTCATGACTATATCCTTAGGAATAAGACACATGTTATATTGCCAGACCCAGCTACAAAGCTTATGCTAAGTCAAAATGAGCTTAGAGAAAGAAGAGGCAAATACATGTTAGTTCTGCATGAATATGACATTGAAATGAATATTTCCAAATTTTTAAGGTGCCAAGGATTTTCTCAAATGATTTCCAATACAAACCCCAAGCTCCATGTCATGCAAGTTAACTAGCAAAACTTTCAGTCTAATGAGTCATATGACCCTATCATCCACTTACTTATCAATGGTGTTTATTCCCCAGGACTTACAAGAGAGCAAAGGAGAGCCTTGAGGCTCAAAGAATCTCATTACCTAATCAAAAATGGATTCTTATATATAAGGAACTTTGAGGGAATTTATTTGAGATATGTATCCAAATAAGAAGTAGCTTAGATCATGATTACCTTCCATGAGAAGTTAGGAAGTGGACACCCTTCAGGAAGAACCATAGCCCATAAAATCCTTATAGATGGGTATTGTTAGCCTACCCTCTTCAAATATGATCACAAGAATGTGAGGGAGTGCCATGCATGCCAGATATTCAACACAAAATTCCAAAGGTAGTCATGCCTTTGTAACCTATGATAGTTGACAAACCCTTTGCATAATGGGGGTTAGAATTTGTAGGGGTGATTAACCACAATTATTCTGAAGGACATAATTCTATCCTTACTAATATTAACTATTATACAAGTTAGAGTGAAGTTATTACCACCAAACATTGTAGGATAGAAGAGGTAATTAACTTCATGGAAGAAAACATTTGCACAAGATTTGGAACCTTGGTCTATTTCGTCTATGATAATGGATTTGCCTTCACTTCTATTGAGATGATTTAATGGGCATATGACAATGGCATAATTATAAAATTTTCATATAATAATTTTCCTCAAGGGAATGGAGTCTATGAATCTACAAATAATAATTTGATGAAGGCTATCAAGAAGTCTGTGAAAGACAAACCATGAATATGGCACAAGATCCTAAAGTATGTACTGTGGGTAGACAAAATAAGGATTAAATAGGCTCTTAAAGCTTCATCATTTTTATTGGTGTATGGCCAGGAACCTATCTTCCCCATAAGCCTCAATTTTCCCACATTTAACTTCATGTAGGAGTACATGAAAGAATGCCCAGACCTTGATGCCTTAAGGTTGTTAGATATTGTTTAGATGGAAGATGCTAGGGATAAAGCATTTGTTAACTTTAGTAGACATCAAGTAATAGTAAAAAAGAGGTTTGATAAAGGATCCAAAATTAAAGTGTTTAGGCAAGGAGACTTAGTCCTTCTTTAGGACAAAGCTTTAGAGCTAAAAGGGAAGCATGGCATATTCACACCTCTATGGATTGGACCATATCAAATTGCAAAGACATTGGGAAATAATACCATTAAACTAAAAGACCTCTAAGGGGTAGAGTTCATCTTACCCACCAATGGGTAGTATCTTAAGAATTACTTTATTATGGCCCTACCAGGAATCTTCATGGAGTAAAATTTGTAAGATAGTCAGACTAGAGTAGGTAGACTAGTTAGTTTCTCTTCTTGATTTACTTGTACATATTTGCTTACTTCCTACCTGTTGCTTTCTATCATGTGTTTAATTTTAATTGGTTATGATCTCTTATTTCCCATAAGTCCTATGGATATTTTTTCTTGAGTTTTCATGAAATTTCTTAAAATTCAAGTGTTTTTAAGTAGGGATATAAATATTGTAAATGATGAACATAGGTTGTCACAAAGCACCATGATGTAACTTAAAGGAAATGGTGTAGATTGATATAGAAGCTAATTATCATGAAAAGTCTTAAGCATAATCTTAAATCAAGGTTTGGTTGAAATAAGAATCATTTGTGTTAGAAAAAAACTTAGGATGTTAAGGCACATTTCATGCGAGCACTTAAAACACATCCTTGTCTGGGATAAAGGTTACAAATAAAAGTGATTACCTTAAGAATCAAACACTTGACCAAATCCTTAAAACCAAGCTATATTGGTTCCCAAACTTTGCAAAAAACCTAGCAAACACACAAAAAAATAAACTTATTGAAAAATATATGGAAATAAAAGTCAAGTTGATTATGGTAACCTCCACCGGGGCTATGGATACTTGACTGGTAGTGAAGAAAGGCCTCGAGTGGGACCAAAGGTATATTTATTAGGGTTATGGATGCCTGGCTGGTATCAAATCAATGCCCAAGCCTTCCCTAAACTAAGATAAATTATTCTCAATAGATATCCAAAATTCTCAAAGTCAAGTGTTATAAGCAAAGGTATGACCTAGATGTTGTCTTCCAAAGTTCCATGACAAATAGTAAGTAGAATCAAAGCACATACTGCATGTCTATGTTTCAAAATTTTGAGTTTGAATTTTACACATATGAGGTTTATTCCAATAAAGGTTATATTTAGACAATGTTGTAGACCTAATGGATTAAAAAATTATGTATTGATATAAACAAGAGGCTTAGGTTATAACATATTTCTATGTTTCCCTTGTAAGTCACCATTTTATTAGATCAACATACCCCCACTTTTTTGCTTTTGCAAATGGGGGACCCTTATGAATGTTCAATAACATCTGAACCTTGAAATATTTCTTGAAGAAGTTATTTTTTTAAATAGTTTAAATATCATCCACTTGAAAGGGATACACTTTATATAAGCTTAATGATCACAATATGATTTGGAATTAACTTTTCTAATGGTTTGTCTTTAAACATTAAATTAAAAAATGAAGGCTAGGTTTACTTTACAAAAAACCCTAAGGTTTGAATTCAAAATTTGGAGGGGAAGCTTAGAATTTCTTGAAAGTACCCTTTAAATTTTCTTGAAATATCCCTTCAAGAAAGTTGTCTCAATCCATTTTAGCAAAAGGTGCCCTTCAAAGAAATTATTTCAGGCACTATTTCTTATAGACATTTTGTCTAAAATAAATCAACCCTTCAACCCCTTTGGAAGAATTGGTTAAGGCATTTTCTAGGAATTGGACCTTTGGGGTTTCTTGAAGTTTCCCTTCAAAAAAATTAACTTGGGACACTTTGGCAGAAAGTGACCTTTTAGAAGATGTTTAAGGATAAATGCATGAAGTCTTCTTGAGTTCCTTATTTTATGCTTAACCCTAGTTTTTTTTTTTTGCCTTTATTAGGAACCTATAGTTGATGATGATTATTTTGAGTGCATTTTCACATAGCAACAATCTATGCTTCATCAAAAGATTGGATTTGACATTTCAAAATGGTTAAGGACTTTCATCTTAATCAAAGTTTAAGAAGCCAATCAAAAAGGATTTCAGGGATCCAATATCCCAAATATTTGGTCACATGGCTTGAAGAACATATTTTAAGATTAAATAATAATATGTTTTTCAATAGAACATGATCACAATGCCTAGGCTTAAGCCCTTTAACTGCATTAGATGAGCTTAAATTTGACAGCCTTGTGCCCATTATTTGATGTCTATGAGGATGTTTTTAATGTTTATGAGGACATAAAGTTTAATATAATCCAAGTACCTTAGATGAGCTTAAATTTGATAGCCTCATGCCCATCATTTGACATCTACAAGGATGTTTTTGATGTTTACAAGGATGTCAAATTCAAGATAATCTAAGTACCTTAGACAAGCTTAAATTTGATAGCCTCACACCTAACATTTGACATCTGTGAGCATGTTTTTGATGTTAACAAGGATGTCAAATTTAAGATAATCTAAGTACCTTAGATGAGCTTAAATTTAACAGCCTCACACCTATCATTTGATGTCCATGAGGATGTTTTTGACATTAGTGAGGACGTCAAATTTAAGATAGTCTAAACTTTCAAACCTTAAAAAGGGTTGTATTTTTTGATCCTCAAAAGGGACCCTTTCACATTTTTTTTTCAATGTAGGAGCTTATTATAATGGATTTAACCTAAGTTTTTATCAAAGTTTGATACTTATTGTATGTGCATATTTGTAGATCCAATGGTCTATGCTTCATTGTAAGATTTGATTTGATAGTTCAAAATAGTCAAGGACTTTTTAATGGTGATAGAGCATAATAAAGGTGACAAATAAAAAATACTTCAAGGATTATGATCAATAGGCCATAGTCACTCATAGATCAAATCTAACAATGTGAGATAGAGGAAAATTTCAAAGAATAATGGATAGATTTTGAAAAGACTTTCATGGGAGTAACACAAATAAATTTATGAATTTGACACCTCCACCATTAAATTAGGAAAATCCATAGCTCACCAACATAAAACCCTATTACTTATTCAATTGAGCCACACTTGCCTTTAGAATAACTAAAAATCACCTTGAGAAGATCTAAGAAGACTTAGTAAAATCATATAGTTAAAAATAATCAAACTAGTTAAAGAATTATGGATTTAGCAAGACAATAATGATGAGATGAAGTAGAAGCTTACTTATCAACTGATAGTGAAAGAAGAAATTATAAGGATATAAAACTAGACATGGAAGATTTGAATAATGGTTTAAATAATTGGTCTAAAATCTTATTTATGATTGACCTTCTCCAACCATTAGATCCTAGCGAACAATGAATTATTGTAGTTCAAAGGAAGCATGAAGATCTCATGGTAATCTAGATGTTTAGACTTCACCTCATAGCTACCAAACTAGAGGTACTCCATTGTGTTGATATCTTAGCTCCTATTTTCATTGATTGTATAATAGATTGAGACTAGAAAATTAGGGAGGGTACATCAAAAAAGGTTGTTTATATATCTTTAGTAGCATTTGAAGGCTACTATAAGCTTCTTAGGGCTTACATATACCCCCCCATGATCAAGGAGTAGACCACTAAGAATGACTTAGATGATATCTTAAGGTTGTGGCTAGATAGAGGGACTCATGTAATGAGAAACCAAAATGGTAAAATCCTAATTATGTAGTTCAAGGAAGTTAGGATCACCATGATTTTATTGAATATATCTTCTGGAACAATAATCACATCTTATGTCAATCCCAGGTGGGTCTCCTATATCTATTTCATGATAGAAGAGAAGCTAACTCCTCATATTAGAGAAATGATAAGTATCCACTTGGGAAGGTAGTTTAATAGAATTAAAAGGAAAACAAGTCAACTTTTCACTATGATGTCTTACTTACTAGATGCCTTCATGGATTTTACCTTCTTTCTTGCCATCAATAATTGGTCTCCTCATAGAAAGATCACCATTTCTCACCATTACTCCAAACTACACGTATTCAAATGTAGGGACTACATATAATTCATTTGTGATTGCATATATCCCACTTTGGTTAGAATAATTGTCAAAAGTCTAATGCCTAGAGTCCCTCCCCTCATTAAGTAGTTTGTACAGTCCATTGGTGACATATGGAGCTATCTTGATTATATAGTCATCAAGGTTCAAGGAATATAAACCCAGCCTTTTATATTACCTATGCATGTCCTAATCAACTAGTAGAGAGTGAGATTTCTCATCAAATCCTTCATGGTATAGACCATGTATGCAAGGAAAAGAAGAAAGGCATCCTATGTCTCTTCCCATATCTAATTGGGAAGACAATGGTTCATGGATGGAAGTAATTAGAGATATTAGCAAGGAATAGAGAGACATTATACTTCTAATTAGATTGCATCAAGACATGGGATCTAAAAGGCAATGTGCTCTCCCATCTAAAGTCTAAGTAGTTAAATAATATCCCTTATAAACACTCATTGGGTCCATATGACCACTTAAACACAAAGGCAACAAACTTTAAGGAAGTGTTAGATAGATTTAAAGGTCATGGATTCAAATTGGAACATAGATTATAGAGGGAAGAAAAAACCATCAGGAGAAATGTGGAAATGAATCCCTTGCAATACCACTTCTTACCTTCAACTTTAGGTCCACCACAAGTGCCTCAGGGTCCACCTCAGTAATAGTAGCTACCTTAGTAGCAAGTGCCCAAAAGTGATGGACCCAGTGAACAAAAGATAGAGAATAGGTTTGGAGAGGGATCCTCTATGTTAGATCTGCCTCAAAGACCCCATTCCCTTATGGAATACATTTATATGGTTGCCTTAGAACCTTATGAAATAGTGGATGAGTTGTTTAAAGAACTTATAGATATGTATGGGTTAGATAAGGAGGGAGATGATGATGAAAATTCCACAACTAAGGTGGCACTAATTGAAGGTCCTAAATTTGAAGAGAAAATCAAAGGCAATGATGTTGCATTAGATTTGGTCTCGATGATGAAAAGAAAAATGGAGATAGATATGTCTTTGGTACCCAGAACCTCCAAGAAGCTTAAGTGGATTCACCCAGTAAGTGAGGTGAACTTGTTCAGTGATGAATTTCCCATACATAGACCTATCATCCCTAACTGGTTCATTTATGGAAAGTTCCAAAAAATACCTTCTCAGACACATCTATGGGCTTTGACCAACACTACTAGTGTTAAAGTAAATAATGAAGTCTAGCCTTAGATCTTAGAGCTCATGAAAGAACAAGAAGAGAGGAGAATGATCAAGGATGCTAAGGAAAGTAACAAGAGAATAAAATGATTATGGAAATCAAGAGGGGATAGTCTCAAAACATAGGAGGTTTTAGAGATTTTGAAAGTAGATCTTAAGGTGTAATTTAACCCTGATATAGTTACACTTGAGAAGGTTACCACAAGAAGGTAACCATTGAAACTGAAGAAGTCACTCTCCAAAGAGTGGAACCATTTATAAGACTTATTCTAGTCTAAGGTCAAGTATTATGGGAGCACCCAATCCATCAAGAAGACATTTAAAGTATGGTGTAATCCCAATCAATAATGGTTGTGGTGAGAATTTAGGGAATGAAGCAAAGGATCCTAATCTTGGAGAAGGAAAATAAATACTTAGAGGTGCAAGTCTCACTATCAATTCTAAAGGAATTATTTAAAATGTTAAATAAGTACCTCCTAGATGCCTTTTATCAATTAAATTCCATCAAAATTAGGCTAAATACCTTGTAAATTTAAACCAAAAGGGCACAAACATTGATGTAGCAATGGAAAGAAACTAAAAACCAAGTCACATAGTTGATCAAAGTACACATCACCAAATAGCCCTTAGCTTTCAAAATAATTAAATAAAGGTAATTAGATATCATTCAAGGTATCCTAGTAGATTATATAAAATAATTAATTTCATGGTACAATAGGACCAATTAATTCATGGAGGAAGATAAGGACTTGGTGTGCAGAATTGAGAAGTTGTTAGGAGCCTTGTTGATAACCCCTTATAAACCAACTACCACTGGCATAATGCATGACATGGAGTTCAAAAATAGAGTCCAATCCTTCATAAAAGTAATCAAGGATGAAAATTAGGGCCAATACAATAAGGATAATTCAAAATTCCCTAATGCCATCCTTAGGATAGGGTAACAATTATAGAGGCAAGGTGCTTACAAGAGGTCACCATCAGAAGTGACAAAGAATATGATACATTAGTTGAAAAAGAAGAAGAGAGTCTAATGAATCCCTTAGTGTATTTCTAGATAATAAAAGAATAGTACATTATTTTAAAATACTTTCTTCAGCCTAATTGATCAATGGGGCCCACTAGCCCAAGAACAAGGTTAAGGTTATTATTTTGTAAACTATATATGCTAGTTTGTTAGCATGTATTAATCTTCTGATCTAGTAGGTGCCTAAAGGACATGTGTATTATATAATTCTTTTTAAAGGGATATTTTTTCTTACCTATTGTAAGGGTTTGAAATAAATAAGATCAATGCACTACCTATGTCCTATATAAATAGGTGGGTGTTACCATTTGTAATAAAGGGACTTTGAGCAATTTTATACTAGAGTAATTAATACAATTTAAATTCTAAAAAGATTATTTGGGTTGTGTTATATTGTTTTTTATTTCTCTAAATTATAGGTGGATGTCTTAGATTTGAATATTTCTTGGATAAAAGAGTTATATTTCATGTTCATGAGGTTTCTAGTTTGTGATTTGCTAGACTAGTTGAATGATTCTAAGTTTACTTCATTTTATTTGCTATGCATTTGAATGTTCTTATGAAATTAAGATTAACATAGAAAAATCCTTAAGTAATCTTGAATTTTACTCATGACTCTTATATTTTAATTTGAATCTTGCCTAATTTTTAATGAAGCTTGGGCTTATGCTATGTTTCATCAATGATTGGTTAAATGTATGCTCAAATTAAATAAGACTCTATAATTATGTTTGGGATTAATTCTTGTAATCATTTTTATTCTCTACCTTACCCTACCTTTTGATTATTTTTTATCAATTATCACATTAGCTTAAGATAATTGTAAATATTCACTTAGATTATCCTAGAGCTAGAAGCCTTGATCAGGATGATTACAAAATTGCAAAGGATTTAGACCCTGGTGACTGTAAACCACCACATACCACATCAAAAAAAATTTGTGGGTAGCTCTCATACTTTGATAACTATTCCACCACATACATATTACTTAGCACAAACTATAACTCATGCCTTGGATTCTTGTAATCCTAAAATGAGAAGTGTTGATCAATACTAAGGAACACTCTATAGAGCAATTAGAAGCATCAATAGAAATAAAAATAGAAACATGAAGACAATCCAACCAATGGTGGGATAGGATTCACTTTAGATTCACTAGAATGTAATGAAGGTGAAGCCAAAGTGAATGATGCTAACACTAACAAGAAATAAATAAAAATGGAAATGTGAAGATAATCCAACAAGCAATGGGATAGGATTCATTTCAGGTTCACCAAAATATATGAAATAAAAATTGCATGGTGTGCATGAATCAATCTTTGATCAGATAAGATAGATCACACCTACACTTATGATTGGGTTACACACTTTTTAAGCAATAACATGACCAATATGAGGATCCACTAGACCCGATTAGGGGATCACTTGTATCATATATCACAACACATCATGCTAGGTAGGGTTCCAAAGCCTACTATCTAAAATAATCATACAACAACCCTAAAATATTCATATGGTTTATATATTACTTATGATAATAAATAATAAATTAAACTAATCTAATAACAAGAAAATTAAACTAATCTAGTGCTCACCAAAGCTTGTGGCACAAAGTAAGGGGTTAGATGTAAGGAAATCAAATACATGTATAGGGAACTTGAAATAAAGTAAGTATGAGTAACACCCTAATACATGGAATATGAGGAGTAATATTATTTTATCCAACACTTATGCTACTTCTAATTACTAAAAGAGAGGAGAACAAATTTATAATATACTTACCAGAATGTGAATCCATCATGACTCAATCTCTCCCTTAGCCCATGGGGGCTTTACAAGAGATTTTTGTCATTCATAAGGATCACTTTTTTAGGTTAAAGTATCCAAGACCTATCCACAAGACTAATATTCTCCAAATAATAAACCTAATCTAAGACTCCTCAAGTAGAATGGTGGAAGAGCAGATTGTGAAGAAGCATGAGTGAATAATAACTCATGATTGCATTGATATGGAAATTACTAAAATGACCTTATATATATAGGACTATCTGACCTAATCAATTTGACCTAGCACATTATCAGGCTAATACCTAAATTTTGTGCTAGGTCTAACAAATAGAAACTTGGCCTAAAGAGCTAAAGTGACCCTACACTATGCTAAGTTGACCTAGCTTACTGAACAGGTAAAAAAGGTACTAATCAAGGGAAAGAAGGATAGAAAAAGGAAAATAATAGAGGAATGTGTAAGGAAGGAGAAATATCTTAGTGAAAGGTTTTAGGATCTGAATGGATAGGGAATAATATGGAAATAAAGGACAAAAATCTTGTGAAGCACCAAATTTATGCCCACCCCTTTCTTGGTGCACCCCTTAAGGCATGAACTTAGAGATATTGAGTTGTGATGGGTTCTTATAAGATTTAAAGCATCAGTAATTGATAAAAGTGTGAAAATATTATGTGTATACAATGTTCATCTAGGTGGATATCCATGATGAAAAATATCTTCTTCTTTTGTAGCTCATTGGTGACTTATTCTTACAATTTGTTCCACATTAATAGGTCCCATACCTTCATGGCAATGAAACCAAAATTTTGTGTAGGTTTTACACCCCTTGATTTATACACCACATGCTTACCCAAACATTAAATACTTCACTACATCATCATATCATGTTAAATGATAACATGATCCCCTGAGGCACAAATATAATATTCCAAGTAACAATTGGGGTAGTTTCACAAAGATACCATTCAAATAATATCTATTACTTAGTAAAACATGAGTTTATACCACTAATTATCTTATTCCTAGTGCATATATATAGTATAAATAAATCAAAATATGACATCATAATGCTTATACACACATCTATAAATCATATATATAATAAAATAATAAATATCACACAAACTTCTTATTAACACAAAAAATCATTAGATAAATATGACACATTCATTCATTAATGTTTTCATAATAATACATAAGTTGATGAAATTTAACTAAGTAGCGATATCTTATAATTTCAATAACATAACACTAATAATTATATTCTATGGTATTAGGAGTAAAGCAAGGGGGATTTTATTTAACTCAAACACCACCTTATAGTTACATTCCATAGATGTGTGCCTAAAATTTATATAATAAATTTTTATATTTATCATTTTTAATAGCTAAAATTTAATTTATTATTCCTAACAACTCCATATATCTATGACACTATGATAGATTTTCTCCAAAATTATTTTGTCTTAATGTTCATCTTGATGGACTCACTTGTCAAGATTGGATTGTAGTTCCTTTTCTTCCAATCAATATGAAAAATATACTTCATGATCCTAGAACTCCTTATTTTTTGTTTACCAATGCACCACCATATGCAAGCTCCATGACTTGATCAATGTCTTGTTATGTGATCTTGGTTCTTTAGGTAAGTTTGTGTGACCTCATCCTCATGTACTATTTTTCATTATTGGTCTTATTTTCCTACACAATATTAAAAATGCATACATATTTTTTGGATTTCCATATTAAAAATTGGGCACTCATATACTTAGAAAAAAATTATGCTCCAATATGGTGATATATTTATCATGTTAAGTGAGAAAATATTCATTAACTTTAGGTTTAGTTTCCTTAGCTGATTGAAGGTTAAATTGAGATCATTTCTTCTCAAGAAAGGGTTAATGATTTATGCAAAAATTCTATGTGACTCTATATTATCATTGACTAGATTTTAAATCCTCTACATGAAAAACATATTATAGTTAGCACATATGGTGGTGGTACCTCCTTGAGTTATGGCAACAGTTTTTAACTTACTATATAAAAGTATACTTATATTTATGCACTCTTGAACTTTGTGCACAAAACATCCACTTAAGGTGTGAAAACATTACTTAATTCATCTATTAGTTCATTCCAAACAAAATTAGTACAAATTCACATGAATTTTAGGTATATATTTTATTATATTCATTTGTGTACACTTATCATCCATGTGTCAGGATCCTCCTACCATGAAAAATTCCAACAAGAATCCTCTAGGTGTTCTACACATCTGATCATTTGTTAGTTCAACCCTATAATTTAACAACTTAAAATAAATCTATGAACTTGAAATAAGATCAACCATAACTCAAGTAGAATATAAACCACCACCCTAATATTATTATTTTTAGTTATAACTACTTGTAACGATTGTATATATTTTAAATATATATTCCTCAAGTGTTCAAAGATAAGAGAGATCATATAAACAATAGATATATGTTTGTGAAAATTATTTGTGTATTTGGCATTCAAAAATGTATATAACTATATAATATTTCATTTTATATAGAAAATCCATAAAGTAAGCATTTCCCTCTTATTAATGGAATTTCAATTCCTATAAAAATATAATCTTGTATAGATTGTTACTTTCCCCAATTATACATATCGAGTATAAATTTCATATTATGAATATCATATTTGCACATTTTAATGTATGTTTGGTGTTATAATATTTAAATTACCTCGTGTGCATTCCAAAATATTCATATTCTCTCTAATCACAAAATTTTCCCCTTTTGTTAAAATCCTACTAGACTAACCAATAATTACACTATTTTTTTGATTTCATGAAATTACTTGCAAAATCATTTATATTTATCTATTTATTTCTTGAATACTAAATGAATCTAAATCAATAAATATTGTAATGAAATTAACCCACTTTCTAAAATCTAATCCATTTAGTACTTAAATAATAAATTAGACTACAAGCTAAATAACTAATAATTAAGTACAATAGAATGAGATAAGTAAAAAATATACTTATATAACCAATAAATCAGCCATGAATAAGCTTAAAACCACTGCTATTTGTAATTTATAATAGTTTATAAATTTCATATCCACTACTATGATGAATATCCATCAAATAATATATATCAATATATAATATAATGAGTACAACAATAAAAATGAGCTACTTAAATAATTTCATATCTCATAGCCTGAGTATAGTCCCAATGGTCAAATTCACTAACAGAGAGAGAGCATCATTTGAGTGCTTTACCTCCAACTATAAACCAATGGTCTCCTACACAAATCCCCATTAGGAGTGGTCCTACCCTTCATGGAGGGGAAGATAGGAATAGTGTGGATATCGATAAATCAATTGGAACTAATGTGTGTACTATCACATGTATGTGCAAAAATCATAAAAGCCATGGAATATAATCCTCTATCTAAATTATATAAATAAATAAAAGTAAACCAAAAGTATAATGAAATGACAATGTCTCAGTTATAAGATTACTTTGGCCAAAATTTTCCTTATAGAATTTAGATTTAAGAGTTTGAGTCATTTCACTCACACATAACTCTCTACTAGTAAATAATGTTTATCATATGATAATAAGATATAGGTATATGACAAGCTCATTATCACCCTTAGATAACTATCTCTGGTTATCCATAATTATATTATAATAATTTTTCATACAAATATTCAAAGCAAAATAATGTGAACTTCAACACACTCAACCGAGCAACACTATATGATGCAAGTAAATATCACTCATGAATATTATTGGTTTTAGTCATTAAATAACCCAAGTATCAACATATATTTATCAAATAAACTTCATTCCATAAATCATATATGTATAGTAGACTAGAATAAAAATCAAGCCATTCTAAGTCTTACCTAACATATCTTTCAAACACTATTCATGCATATAAGTATATAAATAATGTCAAAACACAGCAAATAAACTGATCCATGAAGATCAAATATCTTATATTAGAACCTTCCCCTTATTTTTACCATCATATGCTAAAATAGAAGAAGACCATTATAGAAATGGTTATATTTTGGTTATAGTTTCTAACATAATTTGCCTGATTTCCCTTATAAATGGATCCTATCACAATATTGTAAACTCTGATAATGGGTATACCTCATACTATAGCTTACTCTTTATGATTTTTTTCCACTTAAACAAACCAATCAAACACCTTCACCTCAATAGATACAAATATAATTACATGGATAATGTTCACTTTTTACTTAGAATTCCTAGTCATCATTTACAACTACACATGACCCTTTTGATAACACAAAATGGACATTACATGTTTATTACACTACATAATTGCATGATAAATTATCCTCAAAACAATATACATGTGTATTCATTTAACTAAACATAACAATAAAATAATTTTAAAAAGGTCTATATTACCCTTCTACACACCCAGGTTCTATTTTATTATTAATATTCTATAGGTTTGTATAGTCCTTGATGCATTTATATATTCTAAGACTATTTTATTTAATTTATTTTAAAAAAATTTATTCATATATATGTACATCTAATTACACTTTAAATAGTATAAATTTTTATTCTACATTCTCAAGGAAACTTGTAGTTACACTTGTAAACAATAAGTCTTATCGACTCATGGAACATTTTACCAAGTAATTTTAAACTAGATTAAATATGCATAAGTCTCTATATCCAAAAATGGTATAATTATATTTTATAGATATTATACTTGCAGTTCACACACACAATGTGTGTGTGTGTGTGTGTGTGTGTGTGTGTGTGTGTGTGTGTGTGTGTGTGTGTGTGTGTGTGTGTGTGTGTGTGTGTGTGTGTGTGTGTGTGTGTGTGAATGTATGTATGTATGTATGTATGTATGTATACATATGTACATATATAAATACATACAAACACACATATATTGTGTGTGTGTGTGTGTGTGTGTGTGTGTGAAATGAAAGTATTGTGTGTATGTATGTATGTATGTATGTGTATGTATGTATGTATACATGTATGTATTTATATATGTATGTATGTGTGTATGTGTACACACACACACACACACACACACACACACACACACAAAGATTTATTTAATCATTTGGGTAGGAAAAATGACACAAAACCCAACCATAATGATCCCAAGATAGTTGATACAAAGTATCCAAATATAGCACAAGTGTATAAATATGTGAAAATGTAGTAAGCCATACAAGTTCAAAGTAAAACATAGGTTTTTACTTACTATTCAAAATAAAATTTAGGCATTTTACTAGATTATAATAAAAACAACACAAAATGCCCCCCTTTTAATTTTGAAGAAGCACAAATTAATTGTATTTTACAACTAATATCCATTATAGATTTTAAGTTTACCCAACATATGAATAACTAGTTTTTCCTTTTATACCAGTTTGACCTTTTATTTATAGGGTTTTTAATACAATATTTACACTATTAGTATGTATATTGGCCTATGGATGGAACTATATTCCATCCCTAGGTCAATATACATAAAACCCTATATTATTATTATTTTGAAGAAACTACTATATCAAACATATAGAAAAGATATAAACATGTAACACATAGTCATTATTCCATGCAACTTGAAGGTGATAACTAATAAATAAGTTAATATTAAGTTTAACCAACCTAATCCTGAGATGTAGGACATCTAACTGTGTAAACTAGAAGCTTCTCTTTTGCTTTGTTGAGTACTAATCTACCTTTATTAGTCTATCATCTATCATACCATAATTTCCTTTCCATATTCTCTTTTTATCTCTTTTCACAAAACTCATACATGAATGGATGTCTTACTCATTATCTTATTCTTATATTCATTACCCATATGTAACTCTCCTCATTAATGCACAACTCCATCTCTTTTCTATTAAACTTGAAATCCAAAATATTCTATCAAGGTGTAGTCATATAAAATGACATTTTAATGCAATGGGTGTCTCTTTACACTATTTTATCCTTAACTTATCCCTAAACAAATATGAAGGCCTATTATGATTCTTTTCCAACATTTATGATGTCTAGCCCATGCCTAGATATACCAAGAGTTGTATTAAGCCATCACCTAAGCATCCCTAATCTTTTTTCACACATTATAACCACCTATATAATAACATGTCCCCATTAGTCTATATCATAGTGTATTATTGGCAAAGGGGTAGTGTTATTTACCCTTAGCTTCCCTTCCCCCTAACATATATCTTTCCACTTCTTGAAGCATCTTAGGGTCAACCTAAAATTATTTCATGTCTTGACAAGCATCAAAATAATATATAAAGACCACTCTTATTCATTTATCAAATAGATGAAAATTATCATGAAATATCTCAAAAATAGTTATGAAAATTAAGTTTATTGATCTCTATTTACCCTTATTTTTTAATATATACATCTATAGCAGCCTAGAGCTCAATTTTACTTAGGTTTCCAATCTCAATTCACACTCAAAGTGTTTAAATTAGAATTCTTACTTAGGAATACTATCATCACTCTCAATTTTATGAGCACTTAGATTTATAGAAATAAATCAATTTTCATCCCCTTTCAAGGTATTGGTATGTGGGAAACACTCATCACATGGGGCGTTGAGGTCACACCCAACCTACCCTACTAATGCCACTCTCCTTACACTTGTGTTCATCAAGATCCTAAAAATCTTGGAGGCTTAGGGTTTCATAGTCAAATCAATAAAATCATATAGTAGGTGATGATACAAGTCATAGTCACACAAATATGGGCTTCACAAAATAGAGAAAAGGCCTACCTAGAATTTCACTACTTTACTTACATAAGGTCATTATCACTACATATAAGGTCTATAACATAGTGTGCTACTAGTAAATAGGGCCATGTTATTATTTGAAGAGGGTTATTATACCTATTTCCCATTGATGACACTCTACCCTGCTCTGGCATTACTTTTTAGCCCACCACTTGTTTGTCTTAGTCATATTTTCTAACTAATTACACTTTTCCTAATTCATTGATATTATGAAAATTAGTGGCTATTGATACTGTAATATTTTATTCTCTCATTTATTACTCATTTCTTTATCAACCTAGAGTTATATTCCATAATCCTAAAAAAATATAAATCATTTGGTGAACCTAACCCCAACACTAGCCCTAGATTCTATTTAGGTTTATATCATTTCATTTTCTATTCTTAATAATTAATTTAAAAATCTCATATTTGACTCATTATTTTATTTATGAAATCTTTCATAGATTTATTTTCTTCAAAGGTTCATAATATACAAATTTTTGTTTTCTTACTTCCCAACCTACAATGGTAGAATTCAATAACCAATTTCATGAGATTGATAAGAGATAATTTCAAATTTTAATTTCTAAGAATTTAAATATTCAAGATTGACTTATTTGTATTATTTAATAAGATATTTTGAAGTCCATTATGGGTCAATCCTATAACCCCACATATGCTAATATTATTACACATATTATGGGGTTAACTCAAATTCTATAAAAAACTACTATAACTAGGCAACTCTCACCAGGGGAAACACCTCCTATGTCTAGTACACATCCCTCCTCTCCATATGTATAATACTTTATGCATGTGATCCATTTTATATAAGAAAAGGTGTTAAATATTAAGTAGGGTGACACTAGGCCATTTCATACCTTAGACTCTCGTGTTCTCCTACATACACAATTGGCACAACATATAGATACAACTCCTTTTCCATCTAGATTGATGGAACCCAGTATTACTTTATCTGATGGTATGGGTGATCTAGAGAATCATCAATGTTATTTTCATGTAGTATGTTCGTAATATATGTCCAATGATTGGACCGTAACTATATTTTTTCCTCATAATTTAAAGGACTATGGATTATAATGGTTATATGATCTCCCTAATTAGTCCATTACAAAATTTAATCAACTCATAGATATGTTTTTCATGTATTTTTGGATCAATATTAGTGAAAAATTCTCCTATGCTCAATTCACTCAACTAAATCAAAATTTTAATGAGCCAATAGATGAGTATGTCTTGTAATATAAAACCATATTAGAAAATATGACAAGCCCCATATAAGGTAGATAAATCCATGACATATATAATCAAAGTTTATTACCAACATTACATGAATATATATTATTAAAAATGTTTCCACCATTTATAGATCTATGCCATATAGTGAAGGAATGGGAAGTCAAACATCTCTCCATGGGAAAATTAAACTAGACAACTAGATTGTATTCCACTAATAAGAGTTAAAATAATCTCCCATATAAGGTGAGTCCCAATGAAAATAAGAATGAGAAAAAGACAACAATTAATGTAGCCTTAGAGCCAACTCCTTGTGTGATTTTATTAACTCCTCCAAGGAGACCTTTTATGAATATAATTAAATCACCAGTTTTCATTCTCCATCAGCATTTGGAATGCAATGTCATATCTATACCTACCATCAAAGAGGTTGATATGGCTAGGCCTCTTCCAAATAATTATGATTCTGATGTATTTTATGATTATCAAAGTTCCCCCAGTCATAATACAAACATATGCATCAGTTTATGATATAAGATCAAAGATTTGATAGATGTTAATATCATTGATGTGAGAATACCTATAGAAACAACCAAAGTAAAAATAGCTAAAGCAAAATCAATGAAAATATTTTATGATCTATTTCCAAAACATAAAGATAATGAAACAGTATACACTTTAGGTGTTCATTATACTTATCAGGCACATCTAACACCAGTATCTTATCATACTCATATAATGGACACACACCATATACATAGTATCATTGGTGTGTATCATACTTAGTGTTAGCTAGGCCTCTTATCACATTATTAGAACAAGAGATCATTGATGATGACTCATATTTATATGCACTCTTTGTATAAGTTGACATTGATCATCATCTTTTTTAGAGTGTCATTATTAACAATGGGTTGAGCATCAATATGTGCACTATTACACTTATACATCACTTGGGATATTTAGATCATGATAATTCTCTTAAAAATACAATTATTTGTGGCTTTAGCGGCCATGTACATAGATCCATTAGGGATATCATAGTTCCATTACAGGTTTGACCCACACATGTGGCCACCAAATTCATAGTTTTACCTAATTCTAGAACATTTGATATGTTATTGCGTAGGCCTTGAGTAGAATATCTTCAAGTAATTCCCTCTAATATACATAGATGTCTTAAGTATATACATGATAATTAGGTTGTCATAGTTGAGGGCCTTCCATATGAGTATCCTTTACATACTCTACAACCAATTAAATAATAGTCACCATTTATAGTTCCACACATATATTCCATTAACACACCTCAAATATTAGTTAAGCCACCAATGTAGGTGAGGTATAATTATAAAGAATTACCATGTATACACACTCTCCCATGGATACCTTTATTAGATAGACCCTTGTGTTAGAGACATGTAATGAATTTTAGAGAGCTTCCTTCTACCCCATTCCCACCTTATCAATTTTATTAAGTCCCTAAAGAACTTTGATAAAGCATCCATGCCAGTTATAGTTTATTTTACCATATGGGTCCCTAAGAGCCCCATAGTACACATGTCAGTTCAGTCAACACCATATATTCATAACCATACTCCATAGTTAGTTTCAACTTGTACATAGCTTATACTCAAAAAACACAAAAAAAATATAATATGTTTAATAATAAAAAACATTCAAATATTTCTTAGAAAATACAAATTTTAGATTGTATGAATTTCCATGTTTACACTCCTATTTACCAAGTACTACTATGCTATCTATGTTAGCGTAGTCAATTTTACCATACATAAATTCTTCACTTATTCCATTTGAGTGTTTGTAGATTAATATAAGACTAAAATCCTTTACATATATCTAGATTTGATACTATCCACCCATTATGGTCACATACACATATACACTAACTTATCATTGATATATTAGCCCATTCTGGACATCATATACACACCTTTTGATTTACCAGGTTATATCTTTCTATACTCCATATCACATATTTAACATTGATTATATATTGATATTAATCATATTATACTCCACTATCTTTTTTTAAATTAATACTACTATAGATTCAAGTTATGTGCATATTTGATCTTATATATATTTGTATCACATCATTATGCATAGTTTCATTTCTCAATTTTCTAGTCTAGATTTAATTATGTCTCTTTTCTTCTACATCTACTTGAGGGCATTAAAATATGCCATTGTATTTTAATTACTTTTATTCTTTGGAAATGTGTCCATGTCCTTGTGTATGATTCTTGATTGTGTATGTGGATATTTGAACATGTACTTCTTAGCCAAAATTGAATGCTCTTTTTCATAGATGAAAATTTGAACATGTCTTTATATGTGTTCCTTTTATTAGACTTGGTGTCATGTGCCCATGTCCCTTGTATTATGTCACCTTGGCCTAATTTTCATGCCTCATGTGTTTATATGTATGCGTCATGGCCATGACACTTATCATTTGTTTGTTGCTTTCAAATCTAGTTTGTGATGCCATGAAGGACCTCATGTATCTCCCATTCCTCCTTGGGTGACTTGATGGACATCATGCCCCATCCCCCCAAGTTTTTTACTTAAATTACATTAAAATTTAATTTTCATATACTTTTTTACATTTTTATATCTATCTTGAAAACCTTGTGAATGCTAGATCTAACATACATCATACATTGTCAATCTATACTCAGTCTATTTTACATAAGATGTCATGTATAAACATTAAATTGGTTTATCATGTAAATATCATATATTTATAGTCTAACATACAAGATGCATAACATTTCTTTTGAGGATAATTATTGTAGAGGTTAAATAACTCCCCTCAAAGGAGGAATTTATAGGGGTTTGTCATAGAGATTAGGCCATCTTAGTCACTCAAAACATAGTTTTCAATACATAGACATAAATTATAGAGATTAGACTCAATAAAATACAATGAAATATAATAATACATAGATTAGTCTTAATTTTTCTTAGAAACAACACTTTTGGATAATAGTGTAATACACTACCAAGGGCACAATGTGTTATAGTCCACCTAGTATGGTATTTTCCAATAGCCTCAAAAATAGAAAATTCTATAAATATCTTAAAGGTATAATAGGTATAGTTTAGATTTGCATAGTCTCAATCATAGATGATTAGATATGTTTAATGTATATTCAATTTTTACATAGAATTACATAGGTTTGTTCAAATTGGAGGTACCACACATGGAATGATCACTCCCATTTCAATTTTAGATATGTATAGATAGATTACTATAACTTATTCTAGAATCCATATGCACAGATATTAAAATTATGGGATATGCACAACACATTTTTTCATATACTTAGTTTAACACTAGTTATCTCAAATGGAATGATAAATCATATCATTATCCAAATTGTATACTTTAGACACCATGGGCATCACTATTACACTAGATTAATGACTCATTCTATCTATAGTGTTGACATTCCCAAGTTCATGACTTCCCTAGTAGACCTTAAGCCATTTTAAATTTTAGAGTTCTTAGGTGGCCTAGATCCATCTTTTATAGCTTCATGAAAACACATAGTCTTAGCTTCAACTTCTTCTACTACATAGGGGTATGAAATGATAGATACATAACCTAGTTGAGTTCTTGAGCCACCTTCATAAGAGGGTTGGACAAGTCATCAATCCAATCCAAGTTATTCATAAATTATGATCCACCAAATAAGGGTGGGAAATGATGGAGTCAAGGCTAGATTGAGTTCTTAAGCCACCCACATATGGGGATTGGGAAATACATTATCTCATTCCAAGATATTCACCATTTTATCACCATCTACACACAAAAACTATATTTCAATAGGTTTTTTGCATTGGTTCACATACCTAGTGACATGTATTCATTCATTTCCTCTCTCTCACATTTATTTACTTAGTTTTGTCTTTGATTTTGATATTTATTAAGAAATGATTCATAAATGTTTCATTTATAGGACACACAATGGAGCATAGTCATAGATTTAGAACCACATTCATGGGATTCACCACAAAGGTAAGTCTAGGTATGTTTATCTTTCATTTATCTTAGTTATTTCACTTTTTTATATTTATATAATAAAGGGGTCAAAATATAGTCATAAAATGTCATTTTAATGAAATGGGTGTCACTTGTAACCACCATATCCTTAGCTTATCACTAGACCTATCTTAAGGCCTCATTTTATCCTTTCATAACTTTTATGAATGTCTAGCTCACACCTAGATATAGCAAGAGCCATATTGAGCCATCACCTAGGCATTCCCAATCCTTTTTCACATGTGTTGACCACCTATATAATAGTTTGGCATCATTAGTATATAACGCAGTGTCTTATTTAAAAAGAGGGTAGTTCTATTGACCCTTATATTTATTTTCCCCCAATGTATATCTTTCCATATCTCAAATCATCTTAAGGTTAGATTAGACTCATTTCATGTCTCAAAAATCATTAAAACACTATATAAAAACCACTATCATTCATTTATCATATAGATGGAAATGCTCATTAACAAGCTTAGAAAAGTTATGTAAATTAAGGTTATTAATCCATATTTACCCATATTTTTGCATACATACATCTACAATAACCTAGAGCTCAGTTTTACTTAGGTTTTTAGTCTCAATTCACCCTTAAAGCATTCAAATTAGCATTTATACTCATGCATACTAGCATCACTCTCACTTACACCATCACTTAGATTTGGATAACTACATCAGTATTGATCCTCTTTCAAGGTATTAGTATATAATAAGCACTAATAATATGGGTGTTGAGGTCACACCTAGTCTCCCCTACTAATTCCACTCTCCTTCCACTCTTGTTAATCAAAACCATAACAAGTAGGGAGGCTTAGGGTTTCATAGTGAAATCAGTTAAAGCACAAAACATGTGATGATCTAGGTCTTGATCACATAGATACAAGATTACCAAAATAGAGTGAAGGTCTACCTATAATTTTACTACTTCACTTACACATGGTCATTATCACTACATAAAAGGTCTATAACATAACACACTACTAGAAAAGAGGGACACACTATTGTTTGAAGAGGGTTTTTACACCTATTATTTATTGATGACACTTTTCCCTACTCTTGTATCACTTATTAGCCCACCACTTATCTGTCTCAATCATATTTCTAAGCTAGGTACACTTTTTTTCTAAATTTTTTGGGCCAATATTAATTAAAAAAATACATTTGAAGCATTTTTCAAATTTTTAGGAATAATATGTACAAATAAAGAGGCATTTGGACCTTCTTGAAATAAGGATTTCTATGCAATCACAAAGCCTATAATAGTGAGTCTACTAGACTGACATAACAACCATACAAAAATACCTTATCATTCCCTCTCTTAGTGTGAAAACACATCAAATATTCATGCTAATGAACTATAGCATGCACTCATAAGACTTGCACATGGATATGATAGAGACAAAGACTATGGGAACTACATCTGACATAAATAGGGACTCATTAACCTATATATGTGAATACAAGTTTTATGACTTGGGACCCATCAACCAATTCATATAAACACTTTAACCATTTAGTCACACTTTGACATGATTTCTACATCAAACATGATTCTTCACACTATTATCACAATAGAGAGATGCAATGATTTATTGTTTTCACACCACACATGTGAATAGGAATTATTTTTTATTTTTATTCAAACACACACATACACTTATAAGATATATTCTTCATCACTATGTTGAGAGGAATATTCACCACTACTGTAGGGAAGATATTCATCCCAATCAATCTCTTGAGTAACAATTTTTTTCCACTTTATCGGCTATGAGATCTTGAGCTTGTTTCTTGTAGTACATAATAAGATGTCGTGGATGCTTACAATAAGAAAAAATAAGCTTTTTTATTGATTTTTTACTTATTACCTAATGAGTTGGCCTTATCTATCACTATTGTTGTTCCTTCCTCTTTAATGTCTTCACTTGTTCTCTTTTTTCAACTAGAAGATTTGAAATCATGTCTTTGAAGGTCTGAGATTGCATCTATCCAAGAGTAAAAATTACATATTTTTATTTAAAAGACAAATTGTTTAATAGGATTACTTTAGCATCTTCATATTATATTGTAGCTTTGACTTCTGATAGTTGTCTAATGAGAGACCTTAAATTATTTATATGACTTGACATAGAATATCCATCACCCATTTTAAACCTAAATAATTAGATTTTTAGAGAAAACATTGCATTTAATACTTTTTCTTGAAATGATTTATTTATCTTATCCCAAATTTTTATGGATGTATTTTCCAAGTCTAAATAATATAACTCAGAGTTTGAGAGGGCAAGACCAATAATGGCCTTTGCTTTGTTATCTCTATTTTTCCATTCCAATAGCTTATTCTAATTTTTAGGTGGTTTTTCTTTTCCACTTACAATTCCCCATTAATTCTTATTCATCAATTGCATCTATATTTTCACCTTCTAGGTGTTAAAATTGAGACCATAATATTTTTCTAATGGAACATCCATTTTTCAAGAATTGACCAAAAAAATGATATAGGATGTCGGTTACCCCAATAAGGCATCCATACAATAGAGACAACTCTTTTTTTATTTTTACAATTTTGATGACAAATTGACTATGGAACCAAAAAGACTATTTTTATAATTGTAATATACATATAACCTTAAACTTGAATAAAACTAAAAACATTAAATAATAAAGACTCAATATAATTGCCACACCTTAGAATAAACTTAGTGCCACTCATAAAGAATATTCTTGATGACCTAAGAATCAAATTGAAAAGGCCACTTTTGATTCTTTGACAATTTAAACATATGACTAATTAAAAGGCTTATATTAATCAATTGATTGATTAATATAAAACTAACTAGACTTTAAAATGACTCATAATGATAAATTCTTAACTTATAAAATAATACTTCAAACTCAAAGCTATAATATAAAACTTTATATATCAACGCTTATGGCAGTGAAAACAAACTAATAATAAAAATAAATATTGCTAAAATCTAAATGACAAATATGAACCTATCAATGCTCCATGGCAGGTGGGAATAGCTAAAATAATTAGTTCAAAAATATATGGCACATAAAATACATTTGTGTATGATGCCACACATAAGGAAATGTCATTTTTTTAATGGTAAAAGTGATGAACCAATAGAACAAAATAAACTAGGAGATGTGGAAATTGATGGGTGCATTACAAGTAGGTCATCAAACTTTTGAAGATTAATTGAAATGCCTTGATAAGATATATGAATGGAGTATCCACATATAGATCCAAGTAGATATGAATGAGTTCACAATATTTAAATAACATAGTAGAATCCATAAATAGAAATGTGTCATCAACTAATGGGAATCATAAAAGATAAAAAACTTCTGACTCAAAACTCATTACAAATATCTTGACTTTTAGATTCTACATTGTGAAAACTTGACTAATCTATAGCTAATCCAAAATAATTACCACTTTCGTACCAAATGAAAATTTTGGGCCAATATTAATAAAAGAAAATAAATTCAAAGAATTTTTCATTATTTTAGGAATAAGAAGACATATAAATAAATAGGAATTTGGATCTCCTTGAAATAAGGATTCCCATGCTATCACAAAATCTATAATAGTTATTCTATTAGACTCACATAACAACCATATGGAAATACCTTATCATTATAATCCATTACTATTTATATAATATTCAAATAAATAAATTTTGTGAAAATTAGTGGCTATTAATACTATAGTATTTTATTACCTAATTTATTATTTAGTTCTTTATCAACCTATAGTTACATTCCATAATCCTAAAAAAAGATAAATCATTGAGTATGTCAGTCCAATAATTTTCCATCCTCTAATTGGTGAGGTAGAACCTCCCTAATCATAGCAACAATCATTGAAAACTATAATTTAATTCCCATTTTACCTTTTTGTTATTTAAAAATAGACATAATGATAATAAATCTCAAAAGTTCTAAACATTTTTTCCCTTTCAAGTTAATATTGTATCTATGTTCCTAAGTGTGCTAAATTTTATAGAATATAAAGCTTCGAAGTAATAACTAAATCAAATTGCTTTGGGAGGGGTTATTTTTGCTTCTTTAATACTTTTTGTTACTTTAATACCAATACAACCATGATATCAAAATCAAAGTAAACAAGCAATCTAAACAAGAAAGGGAACACTCAAACTGTCAATATTTGGAAAAATAATCAAGGTTATAAAAGCATAAGTTACTGTGATAAATCAAAAAACCTAACATAATCTAAGTTATATCACCAAAGAATAATGTAATCATCAAAATGAGATACATAAGTGAATCAACCAAATCAATAAACTCATGTTTCTACCAAATGTAGTGAGAAACAAAATAACACATTAGAGGTTTATCACACATATGTAAGTCATAACTCATAGTGAAATCAAAGTTATAACAAAAATTAGTTGTAGCTAAATAACTAATGCAATAATATTTATTTCACTCAATAATATAATGTGGTGTGTACACGGTTTCAATGGGCTCTCTCAATCCCCTTTTTTGGTATCTACACCCTCATCTCTGATGATACTCTCCCTCTAAACTACTAATGAGGGAAAAATAATTTTGTATCTACCTCATCAAAAAAATTGGTAGTTAATCCAAACTCAAAATAATCATAATATTATATCCACAATAAATTGTTGAATGTAAATAATCTATAGAATCATGATCATAAGCATAATAAAACATATGCAATAGATATCTATATATATACCATTTATGAAAAAGTAATATATATGTTAGTCCAATAACATATACAAATCTAACTCAGAAATAAATAACAACACTACCAATCTTAGTCTCATAATTCATCATTTAATGATTAAAATGTTTGTAAAGGAAACCAACTATGACATCCTTCCCCCTAAAATAGGTCATTATCCCGATGACACTTATTTCAACAAAAGTTTAGAAATTTAAAAATAAAGTTTAGAAAAATATAATTAATGTTCAAGAAAACTATTATTTTAATAAATGAGTAAACAACATCAATAATTTCTCATAGTCCTCTCATGTAGCACTATCCTCAGAATAATGGTCTCATTGGAACTTGCACTATGATACCTCTCTATTATAAAATCTAATATTGTGAGTATTAACTATTCAAATTAGTTCTATGGTAAAAAACTCTGGATCCTCAACCTGTAATGCATTCCAATCCAAAATGTGTGTAAGATTATCAATATACTTCTTAAGATATGATACATGAAAAACATCATGTATTTATGCTAGAGATGATATAAAATCAAGCCTATATTTTACATTATTAACTAATTTTAGAACCTCAAATGGGCTGACATATGTAGGTGACAAATTTGATAATTTTCCAAACTTTATTGCACTCTTTTGGGGTTTGAGTCGTAGAAAAAAATTATCTCTAATTGAGAACTATCTTGTTGTTCTTTTTAGATAAACATAACCCTTCTACCTATCATTATCTTAAACCAATATTTTTCTTATTAATTTTAATTTTTATTCCATTTATGCAAGAATATCATATCCAAATACCACTCTATCTTCTAATTTATCTTAATTGATTGGTGTTTTACACATTTTACCATATAATGCTTCAAAAGGAGCCATTTTAATAGTTGATTGGTATGAGTTATTGTAAGAAAACTCAAATAATGGTAAGTGTTATTCCCACTTTTATTTTTTTTCCATGAAATACAACCTTATAATATCCTCTAAGAACTAATTTAACATCTTTGTTTGTCTATCCATTTTTGGATGGTAAATTGTACTAAAATTCACCTGAGTTCCCAAAGCTGAATTTAGAGTCTACCAAAACCTATAAGTCATCTTAGGTTCCCTATCTAAAATAATATTTTAAATAACCCCATGAAATCTATAAATTTATTTCAAAAACCTATTGTTAAACATCATTTAATCATCTATTAAAATTCCAAGAATAAAATGAGCTACCTTGACTTGTTTATCCACATCTATCAATATCATGCCATGATGATTACTAGACATAAGAAAACCTTAGACAAAATATGGAATGTCGGTAAAACAACCCAATAGGATACACATGTTTAGACTTTATTTTATAACACTCCAATCATTTAGACATAAAATTAGATGCATCCTTCTTAATTTCTTTCCATAAATATAATGGTTTTAACTCTAATGTAGCTTATCACTCTAGGATGCCTTGAATAAGGAGTATTTTACAATTCCTTTAGCATAATATTCCACAAATTTTATCTATTAGGTACATAAGTGCTATAATTTTACCTTAAAATCCCATCATTTTCAAAATGAAATACTTGATATATATAATCATAATAAATTTCAAATAAATATTTCTTGACCTACTTGTTGAACTCATCTCTAGTTGAGAATTTTACTACTTGATATCAAAAGGTAATCTTTATTTCATCCAAAGGTAGAATGTATTTTCTATGGCTAAGGTCATCTATAATTTTTTTCCTCTTCCAATTAATGTAATTGATATCAAAATCATAATCTGATAGAAATTCTAACCACCACTTCTATTGAGCATTGAGGTTGGGTTGGGTGAAGATATACTTGAGACCCGTTATTAGTCTTAAGATTAAAATTCTTACCTAATAAATAATTCATCAAAAATTGTAAGGCATGAACTCTATCATCAATTTCAAGGTCATGATGTGTATAATTTTACTCATAAGGCTCTAGTTTCAATTATTCATAGGCTACAACAGAATCATCATGCATGAGAACTACTCATAAGCCATATTCTAAGGCATCTATTGTACCCAAAAATGGCCATTCAAATTTGAGATTTTTAACACTAATGCAAAAGTAATCCTTATTTTAAAAAATTTAAAGGCTTCTTCACACTTATTTAAATACACAAAATCACACTCTTTTTACTCAAGAGAGGTAATTGGGTTAGCTATCTTGGAAAAATTTAGTGCAAACTCCCTATAGTACCTTGTTAATCTTAAGAAAATTTGAATCTCATTCACATTTTTAGGTACTAACCAATCCATAATGGCCATAATATTATCTATATCCATTTAAATTCCCTATGTAGAGATTATTTATCCTAAATATAGTACTCTTATTTTAAATAAATCTCACTTAGACAAATTTCCATAAATCTTGTGCTTACACAACCACTAGGAAACTAGACACAAGTGCTCATTATGATATTATTCACTCTTGAATTAGATGAGAATATAATCTAAGAATACTAGAACAAATTTATCAAGATAATATCTAAACACATTGTTCATGAGATTCATGAATTTTGTTGGTGCATCTAGTAACCCAAAAGGAAGTACTATGAACACATAATGCCCATAATGTGTCCTAAATGTTGTTTCTAGAATATATTCTTCTTTATTTCTCAACTAATGATATCCTATATGAAGATAAATCTTTGAAAATACTTTTGAGCTACACATTTGATCAAAAATATCATCAATGAGAGGTAGTGGAAACTAGTTCTTGATGGTTGCCTTATTAAGCATGTGGTAGTCAATGTAAAGATGAAGGGTTCCATCCTTCTTGACAAAGACTACAGGTTCACCCCATGGTAAAAAACTTAGCTAAATCAATCCTTTAACCAACATCTCCTAGAGTTGTGCCTTTAACTCAACTAGATCAGTTGTTTTCATCTTGTAGGGTGCCTTAAACTATATGATTCTAACCTTCGAATGATATCAATGATAAAAATAAAATTCCATTTTTGGAGGTATATCTAGCAGATCTTCTAAAAAAATCCTAAAATTCATTTAGAAAAGGATAATCTTCCATAGTGGGTTCCTTAGTTTCACCAATTTCATCCATTTTAACTAGGAATGCTTGACATCCCTTATATTGAGCCTTTTTCAACTAAATCACTAAAATTTTCCTGAGTTTTAACTCCCTCTAACTTCCTTGGATTTGGGTGTAGTTTCTTAATTTGTCTAAAAATTTAACCTTTTTAAGTAAATAGTCATCTTTGGCTTTGTTCCTAGAGAGTTAATTCACTCCTAGG